>OX383312.1:10676145-11276145 GCA_947523025.1 Dryobota labecula
CCAGAAAGAGCCAAACAATTTCCAATTTACTTTCAATAAGTGTTTATATTTGCAAATATTTATCTATATTACTTCTATACTATCCATACTAATATTATAAATGTGAAAGTAACTCTGTCTGTCTGTCTGTATATTACGTTCGGCATCCCATTCGTCTTCGCCGGAATTCTCATATCTTATTTCAGCTCTACAGTATTCTATTCAATCCTAAAACCCCCTCTTATCTTAAAGAACGTTTCAAGTTCCTTCACGACACACATAATAGATATCTGAGGTCATCGGAAAACTTGAGACTAGAGATGCCAATGCATTCCACTAGTTTTTATGACAAGTCTTTTACAGTTCAAGCAGTACGGTTATGGAATGCCTTGCCCGTCTCGATAAGGCGTGAACAATCTTTCTCCACTTTTAAAATTCTGGTTAAAAATTACTTCCTCTCTCCATAAACATCATCATTACTTAAAGTTCCTTGCTCTTGTATCATGTTTATTATTGTATGTATATATATATTGTATTGCATATATATATTTGTATGGATAAATATCTATATGCTTTATGTATGTATGTATTTATTGTATATGTAAATGGTACACCACTGACTACCTGCAGTATTGTCCTCCTACTTTTTGATCCATCCAAAGGTTGTCTGTAAAAGATCGCTTTTAGCGATAAGACTGCCCATTGTGACACCCTATGTAACAGTTCTACATTTATATCTGTAAGTTTTATGGTGTACATAATAAAGAGTATTCTATCTATCTACGTTTTCACGCCTAAGTTTCTGAACCGATCGTCATGAAATTTGGCAGAGATATAGTCTGGGATATGGAGAAGAACATAGGCTACTTTTTTACGCGATAACCGACATCCACGCGGGCGGAGCCGCGGACAAAAGCTAGTAATATTATAAAGAGGAAAGCTTTGTATTTTTGTATGTAACCAATAAACTCAAAAACTACGGAACCGATTTAAAAAATTCTTTCACCATTAGATGCTAGATTATTCCTGAGTGACATAGGCTACTTTTTATCGCGGGCGAAGCTGCGGACGGAAGGCTAGTAATTTATAATTTTTATGATATTCATTTTATTTTCCGTGATTAATATACTTTAACTCACACACTGACTTATTATATGTAATTTTTTTTATGAAAATCATATAAAATGTTTTTAAATATGTGAGCACCATGTATCTATTGAATTTATTAATTTGTCTATCATTACTTCACTTCTCATTCTTTTTACCAATTGTGGTAAGTAATTTTTATTTTTATTCTAGGTACATCGTCTTCACCTATAATTATTAATTAATGTATACAAACTATTGCTAACATTTTAAAAGAGTAAGTATGGAGTTTCTTGCCCATTCTTCTCCATACATAACTACCTTTTGGAAGGGGCAACTAGAATCAATTAACTATTTTTGTAATTTCTGACGTTCAAAAGTGCCTTTTACGTGCCTATTTGAAATAATTTGACTTTAACTTTGACAAAGGGCGCTGAAAGACAATCTCGCTCTACCCTGGTCAAAGACTAGGACCGGCTGGCTCCATGTAAAATTCTGGTGTTCAACTGCAGCTGGTTAGATTGGAAGCCAACCCCGACATAGTTGGGAGAAGGCTAGGCTGACGATGAAGGAACTGGACCTACATAATGACGCTTGTATTCCCCGAAGAGGTAGGGCAGAAGTGTATACAGGAGAAGTTTTAATCAGTGCGCAAATTTTGACAAATTAAACTTAAACGTGTTTTGTTATACACCTATTTCTTATTTTGATGTCATAGTACAAAAACATCAAGTTATCGTTAAGAGTCTATACTACCTCAAATGGCTTAGCATGATCGTCCGTTATGTCGAAAATACTGCAGCATTAATTTTGAAATAAATACATGGTAACGTTGAGGATTAATGTTAAGTACTATGTTTGAAGAAAACACGATTCCATAAAAAAAAAAAACAAAGTTACCTCCAAACCGAACAATAAACCGCTGGTATTCAAAAAAAGACTTCAAATTAGATAAAGAAACTTTGCATATTAACTGAACTAACTATAAAGCTGGTCTTGTTAATTTTTTTTTAAAAGAAATTACCTAAACTATCGGCGCCTTGGAGCCCTCTCCCTACCGCTCTGTCTCACTTGCTCGCGTGACCGGGACCAATAGTGTTCGAGCGAGATAAAGAGTGAGGTGGCGCTGAGGTATTATGGACTCTTAATGAAAGATGTTTATTTTGAAACTGTTATAATGGATACTCGTCGCGCGACGCGGTCAGTGAAGCGGAACGCAGTAGTAGGTACCTATCCGCTGTGCGCACGCCCATTGATATTATTATGAATAGATTGTATCCATACTTTGCTGATTTCAAGTAGGACCAAAAAAAAGTATTGAACTAATAATGGAAAAGTGATCTATTATTGAAACTGAACCACCAAAAAAATTTGCGTTCTGGTTAAAAACATTTCCTGTATGTTTAGTGCACCCACATTTCGCCAGTTTTAAGTTCCATTGCTATTTACCAACCACAAGTATGAGGTACACACGGCTTCATATCAAGCTATACATTGGAGTAATTCTAATATTAAGTTGTCACCAAAGGGGAGGGGAGTCAGCGCTTTGATTATTTTTAATAACATGGGGGAGGGGGGAGGTCTGGATGGTGATTACGTCAGCAATATTTATTTATTTATATACTTTTTCAGATTTTTCTGCAAAATTTAGTTGATTTTGATTTGAACAAAGATGGCAACCCCATGTTCGGGGATTCCCCAAAATAATTGATATGGCTTACTCGCTCTCACGCGGTGTTTTATGGTTAGAAGGAACCGAAGTATGGAAATTACTTAAAACGGCATTCAATTACTTTGTAGTCTATAAACTCTATATTTCTAGACTCATGATTGAAAGAAACCTAAGAAGATTTAAAAAAATACCAATGTTTACGTAAGCATAGGAAGTGGAGGGATATGAGCTTTGCTTACTTTTGCTGACAAGGGGGAGGTGGGGATTCAAAATTACTAAATTTCTGTTTACGTAGTACTTGAATGGTTCCTATTATAGTATAAGCTGACTTCTCATTGTATGGAAATCCTATACAATGCGAGATCAGTTTATACTGGAATGTTATAGCTTTATATGTAGTCGTGTGTTACTAAGAATATTCATTTCAAATGGAAGAACCCAAGGCTCCACGGTCAGCGGCCGCGCTTGCGACCGTTAAAACCAGGCAGTCAATATAAAATAAACTCAATAATCCGCATGTCAAATCCTTCGTAAAGTTATGTCATTATTACTAAATGACTTAAGATCTATCCACACATTTCTTACACTTTGTATGAACTTGGTTCACCGGGCATTTAATATTCCGGAGCTTAATCTGACATACTGTGTACCGAGAAAGGTCCCAGGTACTAAAAGTCAAAATGACCCGGGGTCATAAAGACCCAGGCTCAAAATGACCCAGAGCCAGAGATACCCGGGGTCAAAATGACCCGAAGTCCAAAATACCCAGACTCCAAAAAGCCCCGGGGTACAAAAGACCCGTTGTCCAATACACCCAGGGTCAAAATGACACAGGGTTCAAAAGACCCTAGAGTCAACTTTGACCCGAAAACAGTGTGGAATAGACCTACATTCGTTATAATCATCGGCTATCATCATCAGTCGGTACTCGACAAAGTCCGCACAACGCACTGAGCACTGATTGTCACTCTCACACTGCACCCGAACTAGGCTCTGCACTCACGATCTGGTACGTAATTAGGTACTCTGGGTAGGCCTGGAAAAAAAAAAAAAGTTATTAATAGTACATTATTGCAAAGGCCGTGAAATAGGCAATTGCAGGTCGAGTAAAAGTTGAGAGTGAGCAGACCGAGCTGTAGGCGAGGACTTCACTAATACGAGACAATCAAATGCCATTTCCGCCGAGGCATATATAGTGCTTTTCTCAAAAGAA
Organism: Dryobota labecula; assembly: GCA_947523025.1. Taxonomy (NCBI): domain Eukaryota; kingdom Metazoa; phylum Arthropoda; class Insecta; order Lepidoptera; family Noctuidae; genus Dryobota; species Dryobota labecula. The sequence goes on from OX383312.1 coordinate 10,680,096, forward strand.
TGCAGGGAAATAAAACATACTTTTTATATTATACATTTATTTAATAAATGTATAATATAAAAAGTATGTTATATACTAATCTAGTCTAATTTTCAGTTTTGCCGCCAATTTTCTATTTATCATCTGTGCCGAAAGGCAAACGCATTTATGGCTATACAGCCACGTGGACGCAATTTGTGCTAAGCAAAGAGACTTACTTTAAAAGAGAAATCAAAAGAGATTCAATCAAAGAGTATTTAATAACCCCAGCACGCCGTTTCATACAACATTGCTGGAGCGTTGTAATGTTCCAAATTCAAAAAATCCTGCAATGGTTTTGATTTTCATTGTCCATAAATTAGATACTTCGCGTGTTCTTTTTTCGAATATAATGTCAATATTTCCATGCATGTTTGAGAAAAAGATCTTTGGTATGTAGGAGGCCATCGTGGGACACGGGCAAACCACGATGGGTGCATAGGAGTTATTACGAGCTACTATAGGGCTATAATGACATCAGTACGGCAACCAGTCGGTTCTCCATTAAGGCAGATCACATCTAAACGGGTAGTGTTAATGATTTGGAAAAAAAATATTTTAAATTAGAGCATTTTCTCAATAACTTAATATGTGAATATTTAAGATTATGTTTATATTACATTGTGAAATTAATTTGTAAAGTTATGTCTAACGCGGATAAAAACCCGAGAATCACGTAAAATCTATCAAGCGTATTTTTCTGAATTTAATTATTGATCTTTTAGTGTACGTGTTTTATTAAAATACGTTTAGTTTTATGTGTAATACATTTATAATGCGTTTTATTTGGGCCAGCGCTCTTGGATGGGTGAGTCCTATTGCTGGCTGGACGTACGACACGTTGCGTGAGCTCAGTACAGAACACGCAAGCTAACTACTCAAGGTCACTGGCATATATCTGGGCCTTAAAGGCAATCGTTGGCGTACCGTAACTTTTTAGAAATGCTCAACTGTTCGCTAAATGCGATTAAGGCAAGGTTCTTCAAGCGTGCATTCTTGTTCTTGAGGTGGCAGCGGGGCGCAAGTAAATTGTGCCGTGAATTACGTTAATTTTGGGACATTACATCATTATAGACGTTTATTTTGATGTGATTTTTATTACATAAAGTAGTATAATATTGAAAGAAAATGAGTTTTAATCTACAAAATAAGGGTGTGTTTGGTTTATTTTCTATCGAGCGAATCTTGTCCAATTATGTAACGAGTACCCGACGAACCTACAGAAAGGTCTCAAAAGCAACATATAATTTTTTCACGTGTTTAATCATTACCGTTTCTAAATAAAATGGCATTAAAATTTCATTTCCTAGAAGTTAACTTGAAGAACCTCGCCTTTAAGCATATCCCTAACAACGAAAAACATGTAACATAGATTGGGATTGGCATCGACTTGGCTTCATCGGCCAATGCACCTCAGGGGCCAGGCTCCCCCTGGAAAATAGGGTTAGAAACGCCAATGCTCACTGCTAAGGCACATAGAAGACTGAACCAACCTGTTCTCCTCTGTACACGACGTACTCCGGGAAGCAAAGGCCCCCCTGCGAGGGTCTGCCGGCCACGGAGTGGTGGCCGGGGGGCGCGTGGGCCATCTTCATGGCGCTCATCAGCTGGAAGGCGCGCCCTAGCGTCACTCGGCAGAGCAGCATTTGTCTACGAACAAAGAATAGCTTATACCCGAAGTCTCTAATTCAGATAATTTATGTAAACAAAGTAATGTCAAGAAATGTCACTGTCACAATGACAGGACAGTGGTGCAAAACATTTTATCATATTTTTTTTTGTTGTAAATAATCACCTATGAAATTAAAGTGAATTAATTATAAGAACTACGCAAACAGAATACCGTTGCCAAACAATGTTTTATGTAGTGTGTCGGAGACACGGCCTATGATCGTTATAATCAGCCCTTTTAAGTCCACTGCTAGACGTAGGCCTCCCAAAATCGATTTCTACTCGAAAGACTTTACAGCCGTTTTCATCCAAAATGTGGCTAGATACGAGTATGCTACATACAATATGAATCTATGAATGAGAGTTATATTATAAGTGTTGTTGAAGATGTAAAAAATGTGAAAATGTTTGGATCTCCTGCATTGTTACCAGTATCATAAAATATGTTATACCAGAAAATCTCCTTTTTTTAATAATTTTGTTTTAAACCGAAAATTTATAAAAATAATTACGGTATGATTATTTTTTAATTATTATTTCTTAAATTCAGTACTTAAAAGAAAATGGAACCTTTTTTTCGCCATTTTATGTGAATTACCATTACGAAGATATTTTTTTGATATGTTATCCCCTTTGTTTACATAAATTATCTGAATTTGAGACTTTGGGTGTAGATACTTTGTTTGTGGAACATCGACGGCATTTACATACGATGAAGAAATCATTCATCCTTAAAAGGCTGTAAATCGTCACTTTAAGGGTACCGGGGTTAACAACACGGACATGGCGAAATTATAAGGTTTCCCTTATAGTCTCGCCATGTCCGTCCGTCTGTCTGTTTGTCCGCGACTTAGCTCAGACCACAGATATAGATATACCTAGATAACGCAAGAGCAACTACTTCGCGTGCCAAAAATCGCACCAGCTTACGATGAAAAATCATAAGCCGCCACTTTCGCGCTCTGTCCTGTGTACTGCTGGCTGGGTAAACGTGAACGAGAGCGTGAGCTAGTGACGTCATAGTAGGTAGTCAAAAAATAGCACGCTTGGTTTTCATACAGTTGATAGGTGATATTTGCGTTATCTAAGTCAAAGTCAAATCATTTATTTCAAATAGGCACGAAGATGCACTTTTGAACGTCAAAAATTACATGAATAGTTAATTGATTCTAGTTGCGCCTTCCAAAATGTAGTTATGTATGGAGAAGAATGGGCAAGAAACTCCATACTTATTCTTTTAAAATGTTAACAATAGTTTGTATATATTAATTAATAATTATAGGTGAAGACGATGTACCTAGAATAAAAATTACTTACCACAATTGGTAAAAAGAATGAAAAGTGAAGTAATAACAGAAAAATTAATAAATGCGATAGGTACATGGTGCTCACATATTTACAAACATTGTATATGATTTCCCAAAAAATAAAATAAAACAACATATAATAAGTCAGTGTGTGAGTTAAAATATTAATCACAGAAAATAAAATTAATATCATAAAAATTATAAATTATACAGTTAAATTAGCAACCAGTTTGATTTTGTCTAGACTCTAAATTGTCCTATGGAGCAGGACCAGCATGTTTCCAAGCATTCTTATCTTGGATATAATCCTCTAATTTGTAATATGCTTGTTTACAAAGTGTACTTTTTATATGAGTTTTAAATTTTCTTTAATTTAATTGTAATATATCAGAAGGTATTTTATTGTAACATTTAACACAGGCAACACTCTAGGTATATCTATATCTGTGGCTCAGACACTCTTGGTACTAGAAACCTGTAATTTGGTATGAGTATACATATTAATCATACCTACAAAGTGGTAAAATAAATTGAAATATAAATATAAGATTGAAATCTAATTTTTTTTTATTTTTTTTTTGAGTTCCCCTGCATGTAAAGTGGTATATTTATTTATTTATTTATTTATTTGCTTACATGTTAAACACTGGTTAGTAGACATGCATTGAAATTTCATGACACAGTATTAAGACATGCACCCTGTAAGGGCACTGCAAATGTTTCCTATCAAATTATTGTATTACATAATATGTTACTGATTCTAATTATTAAAATTATTCATTACATTATATTATACTAAATATTAATCAATCATTTATTTAAGATTAAGCATTATTTTCATTTCAGTTTATTAGTAGTTTATTTCACATTTACGTCATGCATTATTACAAAGTCAATTTATTCACAATTTGTCTTCTTTAAATTCTTCAACGGTATAGTAGCCTTTCTTTATTAACAGAGATTTTAACTGTTTAGAGAAAATTGAGTCATTTGGTAAGGATTTGAAAAAGTGGGGATACCACTGTCACTCGCAACTCGATTCTGTTCCCGACCCACGAAACTCAGTGTGTGCTCGCGAACTTTTTTCGACACTTCTTCGGTTTTTACACAGCTGAACCACTGGATTCCAGGCTCTCGACAGTTGAAAATAAAATATCATTCCCACTTTACATGTAGGGGAACCTACATGTAAAGTGGGGATGATATTTTTTTTTTCTCGTCTTTAACTGTTTGGGGTATCGTTCGATAGGCCGTTCAAAAATATTGCGGGTTTGTAAAATTAATTTTTCGATTAAGAGATCCGTTTCTGAAATATTATGCTTTAAAGTGCTAATTTTTGTTAGAGTTAAGTGTGTGACCCCTGCCATCTGAATGGTTGTATACTTGGATATGTAAAAAAAACCACAGCAGTAGTATATATAACGTAGTTAAAAGGATAACTATCACAGCTAAGTAGGCTTTATAAGTTACCGAGTAATATTATTATTAACACGAACGGGATATTTACCATGTTCATTATTTTTTGTGAGTTCCCGATATTTCGGCGCTGTTGCAAGCACCATGATCACGGATAAACTGAAGTCACTGCGGGTGGGTGTTTATGAGCAGACAAAACGGTCTACCCTCTTTCTTGTTCGTTTTTTGCACTCAGTACCACTACCACTGTCACTCGCAACTCGATTCTGTTCCCGACACACGAAACTCACTGTGTCCGCTCGCGAACTTTTTTCGGCACTTCTTTCGGTTTTTACACAGCTGAACCACTGGATTTCAGGCTCTCGACAGTAGAAACCCATCATCCCGGTTGAAGTTCCTATATTTGGTAATCTCAATAGCTTCTCTAACCAGCAACACCCACCCGCAATGACTTTAGTTTATCCGTGATCATGGTGCTTGCAACAGCGCCGAAATATCGGGAACTCACAACAAATAATGAACATGGTAAATATCCCGTTCGTATTAATAATAATATTAGTGACCATGACATTTTAAAAACTTATACCGAGTAATAGTCGACCAACTGACATTTACAGTTGAAAAACATGTTCTCCCATACATTCGGTATGGGAGAACATGTTTTTCGTACGAATTTATGTTCGTAGAGGGAAAATAAATAACACTGTTAACAGAAATACTTAAACGATTATGTTAACAATACTTACTAACAGTTCAACGATCTTACCTGTGACATAAATAGCAGCTCCTATCCTTATGCGCCGGACATCCAGATCCGCCTCCAAAGCCATACACGTACTGATTGCTTTTGGAAGAGTGTTCCGCGAAATATATGCCCGCACCGAACATTCCTCCTGAAAATATTTGGGATTATAAAAATATCAACACGAAATATTGATTGATTTGTGGAATGCATTGCCAGATCCAATAAAACGCGCTCAATCGTTGCCTGTGTTTAAAAGACTCGTGAAGGAACATTACTTGTCGTTGTGATTTTGTTCTCGTTGTTAGCTGTAATAATCTGTAGTCTTCATTTATTTTCTTTGTTTATATATACTCCATTTGTTATAACATTAGACAAATAACTGTTCTCACCCTTTCGTTATTTCGATGTAAACGTTTAATAAACTCCGTTATTTCACGATAAATACAAAGCATTGTAATCTATTTACCATTTACATTAAAAAAATAACTTTAAAGTGCAGTAATTTCAACAATATTACACAATAACTATCGTTATTTGGCCGTTATTTGTCTAATGCTATAGTAAATGAAGTATAGTTAGTTTGTATGTATCTATTATATAGCATATATCTGTGTTTCTAATATAGGATATTGTACTGTTATACTTTTAATTTCCGCCAATGACAACGCCATTTTATGTCCAGAAATTCACTATCCATGCCAAGGTTGTCTTGAAGAGATCGCAGTATGCGATAAGGCCGCCCATTGTATATTTTATAGTGTATAAGTTATTCTTTTCTTTTGTAATGTGTAGTCTGATGTACAATAAAGCATATATAAATAAATAAATAAATAGAACCTCCTTCTTTTTGGAAGTCGGTTAAAATCTTGGAATAAACACACGGAAAATCTGTTAACGGCTTCAAATTTGTCACAAATAGTATCAAGCCTTTTTGTATTGGATGGGAAATTATCAAATAACTTCTCCCACTCCGGGCGGGAGTGTCAGACAGAAAAAAAAAAAAAAAAAAAATGGCGTTGCTTTCTTTATTTGTTTCTATGCTTGTGGCAAAGTAATTTAACTCACATACACAGACAGCCAGACCCGGGACAACTACTTGTAGATCATACAAATATTTGTTCCGTGCGGGAATCGAACCCGCGACACGCAGCCCAGCAGTCAATCGCTTAACCACTGCGCCAACCGTGCCGTCAAGTAATAACAGCCGCACGGGTCGATCGATCAGGTTAAGCTACGCTTGCCGTGGATGGGCGACCAAGAGGTGTACCGACACTCGGAATGCACGTTAAGCCGTTGGTCCCGGCTGGTATTCAACTGCATATGGTTAGACTGGAAGCCGACCCCAACATGATTTCTATGCTTCAGTAAAATACAACGTCATTGGGATGACAAAAAATTTTTTTTTCCATCATGTAGATTATTAAAAAATATTGGACACGTATTTTTCTTTTTTTACGTAATCAAAACATTACGGCGATACATTGAGTTCAAGTGTGGCATGACGTCATCTCTCATAAGATTTTATACGTAGCTGTGACGTAACGAGCCCCCACCCCCCAAGTTTAATGTGTTTTATCTAAGTCACTTTTAGGGTTCCGTAGCCAAATGGCAAAAAACGGAACCCTTATGGATTCGTTATGTCTGTCTGTCTGTCCGTCCGTATGTCACAGCCACTTCTTTCCGAAACTATAAGAACTATACTGTTGAAACTTGGTAAGTAGATGTATTCTGTGAACCGCATTAATATTTTCACACAAAAATAGAGAAAAAAAAAAAACAATAAATTTTGGGGGTTCCCCATACTTAGAACTGAAACTCAAATTTATTTTTTTCATCAAACCCGTACGTGTGGGGTATCTATGGATAGGTCTTCAAAAATGATATTGAGGTAAAATGGTGGTAAAATGTGTGTCCCTGTAACTTCTAAAATAAGAGAATGATAAAACTAAAAAAAATATATGATGTACATTACCTTATAAACTTCCCCCGAAAATTGGTTTGAACGAGATCTAGTAAGTAGTTTTTTTTAATACGTCATAAATCCAACCAAAAAAATCACAAATCCATCCGATAAATGGGCGAGTCCAACTCGCACTTGGCCGCTTTTTTTATTAATATGATATAGCAAAAAATACGTGTCTAATATTTTTTTATTATCTGACTGACGGACTAAACAGTTTTTCTTTTTTTTATAAATCCCTGATAACTACAAAATAAAGCGAATGACTCACCAATATAAGCATGCCTCTCATCAAACCCCTTCTGCACGATGGCGTTGATGAAGGGACTGCCATGGAACAGCATCCTCTCATTATGAGAGCCAGCTTCTTCACACACCTCGCGTCTACGATGCTGGTAGCGCTCCCAAAGGCGCCCGTTCACCAGCTTTTGTATCTGATGATGAAGAGGAATAAATCAAACATAACAAACACAACAGACAATTGTACGGTCGTGGCAGAAAGCATCGCCTGCTGGCTGTTCCAACTTGCCGTACTGTTGCACACTCCAAAAAAGCCACAGCAACGATTTTTTTTAATCTAAGTGTTTTGTTTTATATAATAATTATTATTTTAAAATTGCTTGAGACATTTTGCAAAAAAACCTTTACTTATTCTATGAATGACCCGCCCGGACGCGGCGACGGTGGTGGTGCGAGTGCGGTGCCTTTTGATAGATCATAATATCAAGTAATTTTTTTTTTTTTTTTTTTTTAATTATATACTCAGATTTAAAAAATAAATCGTTTCCATGGCTTCTTTAACACCGGTGTAGCTCTTAAAATATTTCGTGTTTGAATAGATACACCTTACATATCTACCCGAGCCGCAGACGAGGGTGAATACTTAAGTCGAGGGGTAAAATGGCTCGTTTATGCCCGTGTTTATACACTCTTTTCACTTCGATTGCGAGAAAATGAAACAGGCATAAAGTATATAAAAGTATATTTTCATTTTCACATTCGACTTAGCTACTTCAGACTGCCAAGTCATAAAAATGTTTTTTTTTTGCATTTTTTTAATAATAAAGACATCTATTTAATCTGGTTTTATTAAATTAAAGACAGAAAACACGGAAGTGATATAAATTAAAGCAAATGAAATAAAATAACACTAATCTGCGACATTTTATTGTGCGTGTAGCTGATTATCTTAGTCTTAGAAAAAAAAATACTTTATGCACTAGAGCATAAAAAGCGACTTTATGTCGCCTACGCACAACATAAAGACTAAGTTTTAGAGCATGAGAAGTGAAAAATTATAATATTGTACTTACCCTAACAACATTATAGTGTGTGAACATGCCTCCCGCATGTTCTCTGTGCGCTCGTACTGAAGCTTGCATCTCTCTCTCTACTATCGTGTATTCACTATCTGCGCATTCTCCTTCTGTTGGCATGGTTACTTCTACGAGGGTTGTGCCACCGTACCATTCTGTAATGAAAGGGTAGATTTAGAAGATTTCCGACATTAAATATTATGTGACTCTTTTAAAATTGAGGCCATGAGAGCCAGAGTGGCCTAACTGTTATTTTTCAATTCGTTTTTACTTCTTCAAAAAATGCTTTCGAGGTAATTTTAGAGCAGTTTTTTAGGCCACTCTGGCTCTCATGGCCTCAGAGAGCTAGAGTGACCTAACTGTATTTTTATCAATGCTGATTTTATTTAAAAAAACTGCTTCCGAAGTAAATTTAGAGCAGTTTTATAGGCCACTCTGGCTCTCATGGCCTCAATTGTGAATGTTGGGCGTGGCAAAAGAAGCATGAAAGTAGAATAAATGCTGTGGAAATGCGTTCCTTGCGTAGCATGTGTGGCGTGACTATGAATGATAGGTTGAAAAATGATGTTATACTGCAACGGTGTGGTTTAAAAGAAGATGTAGTGACAAAAATTGAAAAGAGTATGCTTAGATGGTTTGGTCATGTTGAGAGGATGAATGAAAGGCGACTTACAAAGGGTATTTACAAGGCAGATGTGAGTGGAAACGCAGGGAGGGGACGCCCTAGGAGAACATATAGTCACCTAATTGGTAATGGTCTTCAGAAAGGTCAGGTGCGTAGCACTCGCAACCGGCGTGCGTGTATGACCAGATGTATGAATGTAAACGAAGCAAAAGGAGTATTAAAGAGCGTAGCAAGTGGCGCTTTATAGTTTCTGCCTACTTTATGTATGTGTCTTTTAAAATTGGCACAATGATCTCATTTTTGTACATGACCAAACTGGCCGAATAGTCAAATGACCGAACTGTCAAATCTTGACAGTCACATGATAAGTTTTTTTTTGCCATATATTAACATAATCTAGCTAAATCGTACGTGAAGCTGCTTGTTAACTATGTCTTACTGTCTTCAACAGTATATTTCGATGTCCATAGGATAGGGCGCCAGGCTGACAGCGCGTAAGTCTTCGTGAGACATCTCAGATAAAATGTCCATAGCCAAATATTCACAAGTGAATGAAATAGGTCGAATAGAATTTATCACACTATTTCTGTATGTTTTTCCTATTTTATATTTTTTATTCATGAAATTTTTAATCGTTTATGCTCTTGTGTGTTGTGCTATGTCTTTTGTGTGCACTGAATAAATGTTTTATCTATCTATCTAATTGTCAAAATAGGGTTATTTAAAGTTTACATTGCGAAGTTGTCCAAAAGCTCACATAACCAAATTGACCAAATGGTCACATGGTCAAATTGTCCTAATGTCACATGGTCAAATTGTCCAAATGGTCACATGGTCAAATTTTCCAAATGAGCACATGTTCATATTGTCATAATGGTCAAATTTTCCAAATGGGCACATGGTCATATTGTCCAAATGGTCACATTGTACTTCGTTTCATTAATATTTGCATGCCATTGTTTAAGGCAAACGTGATGATCTGTTTATTTCTCTACTTTTAACATCTCTTGCATGCTGACAATTTGTGTTGTATGTATTGTACTCATGTGGTCACTTCCCTGGTACCTCATAAACAACATAACTATGTCAATGTCTATTAACTGCTCCCAAGTAACGATGTTTATTTAGATTTTTTTTTTATTTTTTATTTTACGTACTTCCTTGACATAATCTTTTCATTATTTGACATTATTTACCTACAAATCGAATTCCAATTCTTTATTAGTGGCTTTTGTGGACATGATATTTATTCAGATATGTTACTGTAGTTGTAATTGCAATCATGTCATTAATATTTTATATACTTAGATTATTTTATATTTTGTGAATGTGAGAACGTTGTAGGCCTAGTAGAGTGTAGATTTGTTGGCGGTTTTCTATTTTGTTAAGTACCTGGTAATTGTTGAAAGGCCTACACTGTCCTCCCATACCTATTATCACTGTTATTTAATAATATTGTAAAGCCAATTATTTTTAAAAGAGTAACCGTGGAGTTTCTTGCCGGCTCTTCTCCATAGGAAACGACTAACTCGAACCGTGCACCTAGCTTCTGACGTTTCATAAGTGCCCATGTAGGTTTATGTGAAATAAAATATTTTGATTTTGATTTTTTGATTTTGTTTGAGCAAATAAATAATTATCTTATCTTATAACATGGTCAAATTGTCTAAAAGGTCTCATGGTCAAATTGTCCTAATAGTCAAATGCGTTAAATGGTCACATGGTTAAATGGTCACATGGTCAAATTATCTAAATGATCTCATGGTCAATTTGATCAAATTAGCCAAACGGCCACGTGATGAATCTGGTCAACTAGTCACATGGTCAAAGTGACCGTCGGATTATTATTGGCTTTACTTATTAAGTATTGAGTCTTACCTGAAGCTGCCTGTAAACTATGTCTTGCTGCCTTTAACAGTCTATGTCGATGACCATAGGCCGCCACGCCGACAGCGCGCAAATCTTCGTGAGACATCTCTGATAGTATGTCTACAGTTATCTGTTCTCGTTCTAGTACCTGTGTTAGTTGTTCTAAACCGATGCTGTGGATGAGAGAAAAAATATTAGCTTGAACGCAATGAGGACTATCGCCTTTGAATTGGCCGATAGAGGCGCTAGTGTAGAGTGAGGTCCGTAAAAACGTCAAATGTGAAACTGTACGTTCTCTGTTCGCGAGATTTTTATAGCGATTTTTTAATAATTATGCATAATTGTATAGTGTCCTTCCTGATTAATTATGGCTTAAGATTTTAAGAAACAACTTAGGATCTAAGTTCGTAGCACTTGGAGGAAGAATAATGGTGCCGATTCCCTTACTCAATAACTTTATTGCTTTTCCTTGGTAACTATATAATTTAGATCATTATGGACCCTGTAAGGCACAGCAAAAGGGTAGGAGAGAGGAAGCCCTGTTTTAGGTATAGGAACAAGTTTTAACTTACAATCAAAGTCAGGAGATCGAGAATAAGATACTAACATTTCACTAATCTATTATTTATGTATTATTTTATCTGCAAATGTACCTAAATATTTTAGATTATTTTTATATACCTGTTTATATGTATTATAATTCTCTTTATTCATTTATATAAATTGTTTTTCTTCAAAAACTAAACTAAATTTAAGTTCAGTGCATCTTTTTCTTTCTATTTCATTAAGAAAAGGACAGAAGATAAATTTTAGTTTCGTCCTGTCAAAATAATCAGCGCTTGACGTAAATTGACGTAATTTTAGTCGGCAAGTTTTTAATCACTTCTAAACTTGTATGGAGTAGTGACAGACGCTGATTGATTTGACAGGACTAAACTAAAATTTCTCATCTATCCTTTTCTTAATGAAATAGACAGAAAAAGATGCACTGAACTTAAATTTAGTTTAGTTTGTGAACAAGGGAATCGGCACCAAAATTTGTCTGCTTCATGCTTGCCAATTTAGTGAATGAAATTTGAATATTATAATGTAAATATTCATATGTTTTAAAATGTAATGAAATCCATACTAATATTATAAGTGTGAAAGTAACTCTGTCTGTCTGTCTGTATGTTACGTTTTCAAGCCTAAACCGCTGAACCGATCGTCATAAAATTTGGCAGAGATATAGCCTGGGATATGGAGAAGGACATAGGCTACTTTTTTACGCGATAACCGACATCCACGCGGGCGGAGTCGCGGGCAAAAGCTAGTAAACATTATATGACGTAATGTGTACTTAAACATATCCAAAACATTATGAAAGAAAAGTACTGACAGGACCATACTCGCCAGTGGCGCCAACTCATGAGCACAAAAAGCCCCCATTCATACGTGTGTTATTCATACGTACCGTAAGTACGATACTGTCATGGGCTTGCTACGACTTTTGTTGCTGTGTTTAAAATGAAAGGCAAGTTGAGGATATGACTACGCACTTTCACTCAAAATATATCTCTATTACTGCCAAGAATGTTATGCCCTACAAGTTTTTAAGAAAACTTTAATACAAAACACATACTAAACGAGATATTTGGAATTAAAAACCGATTTTCGCTACCTTTGAATCTTAGTTTTAGGTGACTTTCCTCAAAAGTTATGTGTGGAGATCGGATATTCGGATGCATATTTACCTAAAGTTAATTTTTAGCTATGAAAGTATGGAGGCAGCTTCTTAAAATATATTTTTTTTGTAAGAAAAAAATCACGTGATGCCAGGAATACCGGCAATGTATATAGTGTATGGAAGCGACTTCTAAAATATTATTTATTAAAAAAAAAAAATACCCGTGATTCTTGGATTGCATAACTATTCAGATGCATATTTATTTAAAATTATTTTAACCCCCTATGCAAATATGTGTATGGGGTCATTCAATTATTACGTAAGCACCAACGGGGGTGGGGGGGTCTTTGCTTTGATTATTTTTGATGACATGGGAGATGGGGGTCTGGATGGTAAGATTACGTCAGCAATATTTATTAATTTACTTTTCAGATTCAATTGCAAAATTTAATTGAATTTGATTTGATTTGAACAAAGATGGCAACCCAATGTTCAGAGATTCCCCAAAATAACTGATATTGCTTTCTCGCTCTCACGCGATTTTGTATGGTTAGAAAAAACCGGGAAAGTAGGGAATTTACTTAAATGGGCATTCAATTACTTTTAGTCTATAAATTCCTTATTTCTAGACTCATGAATAACAGTAAAGAAACCTGAACAGATTAAAAAAAATACCAATGTTTACGTAAGCAAAGGGGGGGGGGGGTTTGTATGAGTTTTGTTTACTTTTGCTGACAAGGGGAGGTGGGGGTTCAAAATTACTAAAATTCTGCTTACGTAATACTTGAATGGCTCCTATGTAGGGTGTAAGAGTAGGGGTGTAGTGTGTTAGTTAAAATAAAACACCGGAACCGCGGGATTTATTCGACACAAAAGCGCTTTCCATAATAGCAAACATCTCAAGTTTAGGTGAATATGCATCCGAATATCCGATCTCTAGTTATGTGTCATAAGAATTTCAAAGAAGGGCTTTTCATTTTCAGCTTAATGGTGCCGATTCCCTTGTTCACAAACTAAACTAAATTTAAGTTCAGTGCATCTTTTTCTTTCTATTTCATTAAGAAAAGGACAAAAGATAAATTTTAGTTTAGTCCTGTCAAATAAATCAGCGCTTGACGTAAATTGGCGTAATTTTAGTCGGCAAGTTTTTAATCACGTCTAAACTTGTATGGAGTAGTGACAGGCGCTGATTAATTTGACAGGACTAAACTAAAGTTTATCTTCTGTCCTTTTCTTAATGAAATAGAAAGAAAAAGATGCATTGAACTTAAATTTAGTTTAGTTTGTGAACAAGGGAATCGGCACCATTGTCTCTCATTCCGAGCTATTGGACTATCAATAAATTGCCTTTAATTCATCAACACAGCGGGACCCAGTCATCTAAATGAAAATGTTCGAGCCGACATATCTGCCATATAATTTATTTTTTATTTTTATAGTTTTTATAATTTTTTACATTTTAAACAATTTTAATAATTTTATCAATTTTATTTTTTATTTGTCAATTATTTTTGTTTACTGAAAACCGCATCAAATTCCGTTTTGTAATTCAGAATAACAACACAGTCACATGGTTTGCCTTGGGTAGTTTCTATAGATTTATTATTTTAATGTAGGTAATAGGTACACAGATATTGGGTATTTATTTTGGTAATTTTCCATTAATCACAGCACAACACATATACAAACATGTATGTCGTAAAAAATTATTTTATGTCGTATGAGTATTTTATATCACCTTTAATTTATCTTAATTTATGTATTAAAACGGACACTTTTACCTATGTTTTTAATATTCTAGCGTATGGCACTCGTGGGTTGCAGCTGAAAATCAGCGTCAGTTGGTACACCTTGTGTGTCATCTGACATTATGCTGAGCTGAGGCCCTTTTGGCATTATAATCATTGTTTTCTGTTTTTTATAGTTTTAAGGTGTATTTTTTGCTGTAATGCCAATAAACGCATTTTTCTTTCTTTCTTTCTAACCATAATTTACTATTAGCACAGAAGATATAATACTAGAATACTAATACTATAATGATAGAATACTATAATCTTTAACCAATCAATTTAGCCAATCTTGTTAACTTTCAAATTTGCTACAACCTGGGGGTTATAAAACTAACCTGGATAGGAATGTCTGTAAAGATTCCGAGGTGGATAAAGCTGATGCAGGTCTACCCGCCGCGTCTTCGAGACTTCCGCGAGAGCCTTCCGCCCAGTAGTTTGAGGGCACCACCTGATGGACAAAAATGGAAATAATTATGAGAAATAAAAAGTATTTTTTGTGACTCGCACAGGAAGATCACAAACTTAAATAAACATACAATGACAAAAGGATAAAAATAGTTATTTGCGCAACAAGAGAGCAAAGTTGGTTTTTGCTCCGAGTGTTTTTTTGAAGTAAGCGAAGGATTCTGATCCTAGGTTAGAATCCTGAGCGCAGCGAGGGATTCAAAGAGACGAGATGCAAATAACGTTGGTCTCTTGTGACACATACAACTTTTCACCTCAGTAGCGAGAACATATTTTATCACCTACCTAGAGGGAAAAAAAAAATACAACATGGTAAAAATAAAACCTAAAATATAAAAAAAGTTTAAACTGAAAAGGTTTTTTTTTTGGACTTTTTGGATTTGTGCCCTACTGACATTCTTATAAAAACTGCAATAAGTTTGGGATAGGATTCAATGTGCACGTCATCTTTTGTCTTTATTGTGGCATTTAACATTGAGTATTTTTTTACGTAATTAAAAAATGAAGGTGATACATTGAGTTCAAGTGTGGCATGACGTCACTCTGTGCTAGATTTTATACGTAGTTTGTTAGAATTGTGACGTAACGTGCCCCCATTCACCAATTTTAATGTGTTTTATCTAAGTCATTTTTTATTAATATGATAAAGAAAAAAATACTTGTCTAATATTTTTTAATAATCTACATGAAGGACAAAAAATAATTGTAAACATCCCTTTATAAATACAATGAATTATGGTTCATCCGTACCGGCTCCCCCTCGACGAAGCGCTAGCTTGCGCCGTAGCTGAGCCTTTAGCTTTAAATAATAATAATAACCCTGATCTGATTTAGCCACCTGTCCCTTGCTGTCCTCCCTCCGACGCTGCCCTAAGCTGAGGTTCTTACCCCACAGGGGGTGCCCTTAGCGTGCAGTCGTTTAGATTATAAGTTTTATGCTCTGGCTGGAGGCTTTAAGTTTTCGTTTGAGGCTACGATAACCGACTTTTAATGATTTTATACTGAAAATCACGTCTAAACGAGTAGTGTTAATGATTTGGAAAAAATATATGTTAAATTAGAGCATTTTACTAATAACTTAATATGTGAATATTTTAGATTATATTCATATTTCATAGTGAAATTAATTTGTAAAGTTATGTCTAACGCGGATAAAAAACTGAGAATCTCGAAAAATCTATCAAGCGTATTATTCTGAAATCTTCACCTTTTTAAAGATAATTTAATTATTGATATTTTAGTATACGTGTTTTATTAAAATACCTTTTGTTTTATGTAAAATAAATTAATAATGCGTCTTATTTGATGGACGAGTTCTATTACTGGTCAAAGAATGAATAAACTTAACTTAAACATAGCTTATGCCGACCAAATTATAGCTGAAACAAGCAGTGCTAGATTTCTGGGACTTTACTTGGATACTCATTTGAACTGGAAATGTCATGTAAAAACTGTTTGTACAAAACTAAACCAGTACTCATATGCGCTCTACAATCTAGCAAAAATAGTTAGTGAGTCCGTTGTTCTAATTTCTTACAAGGCCTATGTCATATCTACATTACGTTTTGGAATAATATATTGGGGAAATTCCACTGACAAAGAAGTTGCGTTTAAGGCCCAAAAAAATGTGTGCTGTGTTTAAACTTAAACCAACTGAAAGCTGTATTCCATATTTCAAAAAAATTAAACTCTTGACATTGCCCTGTTTATACATTCTTGAGACAGCAGTATTTATCAAATCTAACTTCCATCTGTTTGATAGATTGAGATCTAAACGACGCAGAGAGTTATGCACTAAGCCGCATAACACTGCTCTTTATTCAAAAGTTTTTTGGGAGCACCTAGGATCTATAATAAGATTCCTAGACGAGTTAAAGAAACAGGCAACTTGAACGATTTAAAAAAGGCTCTATTGATTATATTATACAATAACAAAACATATTATACGATTAACCAATACCTAACTGACATATTATAATTGCCTTTTTCTGTTTGATTTTTATTTTTATTATCTATTATTTAATGGTTTGACAGTCTACACTAGAATTGATTATTATTATTTTTTATTTGAATGATTTTTTATTTTTTTTAAACGTTGCCCCACACTAGGATTTCTCCTGTATCGTGGGTGCGTTTACAAACATTTAAACTCACATACACAAACAGCCAGACCCGGAACAACTACTTGTAGGTCATACAAATATTGGTTCCGTGCGAGAATCGAACCCGCGACACGCAGCGCAGCAGTCAATCGCTTAACCACTGCGCCAACCGAGACAGCGACTGTATTGGACCGAGACAGCGTTCTTAAGGCAGCCACAGGAAAGTCCGGTAATGGAGTCACGACCTTCAAGGTCAACTCCGAGATGCCAAAGACAAAAGAATGCACCCGTACCGGCAAGGCGAGCGGCACGGTGTCTCCGCTGGGCATGAGCACGGGCTGCTGCGGCGGCGGCAGCGGAGGCGGCGCGGGCGCGGGCGCGGCCAGCTCGCCGGCCGCCGACGTCATCGCGTCCTGCAGCAGCGAGCGCACGTCCTCGGCGCCCGCCAGCGACAGCGCCGTCTGCCCTTCCTGGTTCTTCAGGTACGGGTCGGCGCCGTGCGCGAGCTGGGGCAAAATCATTGTTTTAACCTACTTTATATGTTAAACTAGCTGCGCTCCACGGTTTCACCCGCATAAGTGTCGATCCCGTGGGAATATCGGGATAAAAAGTAGCCTATATGTTAATCCAGGGTATCAGCTTCTTCCATATTTTTTTTAATCAAAATTGGTCCAGCCGTTTAAGCGAAGAAGAGACAAACACACACTCACAAACTTTCGCCTCTAAAATATTAGTGTGATACTACTAATACTTATACTACTGTTGCGCGCCACAATTAATGCCTGGTACAATACAATCAGTTACCACAATTAGCTGACCCCCCTTGCATAAATAGTTAAGATTTTTTAGAATACGGATCGATAGAATTTTATAAAATTTAATTTAAATACCTATACGAAATCTACCCAAAACTAGAAAAAAAAAATTTTTATTGTACGATTTGTTAGTAAAAAAACCTCAACCATTTGAGCAAAGGGGGGTCAGCTAATTGTGGTAACTGTCTGTACCACTAGCGCCATCTAGTATCGAGTAGCAGAACTAGTAGACTCGAGATTCTTCTAGAAAATTCGATGCTAGAACTTTCGACATCTGGTCAGTCGGAACCGGTATGTACTCGAACATTCTAGATGTTTCTACAGTAGAAGGTTCTGGAACTTTCTAAGGACAATATAAGGCCGGTAAGGACCCCGACCCGACACAGTCAAAACTTCCAACGATACAAGGATATTCGAGCGCGACTTTAAAGTGATCAATAGTGCATTTGTGTTTTATAATTAGTGTGTTTGAGTTGTTAACAGTGTTGTTTAATTAAAGGGTCATTTTTGGTTTTTAAATCGGCAGTTTTTATTGTCACGAACCGCAAGCTCGTAACACTACTAATACTTTTTATGTTTGTATTTACATATATTAAACTAAATTGTAAGGCTTTGATGTAATAACTTATTCCTGCGATAGACCCCTGTGTTATGTTTTATGGAGGAGATATATTTGTATAAATATAGGTTATTTGAGACAGTTCATTGTTTCCTTGTATTTCGATACCTAACCATCTTGCATCTGGGCTTTTGTTCCTTTAAAACTAGAGGGACAAAATCTCATAATGTAACAGAGGCGGTACGGTACCGTAGGTTGAATAAATTATCAATGAAATTGTCACATGATCAAAATAACCTTGGTATACCAGAGTCGCTTTAGCATGGCAATATCGGTCATTGCTCTTTCCCGTATATATTTCCGTAGGTTTTTCGTTATTGGAAAATGTTGAAAATCACGATAAATATTGAATCAGGACGATTACGTAGTTCATTTCAATTTTTTAATAAAGAATGCTAGAAAATGTAAGTGAATCACTGCGACGATGACCGTTATTACCACGCTAAAGTGATTTTGGGTATAGTGCTCATAGCACAATTTTGCACTTGTAACCGAAATCATCATAATCTATCTTCAACATGATCAAAATTAACGCAAAAAATTCGTCAAAATGATTTAAGAATATTTGATAGATCAAAGTTACTGCATGATTTTTATTATAATTCGGTGCACCTTTGTCTTTTCCGTACATCAGACGGACAGTCTTCTAATGATTGCAACTTTGTTGAAACCTTGGAGTTAATAAAGCTATTGTGGTGTAAATCTTCTCGTGAACAGACCCGGATCATTTGTTATTATTCACTTTGTATTTGTTTAGTAAAAATGAAATAGTGTATACCCAAAGTCTCTAATTCAGATAATTTATGTAAACAAAGTAATGTCAACAAATGTCACTGTCAAAATGACAGGACAGTGGTGCAAAACATAATATCATATTTCTTTATTTGTAAATAGTCATCGCTAAAATTAAAGTGAATTATTATAAGAACTATGCAAACAAAATATCGTTGCCAAACAATGTTTTGTGTAGTATGTCGGAGTCACGGCCATATGATCGTCATAATCAGCCCTTCTAAGTCCAGTGCTAAACGTAGGCCTCCCAAAATCGATTTCCACTCGAAACAGTTTACAGCCGTTTTCATCCAAAATGTGGCTAGATAAGCTACTTACAAAATGAATCTATGAATGAGAGTTGTAATATTAGTTTCGTTGAAGATGTATTTTTTTTTTTAAATGTTTGTATCTCCTGCATTGTTACCAGTATCATAAAATATTTTATACCAGAAAATCTCCTTTTTTAATAACTTTGTTTAAAACCGAAAATTTATAAAAATAATTACGGTATGATTATTTTTTGATTACTATTTCTTAAAATCTGTACTTAAAAGAAAATGAAACCTCTTTTTTCGCCATTTTATGTAAATTATCATTACGAAGATATTTTTTTGGTATGTTGTCCCCGTTGTTTACATAAATTATCTGAATTTGAGACTTTGGGTATAGTAAGAATGATTAATTAGAATATATGAGGAACAGGGTGTAAAGTTCACTCATACTCTATGGAAAAGGGAGGATCCTCCGACCAGACGGGTGTTGCGTCTGTTGGGGAAATGCCCGACATTTGACGTCGGGATGTTGTATATATGCTAATCGCACGGTAAACTCTGATTGCGCGATGCAGGATTTGTGACGTCAGGTCTTTGATGTCTAGTTCGCATTTGGCGTTGTAGACGCCACAAGAATATTTGAAAGTTCATCGCTACGTGGTCAAAACGACCCAAAATAACCTTAAAATTAGTCACAGAACCACTCACCAACAACGCGCACAACTGCGTCCGTGCCTTGTGCGCGGCCTCATGCAAGGGAGTGAAGCCCCACCTATCAGCCGCGTTGGGCGGAGTCCCGGCGCGCAGCAACAGGGCTGCGAGCTCCACGTGGCCGTACGACGCCGCGTTGTGAAGAGGCACTAGGCCTCCTTTATCGCGGGCCGAGACTGCGGCCCCGGCTTCTAGTAATGCTTCAGCTACTTCGAGATTGTTGTAGCCGGCTGGAAGGAAAGTTGGGGCATGAAAATGATACAACGACGCACGGACACGCACACGTAAAACGGGCGCGCACGTTCGGTATACTATAGAAATTTCTCTCATCGTTTCTAGGTGAAACGCAAAATAAAGCTTTTATGATCATGCTGACTAGAAATCAATATGTCTATGCCAAGTATTGCCTAAACCTTATATTGACTAGGAAGCACAATGCCTACCTTGCAATATGTCTATTATTTTAGGAGAAGAAAGGGAGTACCGTTTCTGGTCACTGTTCTAACCTAACCTACAGTTCAGAGGCCCTAGTGTGAGTTTATTTTAACCATCTCGACTACTTAGAAATTATTGAATTTTAGGCATTTAACTTGTTAAACATTTTGATCTCTAGGCGATTTACAGCTTAGGTAATTTGCTGTGTAGACATTAATTTTAGGCATTTTGCTTCGTGGACGAATTGAAAGTTAGTTGATTATAGAGTACCTAATATTATAAAAGATATGACTACATTAAAATTTAAAAGGGAGCTAAAATAAATTTTAATTATTATTTATATATTTATTGTTATTATTTATTTATTTATTTAAATCACAATTATAACAACTTTACAGAGTCATCCAAGGTGATGTTATAAGTCACATGTCTACACAAATTTACAATAAATAAAATGACTTATAAGTAAAATTACAATGAAATATACATAAATACTAGATAATATAACGCATATAACCCTAATCTATTCAAAGTGAGAGTGAACAGGCTTCTTCTGGGTAAGCTCACTCCATCGTAGACTTTGTCTCTGTCATCCAGACCTAGACTAAAGTCAAGAGCAAACTCATAGTAGAATAAAAAATAAATAATAATAAACAAAATTATAAACCTGACAAATGTTTAAACACAATACCTCTTTCAATTATTATTTGTGCCATTTGAATGAATTTCTTATTATACGATTGACGATTTTCTTAATGACAATTCACTAGCTGATTGACATTATTGTTACCCTGATTGACATAATTATTGTGATCCTGGTTTCACTTAGGTACTTTTTATTTCCATTTGACATTATATAGACTTATTTTATTTTTTATTGTTGTGACCACGCTGACATTTTTTTATTTATAATTTGTAATTACAATGATCTGTTACTTATTTTTGTTTTTTTTATTAGGAATTGTAAACCTTTGCATGCCCATGTGACGGTAAAATATGGAGAACTTTATTATAAAAACACCTATGTACTATACCCATGTTTGCAAAGAAATAAATGATTGGATTTGATTTGACACTGATCATAAACCCCTCTTTAGACGGTCTATGTACGTTCGATATTTTTTTTCAACTGACAACATCCCGGTCAAACAATCGACAATCTTTTAACCTAACACACTATTATTTTACTAAGACATTTTAATTTAAATACCCTCCTTTATGATGAACAATATGGCTTTACAAAAGGTCGTTCGACTACAGTACGACAATTATTGATCTTATTATTCTTGCTTGAGCAACCGGCAGCAAGTTCGTCATGCTCCCTTCGATGTGATGTGTGTTGTGATATGTTGTGTGTGTGTTTTTGTGGTGTATTGTGTTGTGGTGTGGTGTTTGTGTGAGTGTGGTGTGATTTATGTTGTGTGTGTGATGTGTGTGTGAGGGTATGTTTGAAGGTGTGAGGTGTCTTGGTGTGTGTGTGCTTGCGGTAGCTTCGGGGGTCGGGTTGCCTCTTTCCCTCAAATATGGCAAGGGGGCTTATAGCTAATCTTTGCGTTATGCTCGTGAACGGGGGTGCTGCTTGTGGTGACTGGTCGTTTTGCTGACCATGGTTTCGTTATTGTTATCAGTAGCTAGTAGGAAATATAGACCGGACCGGACAGTTTCATACTTATAACAGCATAGACAACTTACCAGCAAGATGCAAAGGTGTAGAGTTTCGTCCGTGGGAATCTCTGCAGTTCACATTTTGAGGAGTTATTAGTTTTCTGCAACAAACAAAAACAAACCGATGAGTATTTGTTAAGTCTATCATTTTCTGTATCGCTCCACCATACTTGCCATTCTTTTATGTAAAAATCTCACCGTGAAAACTAAGGTGAACTGAGTTGTTAATAGTGTCAGTACCAAGCTTTAGGCCTGAAACTGCGCCCGCACGGTTCCATACAAAAGTCGCGGGGACCAGCACGGGCGTCTGTCGCGGGGAGGCGGACCCCGCCTCACGGGTTAGCCCCTGGCGAGATTTTTTAGAATACGAATCGATACAATTTTATAATACGTAATTTTATTTTCACTCCTCTTGCTCAAAAAGACCGTCATTGTGGCGTACCAGAGCGAAGAAACAATAGCATTTCTTTCTCTAGGGGATTTTTTTTAAAATTTTGTCTGTTATATGACAATGAGCCTACAAAAACGAAAAAGTCTTTAGTCATAAGTAGAATAATCATGAATACAGACTCGACTGATTCATAAAAAAGGAAAACATTTTATTTTTGAAAATGGAACTAAAATCGGCGATCTCTTTGTTAGAATGTCTCTTTGTAGTTGTCTTTGTTCTTTGATACAATTGCGTCATAGCCATCCATTATTGCGCCATGATAAATTATTACGTCATAACGTCAAACAAATTGTTATGACAACTACATGCACAGATTATATTAATCCAGCGTCGCAAGAGTTGTTCAGTCAGCCGTTACCGACGGCATAGAATGTTGCCATTTTAAATATTATATTAATTTTAAACTTTTAGAAGTATTGTATTTATTTTATTTCTTATTTTGTTATTTTTGTCTCATTATTTATGCTGCACCGGGTGACGTCATCACGTCAGCGCCGGCTGTCGCTGAAAACCAGCGCTGGGGCTCTGTCTCGCATAGGGTCGCAGCATTATGCTGAGCGATGGCCGTTTTGCGTGGATGTGGCGCATATTTTCCCCCAACTTGTTATTTTCGTGTTTGTGTTCTTCCTCTGCGTCATGTTTGCCGCAAATAAACGTATTTTCTTTCTTTCTTTCTTTAATGCATGCAATGCGTTGCGGCTGCAGAAGAAATAAAAAAAAAAAAAATGCGCGAATTCTTTAGAATTTTTCTCTAATTTGCAAATTGAATTAGTGGCCGTAACTTATTTTAAATATTGTATTGGATTATTTTATTTTCTCGCAATCGTAGTGAAAAGTAGTGTAACACACGGCGCTAAAAACCCATTATAACTCGGTTTCTATTTATTCCCCCGCTGAAGCTCGGGAGTAAAACTACATCGTATACATGGGTCATTTTAGCCCCTTGTATAACAATCTACTATTAAATACCTATACGAAATCTACCCAAAATTAGAAAAATATGGAAATCATACAATTTGTTAGTAAGACAACCTCAACCATTTGAGAAAAAGGGGGGTCAGCTAATTGAGGTAACTGACTGTACACGCGCGTAGATACGCAACGGGTGCCCTTCGCGGGTGTACGCTTAGCGCAGATTCAGACCTAAGGTGGATCGTCAGCACGAACTGACAGGGTCCGCTAGGACCGATGCCTGTCAGGGTTGCGGGTTTGTCCGAAAAGAATACCGTGGGCCTGGCACATAGGCATCTGAAGGAACACGGGTGGGTTTTAGGCAGTAAAATTCTGACACTCTCCCGCTTAGCCCAAAGCGGGAGAAGTTATTTGACAAATTCCCACCAAAAAAAAAAAATACACAAATAAAAAAAGCACTAGTTTTCTGGCATTTTTGCTGAACTATATACCGGATGACATTTTTTACCGTCTTGTAAAAATTTGGGTATACTAGGTGAACGGAGTAGAAGCCTATGGCATAGTTTTTATTATTTTTTCTTTAATCTAGAAAGAAATTGATCTATGGATAAATACCACACATTTGAAGTAAACTTATCATACTATAACAATAAACACAGAAATTTAACAAAAATCATAATTAAATACGATAAATAATATTGAAATTTAAATCATACGCACCCAAATTTCAATATTTTTATCTTTTTTTTTGTTTTGTTATAATTCTGAAAAAAAAAAAACCTATGCCATAGACTTCTACTCCGTTCACCTAGTATACCCAATTATTTTCGAGACGGTAAAAAAAGTCATCCGGTATACTCCATTTATTATAAAATTAGACAAATAACTGTTCTCACCCTTTCGTTATTTCGATGTAAACGCTTAGGGCGGGTTGTTTCACGCACGCGTATCCGTCATAAATGGCGCTAACTATCGTAAACCGTTTTTTCACAAAATTATGCCCTTGACGTTCGTTAAAAAATAACGATTACAGTGACCCACTGGTTAACGTCATTTTATTCTTCGACATTTGAAGTTTGACGATCGGTTTTTTATTCAGTGAAACAACGTGTATTTGACGTACGTTAAACATCATAATGTAATCGTTAATATTTGACGTACGTATGTTACGTTAACGAACTGTTTGAAACAACCGGCCCTTAATAAACTCCGTTATTTCACGATAAATACAAAGCACTGTAATCTATTTACCATTTACATTAAAAAAATAACTTTAAATTGCAGTAATTTCAACAATATTACACAATAACTGTAGTTATTTTTCTAATGAAATGGAGTACAGGCCTTTTTGACGCAGTCGTGAGACACACTTACCTGCTAGTTTCTACCAAAGAAAGAAAGAAATTTTGTTTATTCTCCACAAACAAAACGAATATTACAGTTATTTGATAATATTCAAAACAGAAAAAAAAAGTGGAAAGACACCTCATTACAAGCACACTTCACTTATGTTTTCACGTTGAGATTTTTACAGTATAGAACAAGCTAATGTTAAAAAAGAGTATTTATACTGCTTAGTCTAAAACTGGACTCCACTGACAGACAAACATACCTGGCTCTGGCAAGATCGCCTCGTTTGGCAGCATCTAATAGCGCAGCATCTCCTCTCAAAGCGTCGGCTGTGTCGCTGTCACCGGCTCTTACTAACTGTAAAGGAGTTAGACCGTCGCGATTTCTGCGGGTCGGGTCGGCTCCGTGCTGTAAAAGAAACACAAGAATATCATCGATCCTTCAGGTTAAGCTACGCTTGTCGCGGTTGGTCCGTGGATGGGTGACCTATACCCAAAGTCTCTAATTCAGATAATTTATGTACACAAAGTAATGTCAAGAAATGTCACTGTCAAAATGACAGGGCTTCAAGTCTGCTATTACAATAGTGTCAGAATGGTGTCGCCATTGTGAGTATTTGACAGTGTTTGTATGGCAAATCTGTCAAAAACTCACAATGAAGGGACCATTCTGACACTATTGTAATAGCAGACTTGAGGCCCAGGACAGTGGTGCAAAACATTTTATCATATTTTTTTGTTGTAAATAATCACCTATGAAATTAAAGTGAATTAATTATAAGAACTACGCAAACAGAATACCGTTGCCAAACAATGTTTTATGTAGTGTGTCGGAGACACGGCCTATGATCGTCATAATCAGCCCTTTTAAGTCCACTGCTAGACGTAGGCTTCACAAAATCGAATTCCACTCGAAACAGTTTACAGAAGTTTTCATCCAAAATGTGGCTAGATATGCTACTTTACAATATGAATCTATGAACTAAGAGTTGTAATATTAGTGTTGTTGAAGATTTAAAAAATTTGAAAATGTTTGGATCTCCTGCATTGTTACCAGTATCATAAAATATTTTATACCAGAAAATCTTCTCTTTTTAATAACTTTGTTTAAAACCGAAAATTCATAAAAATAATTGTGGTATGATTATTGTTTAATTATTATTTCTTGAATTCAGTACTTGAAAGAAAATGGAACCTTTTTTTCGCCATTTTGGGTGAATTACCATTACGAAGATATTTTTTTGATATGTTATCCCCTTTGTTTACATAAATTATCTGAATTAGAGACTTTGGGTATAGCTAGCTTGAAATCATGGTTTGACTTTATAAAGTTCTTACCTTTAGTAATAATCGCACAATATCTGCCTTCCCTTTAGCTGCTGCTTCATGTAAGGGCGTAAATCTCCACAGATCTGCGGCGTTGACGCCCGCGCCCGCTGACACCAACAGTTCAGTCAACTCATAGTGGCCGTAGGAACACGCATTGTGGAGAGGGACTAGACCTCTGTGAGATATTATGAGACACAGAAAAAAAATATTATTATTAACATTGTCACAAAGTCACAATGCACTAGAACGAGCAACGGTGCCCAACCGCAACACAGTGACTCTACAATGAATTAAAGGACACAGCGGATCTCTAGGTAACGACTAGGGCATGCAATATCGGAAGATTCTCAATTCCGGAACTGAGTTCCAATACTGGAGATCTGATTCCGGAATTCCGGAACTGGTTCCGGAATTCTTTTAATGTTTGTTTCAAATCAAACAAGATTTATAATTATATCAGTCTTTTAATCATTTTTAATAACAAATTAAACATCTTTCTCCCTTATTACTTTAATTAAACATTGGCCGTCTAGCGGCTTGTGGACAGTTCCACAGACTAGTTTGGTTGCGTTTAGATAAAATAATAATCAAAATATCAAAAAAAATAAGAATATCGGAATTCCGATATTACTCCTCTCAATTCCGGAATTGAAATATCAGAAAAATTGTTACGGAATTCCGGAATTCCGAAATTACGAAATTCCGGAATTCCGGAATGCATGCCCTAGTAACGACGCAGCTGACGAACTGGCCAGAAGGGCATCCAACTCGTCAGTATGTGGACCCGAGCCTGTCATACCCATCCCCTTCAACCAACTTCGCAGGTGGCTACGGGATTTCACCCACACACAAGCGGAGAACTGGTGGACCTCGACACCGGGCATAGTGCTTCCAAAATTACGGATTTGCTAATTACGTAACTAGTTACGCATTTTGATGCTTCAATTACGTAACTACGTAATTACGTACTTAACTGTTTTGATTTTTTAAAGCACGATAAATTCTGGGCTTATTACGTATTTTAGAAGTAAAAAATCAAACAACTTCAAATGAAAAAAATTATAATATTAAGGAATTAAAAGTAAATTACAGATTAAAATGATAATTTTAAAATTAAACTCAAAATCAAAATCGTCAATCAAATCAAAATGTAATATTTTGATTTGATTGACGATTTTGATTTTGACTAAACTCAATCAACAATTCAAACAAAACATGTACCACGCACAAATGGTTTAAAAGTAAGAAACAATATAAAATATGGTTATTTTTCCAATCTTTGTTCTTGATAATATGATCTCATAAATGATAACGAATGCAATGTTCTGTCACCAAGGGAACTTCTTAGTTTAGAACAAAGATAGCCGGCAGAAGAAAATGCCCGTTCTGCTTCAACACTAGTAGGCATTATACATAGTAAATAATTATAAGCTGCTGTTAGGAAAACTTCACGACCGCCGCCAGTGCTATCGTAGATACACATTTCAACTCTGATGATGGATTCAAGATCTGTGTTTACTCCAGATTTGTTTACTGTAGACATAGTTTTCTGTATTTCTTTTTCTAGTTGCTGTGCAACAGTCAACTCGTCGCCACAACCATCATTAGCATCATTGTCATCTGCTTCGGAATCTAAACTCATTTGTGTACTTGTAGGCGGTGTAAATTTGAGCCTTTCTAATAAGTTTGCAACATATGTTCTAATATAATCCGACGTCGGTTTTGTAAAAGTTTCTGTTTCTTCGGTTTTATAATATTCTTCATTATTATGCAAATACTGCAAGACACCAGACACATTTGTTCGCCTTTCTTTTATTCTTTTTCTAAGGGATACAGCAAGCTTGTCACTGAGCCCATTGGACTGAGCATCAAGCTTATTTAACATAAACTGAAGCGCAGCATCTGCTGCTAACAAATTCGAGTCACGGCGACACAATGCCATCACTGTAGTTTTTATTATATCTAAACTATGATGAATGTTATGTAGATCTTGTATTTCTGTGTCTGTGAAACTTATATTTGATTTTAAGTCTAATAAAGCCTTAAATAAACTTGATTTCAATTTCAGAAATCGTCCAACCATATCTGATAAGCTGTTCCATCGCGTTTTGCAGTCTAGTATAAGATCGAGGCTTTTACCATGCTCTTGTAAAGAATATTTTTGCAACAAATCGGTCTTCAGTGGTGATTTTTTGAATGATTTAACAAGTTTTCTTACTTTTACTATAATATCTTTGTACAGAAACTCTGGTTCTAGAACTCTAGGTACTTCTATGAAAAGTCCGCCATCGTTTTCTTCAATTTCTTCAGTGTCAGTATCTGAAGCTTCATCTTCTAGTTCTGGTTCAGTAGTTGTACTTTTCCGTGTCTTATATAATACGTCCAGCACTGCAAGTTGTATTCCGTGAGCAAAACACAACTGATGGTGACCATCAAAATTTTTGCCCATTTTAACCATAACACTGGCTCCGTCCGTTGTGAATGCAATTATATCTTCAAGTTTCAAATAAAAGTCATTTAGATGATTTTCTAACAGTACAGTTCCAACGTGAGCTGGCATTGAACCCTTTATCCTTACTAGTCCTAAATTTTTATATTTAGCTGGTTCTAGGTCTTTATTATGAATATTTATATTCATATACCTCCGGTTCCGGGTAGAGGTCCATTCATCAAACGTTATAGTAAACCGTTTTTTTTGGGACTTCATATCTTTAAACTGATTTATTAATTGTTTTTTTATGGCACAACTCTGTTCCAGGACAATTTTGGTAATAGTTGAAGGAGATTTCGGTAGATCATAGCCAGATTTTTTGGAAACATACCTTAGATCTTCAGAAGTACAAAATTTGCTTAATGGGATGCCATCCAATGCTGCCATTCTAGTCACTATAACGTCCAAGGAATACTCAGTGGAAAAGTAATCCGTTAGTTTAGTTTTCTTCGATGGAGGTTCTAAACTTTTTCTTGCTTGAAAGCACGATGAAGTACTTGCCCTTTGCGCATCTTGCTCTTGTGACATCTCGCCAATATGTTTAGCACGCATATGTGTATGTAGTGCTCCAGTAGCACCACCAGGAGTCTTCAAATTTTTTTGACAATGTTTACATTGGACACTTTGCCCATTTTCAGCCCTCAAAAAGTGTTCCCATATAGCTGATTGTGTGCGTTTGTTCAAAAACTCCTTATAAATAGTCTTCTTTACTGCAGACCTAAAACAATATATAAATATTTTATAATTTAATAGTTAGGTAATACATATAAATAGCATCTATAGTTAGGCACTACACTTAAAACGGGATACATTTACATACGTACCGTGAACTCATAATCAATGTCTATTTGCACAGACATCTAACAAGCAACAATAAAATAAAATCGCACATATTTTTTTTTATTTTTTAAACGTCGCACCACACTAGGAATTACTGCTGTATCGTGGGTGCACTCACAATCATGTAAACTAACATACACAAGACACCCAGACCCGGAACACCTATCTGTAGGTCATACAAATATTTGTTCCGTACGGGAATCGAACCCGTGACCCGCAGCGCAGCAGCCAATCACTCAACTACTGCGCCAACCGTGCCGTCAACAATATAAAATCAACTACTAAATTATATGTATAAACTCTCACACAATACCCTAGAAACAAAGTAAGTAGACAAGTAAAGTAATGTTAAAATAGGTACTTACATTTTCGTTGAAGTATCTCTACTCGTGTATGGTGATATCTACTTAGAAACTTGTAATGAAAAGCTTCTGAAAACCAAGCGTCAAACTTTGCGGCACATACACAAAATCACAAAAGTCAATAAAATAAGCTTAGACCAGGCAGGACAGTATCTCGCAGGTGTACGTAAGACGACTGAGTACCGAGTATTGAGATTGTTTCTAAATTCACGAAAGTAAAGAAAAATGTAGGGAGTTCCCTTAGCTTGCTCAATCCACAATATTAAACTTTATTATCTACGAGGTAGATCAAATACTTGCGAAACACTTATAAACTTTGATTGTGTTACGTACCGAACTATCCACAACCAACGGGGATTCCCTTCGTTTCCCGATTGGTCAACAATGAACTCTATTCTGTACGACTAAGAAATTAAATCTTGCGGACTCAAATTGGAAGTTATAAAATAAACCCCGGGAATTCGGGGGATACCCACAGAAAGGGTTTTGGTGTTGTCATAATGTAAGTCGTAGGTTAACTAAATTAAGGTAAATTGTAAATACACAGATAAACCCATGCCTTTTTCCCATGGAGTAGGCAGAAACTATAGAACTAAATAAATGGGTACCTAAATTAATTAATATTATCCTATAGTTACGTTATTACGGACTGCAGCTCTTCAGTTACGTATTTGTGAGATTTCTAAAATCTGTCCGTAATTACGTAATTGCGTAATTACGTAATTACGTAATGGAAGCCCTAACCGGGCAGCAGGCAGTCCAGAGAGGCTATGCCTTCCATGGATGGCTGATCAGGCGTCTTTTACGCCTGGACAGGAACGGTCTGCGCCTGGTGACGGATACCTCACGGGACACTGCTCGCTAAACAAACATTTCCACACAATAGGGATAACGGACAGCCCTCTGTGCAGGGCCTGCATGGAGGTGGAAGAAACCGTTGCGCATGTGCTCTTCGAATGCACAGGCGTCACCCAGATCAGAACAGAAACCCTCGGGGAACCCATATCCTTTACCAATGTTCTGAACAGATTGGGAGACATGATTAGCTTCTGGAAGGAGGTGGGCTGGTTGGAATAACCACCAACGGCCGCCATGGCCAACGCACAATGGTCCATCTTAAGGGCTAAGTGCGGAAACCAAACCCTCTAACATAGAACATAGAACACTGCCACCATCACCACCATGCTTTAGAAAGAAAAAGAAAGAATATTTTATTTGGAACACGCACAAGAAATACAAACAGTAAAAAAAATCGAAATGAGCATTCGAAACTAAAAAATTTTACATTGTAAACAACAACATAAAACATAATAGAAAAAATCTGTGCGAGGCCAAAAAGGATATCTCAGCATAATACTGCGATATTTAAAAAAATAAATACCGCAGAAGACACTGCGAGGTTCATGAATAACCTTAAGAGCGTTGTCACCCGTCCACTAACGCCACTCCGTATTATCTCGTGACTGAGAAGGAATTATGAAAAGCGGCTCAATCAACTATATCGGTAAGTGTGTCTAGAATTTTCTAATACCTTTTTTAAAGTTTCATATTGAGACACGTAGCAACAAAATTCGATCTAAATAAAAACGGCCACGTTCCTCTAGATCGTATTTTGTTGCTTCGTGCTGGAAAGGCTAGACAGATGATGAATTATGTCGTATCTCTATAATGTTTTACTGCGTGTACATCCTAACTTATATTATAAATGTGAAAGTATGTTTGTTTGTTACCTTTTCACGCCTAAACCACTGAACCGATCATCCTTAAATTTTGCATATACGTTGTCAGATGTACAGAAACGGACATAGGATACCTTTCATCCCGAAAAAAGTTCTATTCCCGAGGAAAACAACAATAACGTTCTTATGATAAAAGATGGCGCCACGTGTCTTTCGAATCATGATTGAAATATATTAAAAGGACATAAAGTCAAAGTCAAATCATTTATTTCAAATAGGCACGAAGATGCACTTTTGAACGTCAAAAATTACATGAATAGTTAATTGATTCTAGTTGCGCCTTCCAAAATGTAGTTATGTATGGAGAAGAATGGGCAAGAGCTATGGCATAGGCTACATTTAATCTTGAATCGCAGACGAAGTCGCGGGCAACAGCTAGTAAATAAATAAATTAAAAAAAAACCAGTTAGACAAAAAAAAAAAACCTTATAAAATAAATATTCCGTACATTAAAAAAACAATATTTTGTTTCGGTACTAGTACTATAGTAAATTGCGAACATAATGTTTTCTTTTGTCATAGTGAGTAATTGCCAGGAAAAATCAATGAAAACTTCACTTGTACACTCACCCTTTATCTTTCGCGTGGACGTCAGCTCCTCTTTGTAAAAGTAACTGAGCAAGAGGCAGACGATTGTACCTGAAATAAAATATTAGATATTAGAGATAAATGATTTTATTTCTGTAAGTAGGTTTTTACAAACACTTTTACATAACAATGAATATGCCACGAATATTCGATTGAGACATGAGATGCCACGAATATTCGATTACTATTCGGTATTCGGTCTATTCGGTAACTGCTATAAATATTCGGTATTCGGCCGAATGTTGCGTGCTGTTCGGCCGAATACCGAATACTAAATAAACAAAAAAAAAAAAAAACGCCCATCACTCAATTTATTACATTTTAAAATCTACAGTGGTAAGCAGTGATAAATGAAAACAATTATATCAGAATTTGTTGATAGCAATTTTCCTCATAAACTATACCTACTTCTGAAGATAGATACATCTTAGTGAATTCTGTCAGACTTGGATACTATTTGCTGTCCACCACTTGTAAGGGTCTGCAATTCGATCTAGGCGATCAGCTTTCAAATAATGTGTATCGTGACAAAAACTACTCGCAAATAAAATAAATACGCCTGCGGCGTCGCTCACTGCAATGAGACTGATCGTAAACGGTCACTCGCGAAATGTACACATATTTTGCCGAAAATTCGGCCGCTGAATATTCGTCGCTTCGTCCGAGAACGTCATCGAATATTTGGTATTCGGCAAAATCACTATTCGTAGCATCTTTAATAGATATTACTGAGTTGTAGCTGTTACTTTAGTACCAAACAATCATCATGCGATTTGATAGAAGACAGAATGAAGACGTTTAGCATTTGGCCTTTCTTTGCATTTTAAAAACCAGAGTCCTATTTAATATAACTGACTATACGACTTGTTTGCGATTGCGATTTGCGAAAAAATTACATAAATGTCACATTTTAACGAAAAGAAGAATTTATTATATTATTATATATTTTTTAAATAAAAATAAAAAATAAATCTAAACTTACCCAGCAGCAAAATGCAGTGGCGTAGAATGTCGTCCATCTACATCTCTACAGTTCACCAGTCGAGGTCGCGCGTCTAGGATGCCGCGCGCGTTTTCAACGTCGCCCGTACGCGCGGCTTCTAGGAGGCGGAGGGCTGCTGCGTTTGCGCAGGCGTCTGTTAGAAAGAGAGAGAAAATTCAATGCTGTATCGCAGCGAAAGCACCATATATCAAGATTCCTACTGGCTTCACACATGTGCTATGCAATTCGACACCTCCCGCGCATAAGGTCGTATGTTTAAATATGTGATTTTTCAGGAGAGAGATTTTTAACGTCATCTTTGTGTTGATCAGCCGCAAAACATAATATGATAAGACTATTAGCGGGTTAGAAACTCGGTTTTTATTGAAAATATGAAAATATCGTTTTTAAGAATGTGTAGTATTTATATAATATTTACATTATAGTACTAAAATCTCATTTGACTAAAAAAACATGTTACTACTTTTTGCGTGAGAGGTATCGAATTATAAAAAACAATATTTTTATTTGCACTGTGCGCATTCCTTATTCCATAATTATATAATTTTTTGTATTGTTAAAAATCTTTAGCATGCTTTCAAAATTATTTATTGTTTATTCTCTCACAATGTATAGTCAATGTAAACTGGAGGAGCGGAACCACCTAATACAAGCAAATCTTTGCTTAAAAGGTGACTCCAAACTTAATAATGTAATTTACATAAGTTGATGAAATAAACATTTGTATTTATTATTATTTATATTACAGTGATGGTCCTCCATGATGGTCCTCAGTGGTCCATGTTGGACACCAACAGTGGTGCATTATGGCCTCCCATTCTAGCACCTAAAAGTTCATCTTGACCCATTGTGCAGCGGGTTGCTAAGATGCTATACAGTGTTGATGAAGTCGCAAAAATGCCGCCTTCACACTGTATCATTACGACACGGGGCCAAGTTTACTAATGTACAAACGTTGCAATGGTCTCTTCATTGTGAGTTTTTGACAGATTTGCCATACAAACACTGTCAAATACTCACAATGGCGAGACCATAGCAACGTTTGTAAATTAGTAGACTTAGGCCCCAGATCGGATATTAGGATGCATATTTACCTAAAGTTAATTTTTGGCTATGAAATTATGGAAGCGGCTCATTAAATATATTTTTGTTAATATAAATCCCGGGATTCCAGAAAGTCCGGGAATGCACAACTAATCGGATACATGGTATGGAAACGATTTCTTAAATATGTAGTACTAGCAACCCGACGCTGCTCTGTATGGTATGTTAACTAAACATCGAGATTTATTTATTATAATATAATCAATAAATAATATAATATGATATATAATACTATCATTTATCATGACGATCGGTTCAGCGGTTTAGGCGTGAAAACGTAACATACAGACAGACAGAGTTACTTTCACATTTATAATATTAGTATGGATTATTTAACTTTACACCATAAGCTAGCATTCGATTATATAGTCAAAAAGTAGTAAATTATCAATTCCGGAATTGAGATTTATACGATAGATACAAAATTGCATTCCATAGCAGCCAACACCTGAACGTTAGTAAATATACATTCGATTCTATAATCAGAACACTAAATTCGTCGAATCCCGGAAATCCCGGAATCGCGGGATTTTATTCGATACAAAAGTGCATTCCATAATGGCCAACACCTCAACTTTAGGTAAATATGCATCCGAATATCCGATCTCTAATCATTACAGATGTTCTAACACCAGTCCTTGCTTAAAACTAAGAGCCATTTTTATACTTTTGAACTTTATTTTGACCCAGGTTAAAGTTCACAAAAGCGGATTTAGAACCGATTCTAAGTCGGAATAAAGTTCAAAATACAATAACTGGCTCGAAGATTTGAGCTTAAGCTTGTGGCGGCATCTACAACGCCACATGCGAACTACGCATCAAAGACCTGACGTCACAAATCCTGCCTCGCGCAATCAGAGTTTACCGCGCGACTAGCATAATTATATATAACATCCCGACATCAACCGTCGGGCAGTTGCCCACCAAACACGATACCCGTCTGGTCGGAGGATCGTCCCTTTCAATAGAATATGAGTGAACTTTACACCAAGTTCCTCATACCTCTATACCTATCTACAATTTTTTTTTTTTTAAGTGATACCTTCTTTAGGTGCGTTGAGCACTTTCTGGGTGATCAAAAATCATGGAAGTCATGTGATCGTCACCGAACGCTTTCCATGAGCTATTTATGTATACCGTGTATGTATGTGTACTTTTAAGCTGAACAAAAATCATGGAACTCGCGTCATCGTCACCGAACGCTTAAGTTACTTGGTTTTCACTTCTATCGGCAGTCTCCAAAGACTGCCTCATTTTTTGTTTTTGTTTCTATTTGTTGTACCTACTCTGAGCACTTTTAACGTGTACGTTTTTATTTTTTACGATGAAGGTACTCGACGAAGGCGTAAAATTGTGTACTCACCACGGGCAGTAAAAAAGAAAGCCCTCTATCGCATATTTACAACCCTCGCCTGCGGCTCGGGTCACAAATACCTGCGATTTCGGGCTTTCTTTCTTTTACAGCCCTTGGTAAGTGATGTACTATTATTTTTATATCGTTCCCACATTTAGTTATAAATTAAACATTTTAGATGTAATTAATATTTTTGTAACAATTTAATTTAAAAGAGTGTCTGTGGAGTTTCTTGTCCGTTCTTCTCCATAGGTACTATCGCGGTCACTCCCGCCTGATCACCACTAAGCTCACTTTTGCACTTAAAAAATATAAGCGCTCTCTAGCCTGTAATATAATAATACTTCGTCCGTAAAATTCACAAAAAGAGTACCTACACGTGATACGTCCCTATCCTGCGCAGTGCAGATTGCAACAGCAATTAGTTATTGCATTCCTAATAGGCTAAAACTTAAAGGGGACGTGGCTCGGCGCCTCCGCAGGATTTACGCAATAGTAACTACTATGCTTTGGAATGGGCATGTGGGTTTATTTTTCTTTCTGACCGACTCCTTGACAATAGGGATGATGACTAAAAAATTTTTTTTTGTCCGTCATGGAGATTATAAAAAAATATTGGACACGTATTTTTTCTTTTTTTACGTAATGAAAACATTACGGCGATACATTGAGTTCAAATGTGGCATGACGTCACTTCTCAGTAGATTTTATACTGAGCTGTGACGTAACGAGCCCCCCTTCCCAAGTTTAATGTGTTTTATCCAAGTCATTTTTTATTAATATGATAAAGCAGAAAATACGTGTCTAATATTTTTTAATTATCTGATTGACGGACTAAACAGTTTATCTTTTTTTTTTACTCAGGAATCATCCCTATTTAAAAGTGCCTGTAAATGGTTAAATGGTGAAATAAATGATTTGAGTTTGAGTAATATTAGTGCATAAGTGTGTAGGGTTCATACCTACAACATTAATTATTCATTTATTTATATTATAAACTAACACAACACATTTATATACAGACACAATCTTATTAATATTTATTTTCTGTAACGTATAGTATATGTACTCGCACACACCAAGCTACGTCATTATGACGTAGCCGGCGGTGGGGCGCGCGCTAGGCATCGAACTGACCGAACGTTCATTCACCTTGCCGCGACCTTCAGTCGAACTATCTAGTTAACGACACTCGGCCGCGCATTTGTTTTGTGACACCTTGATCGCTATTGTTTACGTGTTATCTTATGCAAACTGTTTATTATTATGCTGTGATTATTGTGACTGTTGTGCCTGTCATCTGTTATAACAATTCTCCTTCTGACTGTTTTCTGTGTTGTGTGTGTGCGTCCTCAATAAATTGTGAGTACCTACCATAGTAGATTGACTATTATTATACTGCCTACTACACGCACCCCTAAGCAACTATAAGTGGTTTGAGTCGAATGCTAACACAATCCTACCATCAGGCTGCGGGTACAGCGAGTCGACCGTGGTGTCGGCTCCGCAGGCGAGCAGCAGGCGGCACGCCGCGGCCGAGTCGCGCCGCGCCGCGACGGACAACGCGCTCGAGCCGCGAGCGTCGCATGCGTTCACTTTGGCTCCTGTGGACAAAAATACCAGTTTACGGCGATTTTTAGATTAATAGTAATAATAATAAAATAAAAATATGTATAAGTATGCGGATTGCGGACGGACAAACAAACCATATTCGTTAGTAGTGACTTGTTTAGCGCGCGAGGTGGGAGCTCGCATTCCAGAGCTGCGCCGGCGCATCAATGCCGACCACCCTATCACAGGACCCGCGTCGAGTAACGCGGGTCCGTCATCCGAAAGCCGTCCAAGGCTGACTTAAGGAGGGGCCCATTTTAATGGGCCACCGCGTACCCTCCGCGGACGGGGAGCGATGCTCCGGTTCCGCGGGCCACGCCCCCTTGTGGGGGCGTAGCGACATTTAGAGAGACATCAGTGCCGCCAGTCAGCCTACTGCCTTTCGCGGGACCACTGTGTCGCTCGATCCGCTATCCCGCTTACGCTAGCTATTGTAATCTTTCACTGTGCTTTCTATCTGTCTACTCCGTCTATCTTTCTATCTAGTGTTATTCTTCTTTCTTATTGTGCTGTGAACTCTAATTTGTGTACGCTTCCTAATAAACAACAAGCTTATCAGTGTACAAACTTTTATTTATATCCGCACGCACGCATTATATTCTGTGACTAAAGTTGTTTTCGCTGTAGAGGAATTTGAATTTTACCTGGATGCCATTTATAGTGGATTTTGTTACCAAGCATAAGGTTGGAGGCTCAATTTAGTACTCTTAGAGAGAAATTTGCTCGAAAATGAGTTTGTCGCTTAGTACAGAATTGAGAAAACTTTCAAAAGAGAGAATAAAGTCGGTTTCAAGGTAAAATCGTTTGGGTTTGCAATTAGACGCCTCATATATCGTCGCATTAGTGGTGAAGAGAGCTAACCCACACTTGACCGAATTGAGTCATGAACACCACCATACTCGTCGTTAAACGGAGATTCTAGTGGTGAAGAGATCTAAGTGATAGCTCAACTAGAGGTTTGGTTTTTCATTCAGACGTGAAAGGAGTTAAATGAAACTAAGAACAAAAACGCAAGTGGTGAATTTTTGATTTATCTTTATCTTGGAACTAGTTTAGTGTGGACTAGCTCCCTTCACTACTGAGGCGACGATATGCCAATGACCTTGAGTGGTTAGTTTGCGTGTTCTGTACTGAGCTCACGCAACGCCAGCCAGTAATAGGACTCGCCCATCCAGGAGCGTTGTCCCAAATAAGACGCATTATTAATTTACTAGCTTTTGCCCGCGGCTTCGCTCGCATTAATTAGGTATTTAAATAAAATAAACTTAACACACTAAAGCTTCTGTAATAATATAATTCATTAATGATTCGTAAGACATGTGGCGCCATCTATCATCATAAGAGCGCTATTGTTGTTTTCCTGGGGAACAGTACTTTTTTTCGGGATGAATGTCCGTTTCTGTACACCTGACAACGTATATGCAAAATTTCAGAATGATCAGTTCAGTGGTTTAGACGTGAAAAGGTAACAAACAAACTTACTTTCGCATTTATAACATTACTAGCTTTTGCCCGCGGCTCCACCCGCGTGGATGTCGGTTATATCGCGTAAAAAAGTAGCCTATGTCCTTCTCCATATCCCAAGCTATATCTCTGCCAAATTTCATGAAGATCGGTTCAGCGGTTTAGGCGTGAAAACGTAACATACAGACAGACAGACAGACATAGTTACTTTCACATTTATAATATTAGTATGGATAGTTAGGACTAGCTTTTGCCCGCAGCTCCGCCCGCGTGGATGTCGGTTATCGCGTAAAAAAGTAGCTATGTCCTTCTCCGTATCCCAGGCTATATCTCTGCCAAATTTCATGACGATCGGTTCAGCGGTTTAGGCGTGAAAACGTAACATACAGACAGATAGACAGATAGACAGACAGACAGAGTTACTTTCACATTTATAATATTAGTAAGGATAGTTAGGATTACACATAAAACAAAAGATATTTTAATAAAACACGTAAACTAAAAGATCAATAGTTAAATTATCTTTAAAAAGGTGAAGGTTTCAGAAAAATATGTTTGATAGATTTTACGTTATTCTCAGTTTTTTGTCCGCGTTAGACATAACTTTACTAATCAATTTCATTATGTAATATAAACATAATCTAAAATATTCACAGTTATTAAGAAAATGCTCTAACTTAACATATATTTTTTCCAAATCATTAACGTGATCTTCAGTATAAAATGATTAATTTGAATTTGATTTTTTTTTTCATTTCTCCTTTCGCAGGTCTGCTGGAAGAAATTTCTTAAGAAATAAGCAGTACCTTTGTACTGAAATTATAATTATGTCGTATCTCTATGTATTTAACTGTGTGTACATAAATAATAAAATAAATAAATAAATAAAAGTCGGCTATCGTCGCCTTAATGGATTAATTACATCATTCTGTGTGAATCTATCACGGGTCGATCCGTCAGGTTAAGCTACGCTTGCCGGGGTTGGTCCGTGGATGGGTGACCATCTTTACATACCGAGACTCCTCCGTGCCTCGGAAAGCACGTTAAGCCGTTGGTCCCGGCTGTCATTCGTGGATCTTTGACAGTCGTTACGGGAAGGCAGAAGCCCAAAAGTCTGACAGCCAGTCTTACCAAGGGGTATCGTGTTACCCAGTTACTGGGTTGTGGAGGTCAGATAGGTAGTCGCTCCATGTAAAATACTGGTATTCAGCTGCATCCGGTTAGACTGGAAAATGACCCCAACATAGTTGGGAAAAGGCTAGGCAGATTGATTGATTGTGTGAATCTATCATGACTTCGCAATGATGGTCTACCATTTCATACATTTAAATGTGCATGGCATTTAAATATTCGTGTTATGTGACGTATTAACATTAGGCATAAGGTTCAAATTTCAATGAACTCACCATGTCTCAGTAGTAGATCCATGGCATCTAAGTGTGCGTGTTCCGTAGCAACATGCAGCGGAGTCTGACCTTCTTTGTTCTTCTCATTAACTCGACCTCCTTTTCTGATAAGCATCTCCATCACCTGCAAAAGAAAATTACATTCATAGATAGATAGATAGATAGATAGATAGATAGATAGATAGATAGAATACTCTTTATTATGTATATCATAAAAATTACTACACAACAATTACTATATACTATCCATACTAATATTATAAATGCGAAAGTAACTCTGCCTGTCTGTCTGTCCGTCTGTATGTCACGTTTTCACGCCAAAACCGCTGAACCGATCGTCATGAAATTTGGCAGAGATATAGCCTAAGATATGAAGGACATAGGCTACTTTTTTACGCGATAACCGACATCCACGCGGGCGGAGCCGCGGGCAAAAGCTAGTATATAAAACAAACTCGGAGATCAAGTCTCTTTTAAAGTCCAGACATAATCTTGGTCAGATCATGTGAGGACCATGTGTCTGAAACGGTCTTTTGAGGAAAGAACCACACAGATTTGAGTGGACCTGTCCAGTCAGTGCACGCATTTGTCACTAATCGTGCAGCTTAACTCAGGATTTAAGGACTCGTCTATCCCATGTCGTGGGGTAGCGTTGGATAGGCCGGGCAAAAAACTTGACGGTTTGTGAAAACCATTTTTTGATTCAAAGACCCGTCTGCGTAATATTAAGCTTTGAAGTGCACATTTTTGTACTCCCCTGCCAGTTAAATGGTTGTATTTGGATATGTGAAAGAGTTCACAGCAGTAGTATACAGGAAAAATCTTTAATCAAAGCGCAAATTTTGACAAATTAAACTTAAACGTGTTTTATTATACACCTATTTCTTATTTTGATATGTCTTAGTACAAAAAAAACCGGCCAAGTGCGTGTCGGACCACGCACAATGAAGGGTTCCGTACTTGTAAAGAATTTATCCTAAGAACAAACTTAACATTGTGGTTGGTAAACATAATCTCCCATACATTCCAACTGCAAATGTAAGTTTGTACGCACAATATCGAGAGATTTACTATGTTATTTGAAGACCATAGAGTTCTTATAGATTTTCCTGTAATCTATAAGTATAGCATTATTTTCCTCATTTCTTTCAAAATTTTAGGTTCAGTAGTTTCGGAGATAAGGGGGGGGGAATGGTAAATTTTCATCTATTATCACTCATAACTTTAAAATAATTTATTTTAAAATTATAAAAAAAAATATTTGAAATTCTCATAGTAAGCCCTTTCATTTGATATGTCACACGGTACAGTTTGCAAAACTTTTTTTTTTAAATTTTCTTGTTTGCTACCCAACACTGACCCCAATATTTTAAATTCATTTATTTACGGTTGACGTCCGTGTTTGGGTCACTCAAATTGATATGTATACCAAATTTCAACTTAATCGGTCCATTACATTCGGAGCAAATTGGCTGTGACAGAGGGACAGACAGACAGGCACACGAGTGATCCTATAAGGGTTCCGTTTTTTCCTTTTGAGGTACGGAACCCTAAAAATTAAGTTATCGGTAACGAAAAATGTTTATTTTGAAACTGGTATAATGGATACTCGTCGCGCAACGCACCGGCGGCGCGGCCAGTGAAGCGGAACGCAGTAGTAGGTACCTATCAGCTGTGCGACAAATCCCATGCATTTTGTATGGGAGAACATGTTTTTCATCTACAATGTTAAGATTGTTCTTGAGATCAATTCATCCCATCTACGTTGTGCGTGGTCCGACACGCACTTGGCCGGTTTTTTATAGATATCTCACCTGCTTCCGCTTTGGATATACGCTAGATGCAGCACAATGAAGTGGTCTTTCTCCTGTGGTCACATGCTGGAAGTTGACCAGGGCTTCCACGCTACATTCTCCTGGAAGGGAGGGGGTACTGCCGCTTGTTGAGGCTTGAGAACTCTGCAATAAGCGTAGTTGTTATTAATAATAATCTATATCTATATAATATATATAAAAATCAATTGCTGTTCGTTTGTCTCGCTAAAACTCAAGAACGGCTGGGCCGATTTAGCTGATTTTGGTTTTGAAATGTTTGTCATAGTCCAGGGAAGGTTTAAACGGTGAGAAAATATGGAAAAAAACAATTAGTGAACGGCTGAACCGATTTCGTGTTTTTTTTTTTTAAAGGTTTTAGGTAGATAGGTTAGGGTAGGTAGGGTAGGTAGGTAGGTAGGTAGGTAGGTAGGTAGGTAGGTAGGTAGGTAGGTAGGTAGGTAGGTAGGTAGGTAGGTAGGTAGGTAGGTAGGTAGGGTAGGGTAGGGTAGGGTAGGGTAGGGTAGGGTAGGGTAGGGTAGGGTAGGGTAGGGTAGGGTAGATAGGTAGGGTAGGGTAGATAGGTAGGGTAGGGTAGGTAAGGTAGGTAGGGTAGGGTAGGGTAGGGCAGGGTAGGGTAGGGCAGGGTAGGTAGGTAGGGTAGGGCAGGGTAGGTAGGTAGGGTAGGTAGGGCAGGGTAGGTAGGTAGGGTAGGGTAGGAAAGGTAGGGCAGGGTAGGTAGGGTTGGGTAGAATAGTGGAGTTCATACAATATTTCCTTTGCGCATAGACACACTGGCACAGTCAAATAGCTTTTGACAGAACGAAGTCTGTCGGGTCAGCTAGTACCTAATAATAATAACCCCACCGCCGTATCTCTACGTTGACGTCGTGGTGGGGCTTGTGCGCTCCGAACTCTAGGTCTGGCCGGTAGAGTTTACTTTACCGGAACATGTCTAGGGTGAGGAGCCAGACCAAGAGAGATACAGAAACCCGCAGGGCAGCATGTGGCGAGCTGTTGGGCAGTTGCGACCCCACGGACCCTATCTTCTGGAAGAAGTCATGTTCCTCATCTTTGGCTTGCCTTTATTGGCCGGCTGGAGTGAACACTGACGAGGACCTGAGCTCTCACCTCATTCTTGCCTTTATTGGCCGACTTGAGTGGAGATTCGCAAGAGCAAACGTGCTCGGAGGAAGGAAGTATTCCAGTAAGTGCTTGTAGGGATCTTAACTATCTACCGGGCTCTGGGATTGTTCTGAGAGCCGTGGAATACCTCTCCAGTCCTCTAGCACCTCAGGAAATGTTGCCCCCTTGTCGCTACGTCACTATGTGCTAACGACCGTTTTCGGGGGCCCATTATTGAGTGTGCAAGTCACCCCCTGCCATTTTATGCGTGTATAATATAACATTGATCAGGCAGGGGCCATTATCCTTCCATAGTTTTTAGGTAACCAGTCCATTTTAACCACCAAAACTCATAGTCCAATATCTTTGTTTCCATATCCTGCAATAGTCCTACACCAACCGGAGGTTGTCCTTGGGTGCACTTGCATAGTGCGTAAAGGGATAATCGTCGGTTGGTGCCTCATTTAATTAAAAGCGTCTAAAGGGCCTCTGCGAATTGGCTTCGGCTCCTCGTACGCCTTCCAAAGGCCTGGGACCCCAGGGTCCCAGACAAAGTGACACAACTTAACTATATTTTAGTTTGACAGCACTAAGATGGCACTAAGTTTAAAATTTCGTGAAAATGGCAATTTTGCTATTCTGAATTTGACGATATCCACCTAAAAATTAGATTTTCTGACTATATCTGACTATTTTCAATCGTTAGTTGTCATGAACTAAAATTCACACCAGCACCTCGACTTCAGATGCAAAAACAGTACTGTCTTTTTTTTTTCTTTTCTTTTGCTTGTATCTCGAAAATTAATGGTGTCCTATCACAAAAATAATAAAAATACCACCCCCCCCCCTTTTTGAAACTCGTAAACCCCTAAAACTCAACATGTAAGTAATTTTTTTTCATATTTTCCATACAAAAAGTGAAAAATTCCATATAAATCACGTCGAGGTTGCCCTGCGCGCCTTCGGCTTTAAAAAAATTCACCGGGTAGGGCAAACGAGTACCACGTTGCAAAGCCAAAAGAAAAAAAATATATACC
This sequence comes from Dryobota labecula, assembly GCA_947523025.1. Classification (NCBI taxonomy): domain Eukaryota; kingdom Metazoa; phylum Arthropoda; class Insecta; order Lepidoptera; family Noctuidae; genus Dryobota; species Dryobota labecula. The sequence continues at coordinate 10,724,313 of OX383312.1, forward strand.
ACGTGGAGTCGCGATTGTCAAATTCGATTTTAATTGTGTCCAAATTTTTTTAAAATTTAGAGCTTTTTTTTGCAGAATAGCTTTAAGATTCTCATACCCAAAAGTAAGGAATTTTAGTGATAGTTTAGTTAGTCCAGTTCGGTGTACAAGAGAATCGGCACCATTGTATATATTTTGTTTTGTATGTAGGTAATCAAGCTAAACTGTCTTTTCATATGCACATATATCCTGTGACAAAATTATATATATATATATATATATTTTTTTTTTTTTTTAAAACGTTGCCCCGCACTAGGAATTTCTCCTGTATCGTGGGTGCGTTTACAAACATTTAAACTCACATACACAAACAGCCAGACCCGGAACAACTACTTGTAGATCATACAAATATTTGTTCCGTGCGGGAATCGAACCCGCGACACGCAGCGCAACAGTCAATCGCTTAACCACTGCGCCAACCGTGCCGTCAAAAATGTTTGTCTTCTTCGTTCATAATGGTTGAAGCCAAGCCAGAAGTCAGATTCTCACCTGATGTTGATGTCCTGAAACCGCAGTTAACTGTTTCTTGACCCTCGCGGGCTCGGCAAGTCTACACGCTTCTAGAAGACAGTGTCCTCGGTATTCGACTGAAAAAGAATAATAAACATCGTCATTTGTGGCGGCATCTACAACTCCACATGCGAACTACGCATCAAAGACTTGACGTCACACAAACCCCCCCTCCCGCCCCTGTACCGCATCGTAACGTTTTACAGGACCCCTCCCCCCAAATTCGGTACGTAATACTTGAACGCTCCCATAGAAGACTGGTCTTATAACTACTCACAAGCCAATCTCTCCTGCAATTCTCTGGTCGGTGCGACATCTAGTGCAGATTTACCGTGGCAGTTCAGTAGCGTGGGGTCTGCGCCTTCACTTAGCAGTAGAGAACATACCTGTAAAAGGGATATAATAATATGGTTTATAATAATGCTCAGTAAATCATTATTAGTCTGATTTGAAGATCTTCTGATAAGCTAAATTCTGCTTTGTTTAGTTACGTAACTACCGGAAAAAAGGACTCTAATGTGTTTACTGCATTATAATTAACGATTAAGTGTCCTTGTTGGCATCAAACTATATTATTTCAATGTTAAAATCCTTTTAAAGTTTTGTCCCAATTCACCCCTGCATAACTATTCACCCTGTTTTACTATTCTTAACTATTAACCAAAAGACCGTAGTCTTTTGATATAATAGACCATGGTCTAATAACATAAAATACCGTGGTCTATTCGCTATTAGAAACACTACTATCTTGTATAGTTTCGCTTTGTCATATTTCCGAAGATGTACGAAGATAGCCTCGCTATGTTACCTCTAGATGCGCCTTGCTGGCCGCCCCGATGTAGCGACGACTCAGGTCTATCGCGTTCACATCCGCACCGCGCCCACGCCCACCAGGATTTCTGTTTCTTCTACTAAGAAGAAACAGAAATCCTGGTGGGAACACGCTACTAACATAGTAGACCGTGGTCTACTCCTATAAAATACTATAATCTACTATAGCCACAACCTACTGATAGGTACCTGCTAACCAAACTAAAATACCGTGGTCTATTGACCGAGTAAACCGTAGTCATATAGTATACTCACATAAAAGACCATGGTCTACTCGCTATGAGAATCACCACTATCTTATACAGTTTAGCTTTTCCGAAATTCCGAAGATAGCCGAAGCTACGTTACCTATAGCCGCGCCTTGATGGCCGCCTCATGTAGCGGCGTGAAGGCCTACAGGTCTGTCGCGTTCACATTCGCACCCGCACCCAATAGGAGTTCTGTTACTTCGTAGTGAGCGTACGAACATGCTACTAAAATAGTAGACCGTGGTCTACTGCTGTAAAAAAACTATAGTCTACTATAGCCACAACCTACTGCTAGGTAACTACTCCCCAAAAGACTGTCGTCTACTGACCGAGGAGACCGCGGTCTTCTGGTATACTAATATAAAAGACCATGGTCTACTAGCTATTAGAGTCACCACTATCTTATACAGTTAAGCTTTTCCGAAATTCCGAAGATAGCCGAAGCTACGTTACCTCTAGCCGCGCCTCGCCGACCGCCTCATGTAGCAGCGTGATAAGCTAAATTCTGCTTAGTTTAGTTAGGTAACTACTTAACTATTAACCAAAAGACCGTAATCTTTTGATACAATAGACCGTGGTCTACTGGTCTACTAACTAAAATACCGTGGTCTATTCGCTATTAGAAACACTACTATCTTGTATAGTTTAGCTTTTTCGTATTCTGTTGATGTACGAAGATAGCTGAAGCTACGGTACCTCTAGCCGCGCTTTGCTTGCCGCCTCATGGAGCGGCGTGAAGGCCCACAGGTCTGTCGCGTTCACATCCGCGCCCGCGCGCACTAAAAGCTCCGTTACTTCGTAGTGCCCGTACGAACACGCGTTGTGGAGAGGGACTAGGCCTCTGTAAAGAAAAAACAAAAAGGTTTAGTATAAAAATAAACGCCACTGCAGGTGCTATTAGATTGTGGTGTTCTCGTATTAACTAATCGAAAAAGAATTATCGACTCAAAAAGAAGAAGTATCAAAAATATTTATTTATTTCAACTATATTTAATACTAGCACGCTATAATACTACACGCACGCGGCACCGCCTGCGTGGATGTCGGTTATCGCGTAAAAAAGTAGCCTATGTCCTTCTCCATATCCCAGGCTATATCTCTGCCAAACATGACGATCGGTTTAGCGGTTTAGGCGTGAAAACGTAACAGACAGACAGACAGTTACTTTCACATTTATAATATTAGTATGGATTAGTTCTTGAAAGATAATAGTAAAAACAAGTAAAAAAGAGACGTAGCAGGTGTCGTCTGCAGTTTCTGCCTATCCGCCTGGGAAAAAAACGTGAGTTTATGTATGTGTATAATTGTAGCCAAGCATATGATGGCAAGAAATACCTTGGTCTACTCCCCAAAAGACCTTATTCTACTCCCCTTTTATTCTTGGCATGAACATTAGTACCCCTCAGCAGTAGTAACCTCACTGTCCTCGCTCTTTTGTACCCTGCAGCGTATTGAGACCTTGATCTACTCCCTAAAAAACCGCGGTCTACTCCACAAAAGACCTTGGTCTACTCCCAAAAAGAATGCAGTTTACTCACCCTTTATCCTTAGCATGAACATCAACGCCTCTCTGCAGTAGCAACCTCACTGCCCTCGCTCTATTGTAACCTGCAGCTTGTTGAGACCTTGATATACTCCCTAAAAAACCGCGGTCTACTCCGCAAAAGACTATGGTCTACTCCCAAAAAGACCGTAGTTTACTCACCCTTTATCTTTAGCATGAACATCAGGGCCTCTCTGTAGAAGTAACCTCACTGTTCTCGATCTATTGTACCCTGCAGCATATTGAGACCCAGGTCTACTCCCTAAAAGACCGCGGTCTATTTCCCATAAGACTTTGGTCTACTCCCAAAAAGACCGTAGTTTACTCACCCTTTATCTTTAGCATGAACATCAGGGCCTCTCTGTAGAAGTAACCTCACTGTTCTCGATCTATTGTACCCTGCAGCATATTGAGACCCAGGTCTACTCCCTAAAAGACCGCGGTCTATTTCCCATAAGACTTTGGTCTACTCCCAAAAAGACCGTAGTTTACTCACCCTTTATCTTTAGCATGAACATCAGGGCCTCTCTGTAGAAGTAACCTCACTGTTCTCGATCTATTGTACCCTGCAGCATATTGAGACCCAGGTCTACTCCCTAAAAGACCGCGGTCTATTTCCCATAAGACTTTGGTCTACTCCCAAAAAGACCGCAGTTTACTCACCCTTTATCTTTAGCATGAACATCAGCGCCTCTCTGCAGTAGTAACCTCACTGCCCTCGCTCTATTGTACCCTGCAGCCAGGTGTAACGGAGTGGACCGTCTGCCGTCACTCGCGTGGACGTTGACGTTTAGTGGCGTTAGGAGGGACGCGAGACGGTCGTCGGCGCCGGATCGGGCTGCTTCTAGGACGTCCGCTGCACAGTATTCACCTGGAAGATAGGATATTTTGGTGATGAAACGGTGGTGTGGATAAGTGTATTGCTGTCTTTATCTAACACACAGAGTAAGAAAGAAGCGATGATTGTACAGAGCTCCCTAACTAGTTTAGTCAAATAAATATACTGGCCTCGCATATTTTACCCCTGAGTTTGTTTCGCCATTTCTTCTCAGGGGTAGTCAGATAGGAAATGTCGACTTCACCAAGCTTGTTTTTATATTTTTTTATATGACGTGTAAAAGTGATTCTGATATCCTATTTACAGAATAAACGATTTCATTTCATTTCAAAGTCAAAGCATTTATTTTAATTAAACCGTTTATAGGCACTTCTGAACTCTCAAGGAGTCGGTCAGTTAGTCTGAAAGTTGAAGTTAGTTGACTATTCCAAAACGTAATCTCAGGGGCCCAAGTCTGCTATTTTTATAAATTCTTCACTCCAACACGATCCCATTGTCATTTTGCTAAAAGTTCGTAATCTGATAAATTCATAATGGTCGATCATTGGTCGGCCAGATTTCATTTATATATATTTTTACATATTATTTATTAGTGTTATAAGCAATCTGAAGTAGTAGGAAGTTGGAAGTTTAGTAGGAAGTTTCATTTGTCATTAAGTACCAGATTACCAATTCTTTCAATGGAGTGTCAGTGGCTGACCATTGGAAAGTCATAATGACGCCATTATATAAGTAGATTACCAAACTTGTCAAAATCAACAATTATGTAATCAATGATAGACCATTTTGACACTATTGTAATAGCAGACTTGAGGCCTTGTGCTGTGGTTCACGTCAAATTGAGATTGAAAACATTAAAAACAAAATACCCATTTTGCAACACGCTCTGTTTGATGATAATGCGACCGTATCATTTGTGTTTTGACATTGTTATTAAGACACCCGTTTACTTGCCATACATTGGTGCCGATTCTCTTGTTCACAAACTAAACTAAACTAAATTTAAGTTCAGTGCATCGTTTTCTTTCTATTTCATTAAGAAAAGGACAGAAGATAAATTTTAGTTTAGTCCTGTCAAATTAATCAGCGCCTGTCACTACTCCATACAAGTTTAGACGGGATTAAAAACCTGTCGACTAAAATTACGTCAATTTACGACAAGCGTTGATTAATTTGACAGGACTAAACTAAAATTTTTCTTCTGTCCTTTTCTTAATGAAATAGAAAGAAAAAGATGCACTGAACTTAAATTTAGTTTAGTTTGTGAACAAGGGAATCGGCACCATTATGTGATTTTGTTATGACTTACGATTCTAATTATAACTCTTAATTGGTTGCTTTTGTGGACATGAATATTTATTCAGATTTGTTACTGTAGTTGTAATGGCAAACATTTGGTATAAATAGTTTATTTTATAGATTATTTTATATTTTGTGAATGTGAGAACGTTATAGGCCTAGTAGATTGTAGATTTGTTGGCACTTTTTTATTTTGTTAAGTAGCTGGTACTTTTTGAAAGGGCTACACCGTCCTCCCATACCTCTTAACACTGTTATTTGAAAATATTGTAAAAGTCAATCATTTTTTAAAGAGTAACCGTTCACCTAGCTTCCTTCGTTTGATAAGTGCCTATGTAGGTTTATGTGAAACTAGCTTTTGCCCGCGGCTCCGCCCGCGTGGATTTCGGTTATCGCGTAAAAAAGTAGCCTATGTCCCTCTCCATATCCCAGGCTATATCTCTGCCAAATTTCATGACGATGGTTCAGCGGTTTAGGCATGAAAACGTAACATACAGACAGACAGAGTTACTTTCACATTTATAATATTAGTATGGATTATTATTTATATACCGTTTATTATTTTATTTTCAGGTCCCCCACAAAAGATTTAATACAGTAATAAATGGAAGAATCGACTACTTTTCGATTTAGTCAATCATTAGCGTATATGTAAAATAAATGGCTTTTGCACAGCACAACGATAGAGCCCGATGTCTTCGTGTGAGTGAGTTGTACGGTGCATGGTAAATGCGCGTTGTGTTTGATGCAATAAGGTTTATAATTGATTGTATAGTAAGTTACGATGTATGAATTACGAGTGTGTACGCGACTTCGTATCTATTGCTTTTACTGAACTGCATGTGTAGTTGTGGCGAGTGGAAGGGACAGACTGGAGACATCGGGTTTCTATACATTTTTAGCTGCCGGGGCATATCTCCTTATTTCTTATATCTATGGTTATGCTATTAGAGTGTTGGTCTAACTCTATTAATAATGGGGAAGTATTTTTATTATCTTACCTGTCAACACAGGCCTGGTAGCAGAGTCGGCTAGATCGAGCGGGGTCTTGCCTTCTGTGTTACGGATGTTAGGGTCAGCGCCGTGTTGTAGTAACGCTGAGGACAATAAAAGAACATAACCATTTATAAACATACTAGCTAGCAAACACGCTAGCTTGTTGACTTTTTAAATGATAAATTTTGAATTTTATTGTTGATTTATTTTCATTATTAACTCAAACTCAAACTCAACTCAAACCATTTATTTCAATTAAACCATTTACAGGCACTTTTGAATTGTCAAGCAGTCGGTCAGTAAGAAAAATTAAGCTACATTCCCATTCCAAAGCGTAGGTACCTATGGAGAAGAACGGGCAAGAAACTCCATGGACACTCTTTTAAATTAAATTGTTACAAAAATATTCAGTTACATCTATAATGTTGCATTTATAACTAAAAGTGAGAACGATGTAAAAATAAAAATAATAAAAACTTACACGTTAAAAGCAATTATAGTGACATGTATTTTTTGTCTGTAATTAATATTCACTACTTTTTGTACTGACTCCGATTGTATATTTAATTATAGACCATATTTTGCACCAACTCTAATTTTATGTGTGAAACTGACATTAATAATTAATTTATAATTGCCAATTTAATTAATATCATATAATCATTTTGTACGCCGAGTGAGGCAAAACATGTTGGTCCGGTAAACATTATTTACCATCTATATGTGCATATTCATGTATTATGTTACACATGTGCGTTTTGTTTGTGCAGAATAAACAATTTTTCTTTCTTTCTTTCATGTTAGTACAAATAAATTTATCTTTATCTTTAGCTTCTGTTCCGCGACTTCGTCCGCATAAAATTTCGGCCCCCAACCCTCTGCGTTATATTCCGTTGCCCATCCTTTTCTTTTTTGGGTGGGGAAATTATCAAATAACTTCTCCCGCTCTGGGCGCAGCGGGAAGGCGTGTCAGACTTTTACTGACTAAAACCCACCAACTCTGTTCCTTCAGTTGCCTGTGTGTTTTTATTTTGATTCCTTTGTTAATACGTGGATAATAATAATTACACACAGACATACATCACATCTGCCTTGTAATAGTACATTACTTACCAAGGGCTGTAAAAGAAAGAAAGCCGAAAGCGCAGGTATTTTTGTGTAAATATGCGATAGAGGGCTTTCTTTTTTACTGCCCGTGGTGAGTACACAATTTTACGTCTTCACCTGGCCACAATGCGAGTTTTACTGTGCGCGTAGCGTGCGGTAAAACTCACATTATGGCCAGATGTGACGTAAATACCTTTTATTAGTCGCCTTCCATTCATCCATCCTTTCATTCTACTGTTATTTGTAATAAATAAAATAATTTTCTGACCGCTAACTAATTCGATATCTAAAAGCCTGATTAAACCTCGTGTCAATCAACTATTTGATCTGCAGGTTAGCGATACGCGCTTATCATATCAAACATACACGTTATACCCTTTCTGGATCGATATATATATTCCAATCATTCATTGGTGAAACTAACTGCTCAGGTTCAAACTCAAGGAATTTATTTCAAATTAGCTTTTGCCCCTGGCTCCGCCCGCGTGGACGTCGGTTATCGCGTAAAAAAGTAGCCTATGTCCTTCTCCATATCCCAGGCTATATCTCTGCCAAATTTCATGAAGATTAGTTCAGAGGTTTAGGCGTGAAAACATAACATTATACTGTCACGAGCTTGCGGTTCGTGACAATAAAAACTGCCGATTTTAAAACCAAAAATGACACCTTAATTAAAAAACACTGCTAACAACTCAAACACACTAATTATAAAGCACAATCACACACGAAGATCGCTTGTATCGTACTTGTCGCTTAATTTCGACTGTGTCGAGTCGGGGTCCTTACCGGCCTTATATAGTCCTTAGAAAGTTCCAGAACCTTGTAGAAACATCTAGAATGTTCGAGTACATACCGGCCCCTACTGACCAGATGTTGAAAGTTCTAGAAAGTTCTAGCATCGAATTCTCTAGAAGAATCTCGAGTCTACTAGTTCTGCTACTCGATACTAGATGGCGCTAGTGGTACTTAAACTTGTGTGGGGCGTAACAATACTTATACTTAACTTTTTTTACCGGACTACCAGATGTACTGCAGGGTACCATGCGATCTTGGTTGATATCCCGTCCAGTCGTACTCAGCGCTTCTCCTCCACATTTATTATGCGCACAGCCAAAGTGTGGAACTCTCTGCCAGCGTTTGTGTTCCCTTTCACATATAACCCGTCTGCCTTCAAAGCAAGAGTGAACAGGCATCTTCTGGGCACGCTCGTTCTATCATAGACCTCATCCGTCGCTTTCCATCAGGCGGCATTAGCTCAAGAGCAGGTCCAATCAGTAATATAAAATATATATTTGTTCAAAGGCATACTATTCCATCAACGACTACTTAAATGATAAGAATAGTTGGTCGCTGTGATTAACCCAAGACAATGTTTATGTTCTTTCTCCAGAATTAGCTTACCCACTGACAGGTTATATGAGTTTGTCGGAGACGAGTTGTATCCGGTACGCCAGCGCCATCTGTTGGCGTTCGATGGAGTTGGTGGATTCGCGCCATCTGTTCTTGACTAATCGCGACGCTAGCGCTGCCTAGCGGCGCATGGTAGAGTCTACGACATAACGTTCGCAACGCACATTCGACAAGTGGAGTTCATCGATGGCGGTCAACCAGTGAAGACGTCTCGAAACTGTTGCGCGTTCGGTATAGTTGTATCGTGTTCCTACATTAATTACTTTGCATACTCATTACTGTATAGAATCAAGTTCTTCTAACTGAACAGACAGATGTGCTGCTCGGGAGTTTGTTCCGCTGCTTCTTCTTCCCACCACCACCAAACCACTAGGAAGTGATGAAGGGATGGGCGTCTTGGAGGACTGTCTTATGTAATTTTAATTCTCAGCTTAAATTGAGTAAATGACTTTGATTCTAATAACGGTTTTTCTATTGCGCACTAACCAACACTACCCACAGTACGTCCACAGTAGTTAAAATACGGCTGATGATAACGAGAGAAACCTTCCATTCTCCGACAAGTTCATAAAATTGTTTATTTTATTTGACTGTATAAGTCAATTTATTTTAATTATTTTCCTTTACTATTGACATGATCTACTCATTACAATGTTTTTTTAATGAGTTGTATTGAAATATATGGTTAGCTAACGATCTCGACAATTGATCGTATTATTCTTCCGAGCAACCGGCACCAAGTTCGTCATTCTCCCTTAGATGTTAGATGTCACTGCTTGCGGTAGCGTCGGGGGTCGGATTGCCTCCTTCCCTCAAATATGGCGATCTTTGTGTTATGTACGTGAACGGGTGCTGCTTGTGGTGCATGGTCGTCTTGCTGACCATGGTTTCGTTATTGTTATTAGTAGTTAACTGTTTATTTATTTTACTTCGATGGTATCAAAAACCTACCTCCTTTCTCCTACTTTATAAAATATAGTTTTGTGTTGACAACCACCACGCAAACCTTCTCCGTTACATTGACATTCGGCATTATTATTATTATTCTTCCACTCACCTATACAAACATCGACTTTCCCTTTAGCAGCTGCCTCATGCAAGGGCGTGTAGCCCCAGTTATCCCTGGCCGCGGGTGCCGCCCCAGCCCCCAGTAGAGCCCTGACTACGTCCGCATGTCCGAACGAGCAGGCATTGTGTAACGGCTGGAGACCGCCGTCGTCACGCGCTTGGAGGGCCGCCCCGGCAGCTATCAGTATTTCCACTACTTCCCTGCGGCCGTATCCTGGAAAGAAGACATTTTGAGGGTCAGATCTGGCTAGAAAATCACTGTTTTATGGTAGAAGTCGCAAAATCATCATCATCATCATCATCATTTCAGCCGAAAGACGTCCACTGCTGGTCATAGGCCTCCCACAAAAGGGGGAATTTGGGTTGGCGATCGCAGTATGATGTTAAAAATGCATGGAGAACGCTGCTGCCCATTCTCTAGTAAGTCCCTTAGTCGAATTTTACGACACCCACGGGAGGAAATGGGGTGGTGCTATTCTTTACGTCCACACGGTACGGTAGGTCGCAAAATAAGTATTTGATACTATTGTAACAAAAATATTTGCGTGGATGTCGGTTATCGCGTAAAAAAGTAGCCTATGTCCTTCTCCATATCCCGGGCTATATCTCTGCCAAATTTCTTGACGATCGGTTCAGCGGTTTACGCGTGAAAACGTAACATACAGACAGAGATACTTTCACATTTATAATATTAAGTATGGATATAGTAGGATTCATTATAATTTGGACCTAAGCATACTTGTATATCAGACAAAAAAAAAAAGTTGCTACATCTATCACTTTTACTGACAAAACAAGTCAGATAATCTAAATTGATTGCAAACCAGCGATAACATGTGTAATAAATTAACCAATTAATTGTGATTTTACTTTATAATTAACAATGTGCAACAACTTGTCTTGAGTACAATCAACTGCACATTAGCGGTATAACTTTTTTTTTTTTGAGGATGGGATATCATCAAACGACTCCTCCCGCTCTGGGTGGAGCGGAAGGGAGTGTCAGACTCTTACTGACTAAAACCGCGGTACCTCTTTCGGACAATCCCGCTGACTCGGCAGGCTTGTGACCTATTGGGCCCCCGACATCTGTTTGAGGCGCGCGTGGAACACGTACGCGCCATCCGGCACGGGCCTGGTCCTGATCGGACAGTAAGCTACCCATTACTTACCGCCCGCAGGCCCGCGTCTACGGTGGCCGGGAGTCGTCACGCAGCGCCCGACGCTCGGAGCGTCTACCGCGGCGCCTGGGACGGGAGGCTCTCTCCCTCTCCCATGAAGCCACCTCCTTCGCTAGCATAATTGCTTCGCAGAAGGAGGTGACTGCCTCCTATTCCCTCTCGCTCCGTACCATGGCTTGAACCAGGGGGTCTACTCCCTAAGTCCGTCAACGAAGTAACGGGCCCGTCCGTTAGTAGTCCGACACGTCGGACTGAACCCTACTCCCTAGTAATTTCGGATTCATCAGTTTCCAACGGAATCGTAGACAATATTCGTGAACGAAAGACGCATGGCGATTGATGACAATAGAGTTGTGCTATTTTACCGGTCGATTACCGGTTTAATTATTTTGTGGTTTTCAAGCTAAATAAACAAAAATCAATATTTTTTCTTTAGAAAATGACTACATTTTTAACAATATACTTTTTATTATAAAGATTAGAATTATTTTTGACGACATTTTTGTCCAGAAATCGGCATTATCCTGTTGATACCTTTGCCTTTTTCCTTTTTGACATTTTGACGGAAATTTTCAAATTAATTCAACGATACTAGCCGGGAAGTTTGAAAATTATTTTATTTTATTTTCTTTCTTATTCATTTCGTAAAATGGCCCCAACCGCTGCAGAAACTCACGGACACGGACTCTGGCCGGAGGCGCGCAGGAGCTGGACGTGCTTTATATAGAATTTTTCACTATTGGTGTGGAAAAAAAAAAAATACTAACATGTTGAGTTTTAAGGGTTTGGGGTACCTAAAAGGGGTCCGGTTCGGGGGTCGAAATTTTCATTATTTTTGCGATAGGACGCACCATTTTCGAGATATAAGCAAAAGAAAAGAAAAAAAATATATATACAGTACGAGTAACAGTACTGATTTTGTACCAGTAATCGAGATGTTGGTGTGAAGTTTAGTTCATGACAACTAATTGATTTTATTCTACATCTTTTTAATCACGATTAATAATAGTCAGATTTAGTTAGAAAATCTAAATTTTAGTTTAAAAACGTCAAATTCAGAATAGCAAAATTGCCAAATAACTTAAGATAAGTCAGTAACGTCGGGAATAATCGCCAACCTAAATTCTTGGCGTAAATATTGTCGACGTTGCCTCCGCTCTTCCTATATAGCTTTGTCAAGCAATAAAAAAGCAGCCAGACTTAGGAATTCCTTACTTTGTCTCTAAATAGTATAAACAATTATAATCGTTCGTCGACAGAACGATAACTATTTTGATGTCGTATCAAATGACACAAGGTTCCGTCAAAACAAGCGTCAAGTTCAACTTTTCGGACGGGCAAAAACGCATCGGGAGTAGGGACAGTTGTCAAATCGTGTTGTCATTCATTCTTCGTCGGGCCCCGAACGAATCGTCCGTCCGTTGGTGATACGGAGTAGGAAACGCCCGAAACGACGGACTTCGTGCTTAGGGAGTAGACCCCCTGGACCGGGCGCGAAGAGTCGCCGACGCTGCCGATCGCCTCTACGAGGTCACGGCGGTGCTCCGCCCAAGCAGGGTAGACCCCCTCCGTATGCTCCACCGTGTCCTCGAGGCGATCATCGAAGTGATGACATCCGGGCGTTTCCTCCCGCCTGATAATGTGCAGGAACCTCCCGAAATATCCGTGTCCGGAGAGGACCTGCGTCAGGCGGTAGTAGAGGACGCCGTGACGCCTCTCTAGCCACTCCTCAAACGCGGTAACACTTGGACTACGAAATTCATCCTTAGTGTACGGCCTGAGTGAAAAGCGTTCAGCGTTGCGTGCAAGCGGCAAAAGAGCCTTCGCCGTGGCCTTAATGCACGCTTAGCGTTCGTGTGAGCCGGTCACATTTTTCATCATGACGTCGGGGTCGTACAATATTATTGATATGTATTCAGAAGAAAATGAGTGCTTAATATATTTTTATTTTTGACGGCTCGGTTGGCGCAGTGATTAAGGCGATTGACTGCTGCGCTGCGTATCGCGGGTTCGATTCCCGCACGGAACAAATATTTGTATGACCTACAAGTAGTTGTTCCGGGTCTGGAGTTTAAATGTTTTTAATCGCACCCACAATACAGGAGAAATTCCTAGTGTGGGGCAAGGTTTAAAAAATTATAACTCGATAATTAAACGAAGAAGGCTGTGTGGGGAGTTTTATACGTAAACACAAACTGGTTTGAACTGCACGCGACGCCACGCTCGACGCCCCGCTCACCGCAAACAAGCACGCTCCCCGCGCCCGCCGCGTTGCTCGGCCGCCACTCAGGACATTCGCGAGGGATTGCATGTTGTATTTAAAGGTGTGTCCACGGCGTGCAAGGTGCGCGGCAGCTACGCGCGGCATTCGCAAGACACAAAGACACAAATTTGCCGCGCGACTAGTTTAGACCTTCAGCGCGGTGGTGCTGCGCGGCATGTCCGAGACACGCCGAGCTCTTTATTTCGTATTCAAACCACAATGAAAGCGGCCGCGTGTGTTGTAGCTCCCTAGTATCCCATAATGGACTATGGGAGCCATATATTTGCTGTTTCGTTATCCATTTTACTTGATAAAATACGTCCGTCCACACACAACCACTGGCGAACCAACACTACACCGTTCGTGGCGTTCGCCGTGCGCGGCAGTTAGCTCGTGGCTGCCGCGTGCGGCAGTCGTCCAGTCATAGCGCGGCCAGCCGCGCGCGGCAGCCGCGCACGATTGCCGCTTTATGTTTGGTCACACCTTAACACGAACGCCGCACGCGCCGCCCCGCTGGACGCTCAAAACACGAAGCAACAGAATACGATCTAGAGGCATGTGGCAGTTTTTCTTTAGATCGAATTTTCTTATTTATTTATTTATTTAACAATTTATGTACACACATATAAACAGACAAGAAGAAAGGAACAGAAAAATACGTACAAAGGTGATGCTTATTTCTAATGAAATCTCTTCCAGCATACCTGCGATAGGAAAGTAGATATAGAGCTGTAGACAACGTGTGTTCTTGCTTCGTGTCTCATTAAAAAACTTTATAAAAGGTATTAGAACATTCTAGACACATTTACCGAGGTTGCTGATTGAGCCGTTTTTCATAATTCCTTCTCAGTCACGAGATATTTTTTTAAAGGAGTGGCGCTATGGGACCTCCCTTTTTTTGATGTGAAACATCTATAGGCGCACGTGAGACCGATTTCTGGCGTGGCGACGCGTCGCCACGCGCAATCGACTGTGCGTTTCTCTCTCACTCGATCCGGCGTTAAGCCATCTCTTTCGCTCCACTGAGCTCGGATACCTATAATGTATACTCTGTTTATTACAGTACTCATAACCTGTGTTTTTCTGGTAAATAAATCATTTTTCTGTTCTGATAATAAAATGTCTGACCGTGATAATTTAGAGAGTGGAAGTGATCAGCCTCCTGCAAAGAAAGCAAAATCACACTATGACACATTATCAAGTCATCAGTAAGTTAATTATATTTTTATAATTAAAGTATGCATTTATCTGTGCATTTAGCACGCGTATATTTGGTGTGTATTGAGCGCCAGTAAATGTAAAATCTACTCTCTAGGTAGATTAAAATTCACATAAATTTCATTGCATATCATGTTTTTAAATTAATTATTAATTTTAATTTCATTCAACCTACCACCAGATACGGAACAACAATAGATGCTGTATTTATTAGATATCTTAATAATGTTATGTCCAATACTTTCGTATCGTACTTCAGTTACCATCGACCAATTGTCACAGTAATACCGTTCTCAGAGGCAACATCGAATGTAACTATTACCGAAGTCACTGATTAAACTAATTGAGTAGTTTCGATTTAAAATAAATATGTAAATTTTTGTATTTAATGAAAATGAATGTTTATTTAATAAAAAATCATCGTTATCTAGAAAAAAAAATCGTTATATTTTTTATTTTATTTTATTGACATTTTTAGTTCCTACCACAATCTGTTCTTTTCTGCATACTACTTTTACGAAATAACGTCGATGTTTCACATCTACCAGGCGTCCCGTGACGGCTCCATTTTTTTTTTTAAGCTAACATATTATAGAATTGTGTGGACAAGGGAGAGGGAGCCCTTCGCTCTGCAGAGGAATCCGGATAGTACAGGCTACTTAGTTTAGATCAGAAATCTTTAAATTAATAAACTAAAGATTTATTCCAAGCCTAACTTACCAGGTGCTCACAATCTTCTCACAAAATAAAGAGAAATCGCTTCTAACAAGGCCAAGGACAAATTATTTAGATCTTAAACAAAAGAATTTGCACATTGCCTAGATTGAATTATAGATAACTCTACTCCATTTACTATAGCATTAGACAAATAACGGCTAAATAACGACAGTTATTGTGTAATATTGCTGAAATTACTGCACTTTTGAGTTATTTTTTTTAATGCAAGTGGTAAATAGGTTGGGGAAAAAGTTTTTTCGCATTATAGTATGTATGAACTTGTAATAAAATCTCTTTAGCTATACTATTTGTATCTGGCTGGTTTTGGTATCATTGAAAGTTTAAATTTTAAAGAACATAATTCCAAATTCAAATTAGGAAAATGTGCGATTTTCATTTGTTTTTCGTACTGTCAAGATGAGTGAATCTAATGAAGAAATTCGATACATTTTAAAATTTTACTACAAAAAAGGTAAAAATGCAACGCTAGCCGCGAAAAAAAATTGCGATGTTTCTGGACCTAGTGCAGTGTCTGTGAGAGTAGCACAAAGGTCAATGCCCACGTATTAGAACAACCTTGGCCTGCAGTGAACACTGATAAATAGTTTATGGAACAATAGTTTAAGCTGTTATGAACACCTTGTAGTACTTCTCAGTTAAGAAAATAAGTCGCCATTTGGAAATAAAACAGTTTTTTATTTTATTATATATATTTTTTTATCATAAGCACAGACTTATTCTATACACTTACAATCACTTTTGAATGGTAAATACATAATTTTTAACATGGTAATTATTAATTTCAAAGTTATTTTCTCATTTTAACCTTTTGAATAACAGTCACTTTATAAGTTTAAACAGCTATGGGTTCCATTTCATACAATAAAAATTGATAGTGATATCTTATGGATAGCTCAAAAGGTTCTGGAGTTGGAATGAAATGAATGTAGCTATATATCTTAGTCTAGTAAGTAAGAGCACTATAGACTAGACCAATGAATTATTGAATAATATCATAAATCTAAATATTTCACACCATAAACTGAAATATAAGAATTATTTACTTTGAAATCTTACCTGACATGGAGCAATTTGCCTAGAAATATTTTCCCTTGTATCATTTTCTCGTGGAGAATCCTGAGACAACAGGTGACTTCTTTAACTACGTAGTGAGCGACCACAGCCAACACAAATGAGGCGAGCAGCGGAAGGTGAGATGCTTTCTGCTGGATGTCTAATTTCATTCCATGCTGCAGTCCAATATGAATGACAAACAAAATCATTGCACCTGAAAATGCAATTGATTTAATATTAATTACACAGTAAACGATGAGAAAGAATGAAATGAGTAGCATTAAATACTACATACTTAATTATACTGTAAGAGTTTGTTAGTTCCTCATTAAAATAAATGTATTAGTCAAATTACTAAAAGCTTGCATAAATACTGGCTATTATTATCATAGATTCCTAAAGGTATCGTTTAATGTATGTAGGTGAGTAATATAAGGTTTACCTGTTGTGGAAGAACCCATTGCTGTACAATTGATCGTACTTCCACAATTTCTAATTGATGAGATCGCAAGCGCCTGTACAATTCGCACAGCGAACGTGGCTTGCGCCGGTTATTCCCTGCGACGACGTGGTAGGGACAGCAGAGCTACTCAGGTCCATATTAGCACCGGAGTAATCATTGGTATCATTGGTCGGTCATTAGATGCGGGGCCAGCAGCTTCCACATTCACATCAGGGTTGTCATTCAAAGAGGAGCCAGAGTCCAAGTTCGCGCGCGGGTCGTCATTCGGGTGAGGTTGATCGGAGTCCATTGTCGTAAAAAAGATCACAAAAGAGCACAAACTACGGCTAAAGACAACTACGATAGCGTTTTAAACACCAACAAACCACGATAGCGATTGTTTTTTTATTTTTTTTTATTTGTTCCTGATGGAACAGGCTAAGGTCTGAGACCATGCTGCCTAGTCAAAAGTTGGTATTTTTTTCTTGAGTAATGTAGATCCAGTTCAATTCATCAGTACGATAGCGATTGGCGAGCGCGCTAGATTACAGTTTACTGTCAAATCCATCATCTGTCAAAGGATAATGTTGCCATTTTATGAAATATAATTGATTAGTTGCATCGATTGTTGGTCTCGATCAATTAATTTTTATCTAACTACGGCAAAGCGATAAAGAATATAATGATTTTATCATTATATGTTTATGTATGTGTGGACTATAAGATCTCTGGTCTGCGGTGTTTATGAACATAATTGTTTTGTCTTGTTCGAGTAGGTTTCGTTCAAAGGAAACTAAATGGCCGTAACATCAGAAAAACTTTTCGCTAACCATAGAAATACAACAACTGAAACCCGACTAACGTATTTAGCAATATTATAAGCGCTTCCCGAATTCAAGAGCATAAATGCTCAAGTTTTAATTTATATAATAGCCAACAATTTGTTTTTTATTTTGTTTTTTTCGCTATCGTGTTTTAATTTTAAAGTATATTTTTATTTATTTTATACCAATATTAGTTATCAGTCTCTCCCTTCGATTGCACGCCACTGAGCACGTAGGTTAATTTTTATAAATATTAATTAATCGGTAATCGATTAGATTTGAATCGAAATTAAATTAACCATATAATGGCAACCCTATACTTCGACTGAAAGTCAAACTCGCATTTGTATTACGATAAATTACTTATTTATTTGATAAGATCACGGCGTCTTAGTTAGAGATAGGTCTTAAACGGATAATTCCTATTAAAAAAACTTTATTATTTTATTATTAACTTTCAAAACGTGTTCGAGGTGGGCCACAGCCGGGCATTGTTCTTTGGTTTAAGCGTTTTCAATCCGGAAATTGATGCCATTTTTGAAAAAGTGGAGCAAGATCGGCATATAAGTAGTTACGACGTAGCTGAAGAACTGGGAATTGACCACAAAACAGATTTGGCATATTTGAAAAAAAAAAAAAAACTGGGTACACAAAAAAGCTCGATATTTGGGTACCTCACGAGCTCACTGAAAGAAACCTAATGAACCGTGTACTCATTTGTGATTCTTTATTACGACGTAATGAAACCGAACCATTTTTGAAGAAGCTGATAACTGGTGATGAGAAGTGGATCACGTCCGACAAGAACGTGCGAAAAAGGTCGTGGTCAAAGGCCGGTCAGGCTTCACAGACTGTGGCGAAACCCGGGTTAACTCGCAACAAGGTGATGCTGTGTGTGTTGGGATTGGAAGGGCATTATTCATTATGAGCTGTTACCACCAGGCAGGACCATCGATTCTGAACTCTACTGCGAACAACTGATGAGATTAAAGCAAGAAGTTGAGAGAAAGCGGCCGGAATTAATCAACAGAAGGGGTGTGGTTTTTCATCATGATAACGCTAGACCTCACACATCTTTAGCCACTCAGCAAAAATTAAGAGAGTTTGGCTGTGAGATGTTAATGCATCCGCCGTATAGTCCTGACCTTGCACCTTCAGATTTCCACCTGTTTCGGTCTCTTCAGAATTCTTTAGGCAGTGTCAGGTTAACATCACGAGAGGACTGCCAAAACCACTTGTCGCGGTATTTTGATCAGAAGTCCCAAAATTTCTATAGCAATGGGATCATGTCCCTACCTACAAGATGGCAAAAAGTTATCGAACAAAATGGTACCTACATACTATAGTTAAATGTAAATAAACTATATTAAAAAATGTTTTGAATTTTCTTAAAAAATGCGAAGAAACTTTTTCCCCAACCTATTAGATTACAGTGCTTTGTATTTATCGTGAAATAACGGAGTTTATTAAACGTTTACATCGAAATAACGAAAGGGTGAGAACAGTTATTTGTCTAATGTTATAATAAATGGAGTATAGCTTCCGCCCGCGGCTTCGCCCGCGAGGTATGTCGATAAAAACTATCCTATGTCCTTTCCCGGGATGCAATCTATCTCTCTGCCAAATTTTATCGAAATCCGACAGACAGACAGACAGACAGAGTTACTTTCGAATTTATAATATTAAGTATGGATAGTTATTTATACTAGAGCGGTAAGTTGGTTTTTACAAACAAGTAGACGAATGTAAGCTCGAGACGAAGTCGAGGGCTTACCATAGTCACGAGTTTAAGCAACAAAATACGATTTACGATAGGAATGTGGCCGCTTTTCTTTAGATTGAATTTTGTCTGTTACGTTTTCACGCCTAAACCGCTGAACCGATCGTCATGAAATTTGGCAGAGATATAGCCTGGGATATCGAGAGTGACACAGGCTACTTTTTTACGCGATAACCGACAACCACGCGGGCGGAGCCGCGTGAAAAGGTAGAAAAAACGGCTCAATCAGCAACCTCGGTAAGCGTGTCTTATAGAATTTTCTAATCTATACTAATATATAAAGCTGAAGAGTTTGTTTGTTTGTTTGTTTGTTTGAACGCGCTAATCTCAGGAACTACTGGTTGGAATTGAAAAATTCTTTTTGTGTTGGATAGTCCATTTATTCAGAAATATTATAGGCTATATAACATTACGCTATAACCAATAAGAGCGGAGCATAAATGTAAAATGTTGCAAAAACGGGAAAAAATATTCCTTTTTGAGAGCTTCCGTTGCGTGCGCTGCGTAAACGGTTTAAGTTACGCAAATATCATGTATGATGGAATTGTTCCTCTTTAAAAGTTCTAAAGAAAAGTCCGCGACACCATATGTCTATCTTTTAAGATTGACTCACTATAACCTTTTTTATGGTAATCAAATTTGTTCGAAATTAATGCATTATTTGCGAAGGACTTTTCATAAACATGGTATTAATCCTTATCCAAATAAATACGTTATTCATCACAAGTATTTAATTTTGAACAAAGTTGCCTTTAGATCATTTAATTTCAATGAATATCTTAGGAGATATAACTGTTTTATAATAACTCCGCAGCAAAACAATGATCAACTCTGCGAGGTAGTCTATTCTAAAGCTGAAGAGTTCGTTTTTAGGGTTCCGTACCCACAGGGTAAAATGGGACACTATTACTAAAACTCCGCTGTCCGTCTGTCTGTCTGTCCGTCTGTCACCAGGCTGTATCTCATAAACCGTGATAGTTAGACAGTTGAAATTTTCACAGATGATGTATTTCTGTTGCCGCTATAACAACACATACTAAAAAACAGAAAAAAATATTTAAGGGGGCTCCCATACAACGGACATGATTTTTTGCCGTTTTTTTTGCTCCGCCCGCGTGGATGTCGGTTAAATTATCGCGTAAAAAAGTAGCCTATATCCTTCTCCATATCCCAGGCTATATCTCTGCCAAATTTCATGACGATCGGTTCAGCGGTTTAGGTGTGAAAACGTAACATACAGACTGACAGACAGACAGATAGACAGACAGACAGAGTTACTTTCACATTTATAATATTAGTAAGGATAAGGATTTGTATGGATGGTACGGAACCCTTCGTGCGCGAGTCCGACTCGCACTTGGCCGGTTTTTTGTTTTTTGAACGCGCTAATCTCTGGAACTGCGAGTTGGATTTGAAAAAATCTTTTTGCATTTTACAGCCCAATTCTTGAGGAAGAATTACATGCCTATTAACTAGGACACAATTTTTTAAAATTAAAGTTTATGCGAAAACGAAGTAAAAGCACGGGCAGGCAATTTGTTGCGACGGGGTGGGTCGGGGGAACAAGAAAATTAACGCGGACGAAGTCGCGGGCAGAAGCTAGTACCTTTTATAAAGTTTCTTATTGAGACACGAAGCAACTAAATACGATCTAGAGGTACGTGGCCGTTTTTCTTTAGATCGAATTTTGCTGCTTCGTAATTCAATATGAAACTTTAAAAAAGGTATTAGAAAATTCTAGACACACCGAGCTTGCTGACTGAGCTTTTTACAAGATTCCTTCTCAGTCACGAGATAATATTTTTTTAAAGGAGCTATTGGATCGGTGAGCTCCCACTTCAGGAATAGAGGTGTGATGTCATGTATGTTTCAAATTACTTTCTTGTCACATAAAACACTTATCTGGTATTATATTATCCTCATTTCAATTTAAAAACACTTGTTTAAATACAGACAACGCTGACTCATACTGTATTTATAATTAACTAGCTTTTGCCCGCGGCTCCGCCCGCGTGAATGTCCGTTATCGCGTAAAAAAGTAGCCTATGTCCTTCTCCATATCCCAGGCTATATCTCTGCCAAATTTCATGACAATCGATTCAGCGGTTTAGGCGTGAAAACGTAACATACAGACAAACAGACAGAGTTAATTTCACATTAATAATATTAGTATTAGTATGGATTTATATTATTCAATCAGTGACAGACTGTGGTAGAAAGTGAATCTTTAGTATTACCGAGTATCTTTTATATTAAAACATGAAATTTCACGCAGATAAAGTCGCGGCCAGAAGCTATTTGATCGATCTTTTATTAATCGACTTCAAAAAAGATTTCGACTAACTAGGAATCTCCTCAGTTAAGGTCGTAGCACACATATCAACTCGGAAAGGGATCTTTACCGTATCGCCTTTCGCCTCGCCGTCAAACTAACGTAAGCACGTAACCAAAGCAGACCAGCAGCTCCGATACGTCGACTCGGCTACAGCTAGGCGACGCCGCGCTTACGGCTCGCTGACCGCTGCTGGTTGACCTGGCTGGCACTAAATCAGTTTGAATCCGAACGCGGGAGGGGTGAGAGGGACAAGGGTGGACGAAGAGACGCAAGCGCGTTGCGACGGAGAGGCGTAGGCGCGGGGACGACGAGCCGTAAGCACGGGGACCGCTGTTGACCACGCGCCACACCGCGGTTCGTGAGCTTGTCCCGAGGCGAATCGTTTACGTTACGATTCCGATTAGTGTACTTTTCAGTAGGGAGTTTCATGCAAAGAATAAACGGTTTGAGTTGATACGGTTACGATCCGTTTCCGAGTTGATATGTGTGCTATGACCTTTAGTTAGAATCTTTTTTTTTAATGTAAGTTCCCAGATTACTTGTTAACGGACAGACTGATTCAAAAAAAAATTTTTTTTTTTAAAGGGTATACTATCCAGGTCCCATTGTCACTAGGTCAGAATCTGATGATGGGATCCTGGAGAAATCGAAGGAACTCTTCAAATATTATAGGCACAGCTATAGTTGGGTATTTTTTATAGTAACTCGTGCATTTCCTCTCGGAAAGCACCATTTCGTGAAATGAAACTGATGATGAAGACCACAGATGGCCACCGGAACTACTCAATAATAAGTATATCACGGGTTGTGATTAGATTATTTTAATATGGTTGCTAAGCATTTTATGCTCGTCACAATGCGAATGGTGAAATGGAGCTGATATTGAAATACCAGGAGAACTCCTTAACAATTAACGTCCCTGCATCGGGAAAAGCAAAGCAATTTGTAAAGGGCGATGAGCAAGTTGACTATGGCTATTTTAACTTAGATAAATTATAAGGCCAGAAAAAAAAAAACCGACTTCCATAAAAACACTACAAAGTGAAAAATCATTTTAATTTCGGAAGTTGGCGGCAAAAAACTAAAATACAGATCCAAAGCCATTATAGATGCTTTTATTGTCATTATTGCTAATTTTATTGCCACTAGATTCCGAATAAAAACAAAACTACCAATAATTTTGCAGCCGTTTGTCTAATAGATGCACTTTCATTAACAATGTATGAGAATCAGTAATGAATCATACAAATGTGATATGATCAGACTCAGTCTAAAGCTAAGCGCATATCACTATCGCAAACTATCTATAGATAGATAAAATTATGTCTGTTTGTAATGTCAAAACAACCGCTTTTTACTAAATATATTATGAAAAATATACACGGTACTTTAAAAAAAAAAACTGTTTCTCTGAAACGGCTGGACCGATTTTGACGGGACTTTCACTGGCAGATAGCTTTAATTTTTTTTACTATGGGTTTGATATTGACTCTAGTCTAGGTCTGGGTGACAGAGACAAAGTCTACCATGGAGTGAGCTTACCCAGAAGAAGCCTGTTCACTCTCACTTTGAATAGATTAGGGTTGTATGCGTTCGGAAACAGACGCGGGCAGAGTTACACTGTGCTGTGCGCATTATAAAAGACGTTTGAAAACGCTTAGTGCGAGTTGGTGGAATATCAACTAGGTAGGGGTGGTAACTTGCAGAGCGTCTAGATCTCCGATGGTAGAAGGGGGCCGATGGAATGAGGTCGTGGAGTTCATGGGCACACTCGTCGAAGTACAATCTGTAGAAGACCGACAAGCAGGCAACCTTGCGGCGATGAGCCAAGCTGTGAAGCTTGGCATCCACCAGTTTTACGTAGCCAATGAGCCTCTTAGCTCTGCGTTCCACCGAGTCAAGCGCAGCAAGTTGGTACTTAGCTGAGTCATCCCAAAGGTGGCTGCAATACTCCATGCAGCATTCATCCTATTTAGCTGATTTTTTTAAGGAGTAACTTAGGCTTAGATTACTTTATTGTAGAAAAAAACCTCGCGGGCGTAGCTGTGTTCAGCAGCTAGTACTAAAATAACCTCTTACATAAGGAAGTGTTACAGTTTTTTAAAGTAATGAACATTATAGATGCGGATTTCCGCGGATTTGGCAATTGCGATATGAGGCCAGTATTACATTCAAGCATTAACATCAAGACTCAAGCATAATTTAAAACTAGTTTAGAGCCATTTGATAACTGATGTTTATTTCTGTAAGTATGTTTATACAAACACTTTTACATGTCAATAATTTTTTTTGTTCCGTGTGGCGCCGGACGTAAAGGATAGCACCACCCCATTTCCTCCCGTGGATGTCGTAAAAGGCGACTTTAAGGGACTTACTAGAGAATGGGCAGCAGCGTTCTCTATGCATTTTTAACACCATACTGCGATCGCCAACCCGTCTGCCAAGCGTGATGGCGATTATGGCAAACCCCCCATTGGAGGAAGCCTATGTCCAGCAGTGGACGTCTTTCGACTGAAATGATGATGATGATGAATATTTTTTTTAAACAATATAGAGTTGATGTTTCTTATACAACTATATCTTTTGTTTCTAACTACCACGAACCAGCGCCTTTTCTTTTGGTAGTTAATATCCAGCTCGAAGGACCAAATATTAAATACCAAAAGAAAAGGCGCTGGATAGAAAAAAAGATATATTTGCCAAAGAACCAAAAGGTAGCGAAAACATAGACAAAAGGTATAATAAAGTAAAAATATCAAAAAGAGCTTAGTGCAGACTTGCACAACAACTACTCTGAGACAGTGATCTTAAAAATAATCGATTATTTATCAGTTGATTTTTTTTTAAGCGTCACCGATTTTCTTTTTTTTTTCAGTCATTTGTTTAACATAGGTATGTACAATAATAATGGTATAAAAAGCTAATAGAGAGTGCGCTATGTTATGCCAGAGAGCGTACAAATGTTTGTAATCAATAATATTACAAGCAATCACAATAAAAGACACAATTAAACACAAATATAAATCACACATTTTATAATACGAATTCATTAATGAAAATAAATCAATGTCAATAAAAAGAGAAATATAAAATTCCTCTTCCTTGCTTTCCAAAATTAAAATTCCTCTTCCTACTAACTTCCATTCCCTTTTGAAATCAACTGTTCTCTTAAACTTTTCCAAGTATTATAGGTTTGAACCCTGACAGGCGCTTTAGTTTGTGTACATTATTTCATAACGATTGCTCTCAAAACGGTGAAGGAAAACATTGTGACAAAACGGCATGTCCTAAAAATGCAAATTTAAAAAAATGTGACATCCACCACCACGCATTGGGCCCAATCTTTCTACAAGAGAGGAAGCTCGTGTTAGACCAGGGAAACATTAGACGCTGATTATGAGTTGTTCCTGAAGGCACTGTCAAGTTCACAATTTCTTCACTTGATTAGCAAGCTAAGCACAGCATAGAGTAGTTAAACATTACTTTTAGATAAATGTATTGTCTACATATTTCTAGATGTAGAGATCAAAGATGGACATTGGAGTCAACGAAGTGGTCTGGACCGGGAGGCAAGAGGAGCAGGGGCAGACCACGCAACTGATGGGCGGATGACATCATTGAAGTAGCTGGTCCGAGTTGGATGGAGTCGGCCCAAAACAGGGAAAATTGGCACGGGATGGAGAAGGCTTTTACCCAAAAATATCCAAATAAAATATAAAACTACGAATTTGTAAAAACATGTAAAGAAAATATGGAATAAATAATAATAATAATACCAGCCTATAACTGTCCCACTGCTGGGCAAAGGCCTCTTCTCATACAGGGAAGGCACGAGCATTGATCACCACGCTTGCTCAAGGCGGGTTGGCGATTTCAGACTTATATTAACTATAAGTCCAGGTTTTCTCACGATGTTTTCCTTCACTGATGTCAGTAATGTCCAAGATAAACTCAGAAAGTACATATGAATTGAAAAAGTCACATTGGTACTTGCCCGGATGATAAATGTTGTTGTTTGGTTATATTGTGCAAGCAGAAATTTCAATGATATATGTCAGGAATATGATATTGTTCCATTCACAATTAGTGTGGTTTCGGCCAGAAGGTGCTTAAGCCTCAATTTTTCGAGTAGCGGTAGGTTATATTATTTGTTTTTTTTATTATTTTATTATTTTCTCTATTGTTTCAGTCATATAATTGCAAACCAAGTATTTATATTGCTTTTTATTTATTATTATTATTTATTTATTTGCTCTCATGCATATCACACATTTTACAAAAGATTATTGTCCGTTTTTGTACATGAACCCTGTCAGGGCGCTGCAAAACATAAATGCTGGCTTGCTGTTGAGTTTATAGAATTAACATAAATTGAGTCAAGACTTATAAAACTACAATAGGATTTATTAAGAGATAGGTAGTAAATACAATCATGTCTTGTCAAGTTATAATTATGGTATGTCAATCATTACATTATACAATCTATACATATAATAACACTAGTTTACAAATTAAAATAAAAGTCATGTCCTTTCAATGAATTCCATATTGATGTATTTAGTAGTAATAACTAAACGCAAACATATATTTGTTTTATTTCTATCACGTCTATAAATCAAGTTCTTATAACATCTTATTTTCAAACTACTCATAAGTTGGTTTCGATTTTATTTAAAAATTTTGATGCTGTGCAGTGTTCAGTTAAATAAATACTTGTTTTAAAAATGTCAAAAAGGTTGTGTAAAGTACATTCTGATCGTTTTTGTTATGTTTGTGGTGAATTTATAATATCTAAAAAAGGATATCCCATAACGGAATCACTTAAAGATGCATATTTCGGTTATTTCAAAATTTCGGTCTGTCACCAGGACAAAACATGGGCTCCTCACGTTTTTTATGAAAGATGCAGAAAAACTCTAAGCTCTTGGACTGCTCTCGGACAAGTCAGCGATGAACATGGAGAGCGTTTTCTTCAGGATTTGAAATTTTTTGAGCAAAATTATCAAGGATACCAGGCCATGTTAGGTGATTATTGCTGGTCTGTTATTAGAGATACAGACACGAATAAATACAAGAAAAAAGCTAAGACAATTCACTTTTAATTTTTTGTTTGATATTTTTGTAAGCATTATTTTTTGTAAAAAATTATCGAAAATAATAAATATCTTGGAAACATGACGTGTTAGATTTTTTTATAATTTTTCTGAAACTCAGTGCACCTCGATTGTTAAGAAAAAAAAATGTTTCATTCAAAGGACAAAAACTTTGTAAACTAGTGTAATCGTAGTAGAAAATAAAATCAGATTAATGTCACTAATTTAATTAATACAATGTGTTTTTGTTTTTTTTTTGTGCGCATTCCATAAATTATTATTATGAGGTCTATACATGAGGATTCGTAATTGTTTTTCTGGAGACTATGGTTTCCTTTTTTGTCTATTTTATTAGCTATAAGTCATCAATGTACTAAAATAAATAAATAAATACCTTTTACATAAGCACTGCGTACAAGTCAACTTAAAGACTTATCAGTGGTTCTCAATGTAGCAGCTGTGTTAATTGTGGATGTTAAACACTTCAGTTCTTTCAAAACGCGAATCATCGGTCCACAATATTTTTATATAAAATTAATTATAATTATTTTCAGCACAAAAAAAAAAAATACAGGCTAACCAAAACAAGTTCACATACACACTGGAACATTACCCCAGTTGTCTGCTTACCCCACAGCGGATATATCGAGATCATAAACAAGGTAAAAGCAGTAGAGCGTGACGCCAAGTTATGAACAGCCAGAGATTTTGTTTCTCTCGCGAATTTCAGTACCACAATAACATTACGTCAGAAAAACATAAGTAAAACACAACAAAAGACATAAAACACGAAACGCCAATCAACAAGCGTGACTAATTATGCAATTTTTTAAAACTTACTACTTCCTATATTGGTCTGCCAGTCCTTTCACTAGTTTTTCAAAATCGTGTTTCATGACAAAATTATCGAGTTTTTATATGTTGTTTGTGTTTTTTTACCTGCAGCGAAGTGTAGAGGAGTCGATTTTCGTCCAGCCGTGTCCCTGGCATTAACAGTTTGGGGTGTAATTAACTTTTTTACCCGAACAGCATCGCCTGTTTTACATGCCTCAAATAATTCGCGTAATGGATCTGTGGGCGGAGGTAGAGCGTCAAGCGCCGATCCGAGGATCGAACGACGGCTCGACATGATGATTTCACGTTTCACATTTAATTTTCGTGTTTTAAACGCACATTATCGAGATATTATTAAATAAAAACACGTAAAGACACAGCTGCTTGCTACTTTTATTTGACAATTGGTTTTGGGGTTACTGCTCCAAATTTTTATTACCCCATAAAAATTGTGTTAATTATTAGGCAGTATTCACACTTGTGAATTAAATTCGCATTATATTGCCTTTTATTCTATGTATGAAAAAAGGTCAAACGTCATTCGCCTTTTAAGTACTTTGTTACAATAAAAGAAAATACTCAACAGACAAAAATGCGAACTTTGTTATGATTACGGGTGATTATTAACTTTTTGTCACCTTTGCAGACATTGAAAGTGACAAGAATGCTTCTGGGATTCTTTAATACCTATATCCACCGGCTCTTACTCATTGTTATTCAGTAGAAGTTATAATATTCAATAAATCAGCTATACATATCTTTTGCGTTGTATCGAGAAGACCCCCTAATTAGGGGAGGTTTATGTCCAGTGGTGGACGTCTTTCGGCTGAAATGATGATGATTATGGCTTTACGCATTTACTGCTATTTGATAAATGTAAATCTAATTTACATTCATCTGGATAAGTAGTTAATTATTTTTTTTAAATCTAAACACCTTCCTTTCTTTGTTTGTTTACTATAGTTATGCCCATGTTCTTGAAAATATAGCGTTGGAAGACCTACCACATGGTGGACCTTGTGAAAGCCCCGGGAATCCACTGGATGCGAGAAGCACAGAACCGGTTGAAGTGGCGGTGCTTGGGGAGTGCTACTTGATGTGCTGGCCACCGTATAGTGGCCAGCACGTCAAGTTAGCACAAACTCAAATTTTGACAGTTTATGGTAACTGACCGTATGGTTACCAGAAGTCAGGGAAAATGTTGAAGTATGGTATCATTGAACACCATAGACATCATTGTTATGGTCATAAGTTTGTAATGGTCGAAAGAATTACAAACATTCTTGTTAAAATTAAAATTATTTCTATACTTTAATGTTTCCTAAAAACATAAGCTTCTAATTTTAATAAAAATATATAGCTGCCTAATAACAAAATGCTCATAAAAAATTAATGTGACAACAAGTATTGATTTTACGTTTTGTTTCATGGCTTCGATCTTGATGCCCAATTAAAATGATTTGATCGACACTTTCAATGACTTTAATAAAAACATAGGGGCAAAAATTAAACTCAAGATTTACTTTTTTTAACAAAGAATTGTATTATTAGCTTAGGATTGTGGTTTAAAACATAATTTGCAAACGTAGGGTTTAATAATTTCAGAAGTAACATAACGTTGTGCTCTATCTTGTCTATAGGCTTTAGTTGACGAAATCAAAATGGCGTCTTTTACGGGCTAGCGCTTATCCGCCGCATACTGAATACCGTTTTCAATAATCGTGGGTGTAACTATTTGTTAGTGATTATAACAATTTGTGAACGACTTTTCAGTGTTGAAGTGTATTTTTTCTCATAACGGACTCACTGGATATTGTTTCGATACATCTAAACGAGCTCCATCAAAGGTATGTCTCCTTTCACCTATCGAATATTTAATATTGATAATCGTCATATTATCGGGAAGAGGTCGTAAAAAGTTGCGTTAGTTTTTCGTATTGTAGTCTGTGGCGCGTGGACGTTGAATTATCGCGGACGGAAGCCCCGTTCTTTAGATTAGTAGGTGAATGAAGGAACAGGTTTTTTTTGAGTCGAGGACGCACGGTGAGGCTTTACATCTTCACTTTTCTTAGTTCCTCATTCTTGTCGCGCGTCGCTCCGTCTACGGGTTTACCTAAGTGTTGTATGTACAAATATTTGTTGGTGCGTAGAACGGCTAACTTAATTAGTGTACAGGCGCGGCCGCCTGGCGGTTTCACAGATTTCACAGTGCAGCAGTGTTTGTGTATTTGGATTGCAGTGTTATGACTTTACGGTGTGCGAGATCGATAAGCGAAAGTTTCGAGACCTAGTAGACGAGGTATTGACTCATTTACTTGTATGCCAGTGCAACTATTTAAAAAATGAGAGTTTGAATCGTGTTTTAGCCCATTAGTCCCAATTAACGTGTTTAAGTGGCATTAATTAAAATTAATACTTGTTTTGAGCCAGTCTTGTGATCATTAGGTTTAGTAATAGAGACTTTTCTTTGAAACAACCTCTCTTTCTTTCGAACCGAGGAGGAGCTCGCTTTATATATAAGTAGAACTCCTAACTTTGAAAATAGCTATACATCTATCCATTACAAAATGGTGTACTTAATTAATCCAATTATGGACTAAATGAATCATCTTTTCAACAGGATGTACGCTGCATTGATAAAAAACCATTTAAACATTTCACACTCAATATGAGGAATATTGAGTGTTGAATATGGTTAAATGGTTTTTGTGACTCACATTATTAAATTGTATTACCATATTAACACATTTATTTATTTAAATAAGTAACCTTTCATTGATGAATAAATTTTATGTCAATTCAAATGTCTGACAACACGTCTTACCAAGAGGTATCTTGTTAACTAGTCACTGGGTTGTGGAGGTCAGATAGACAGTCACTCCATGTAAAATACTAGTATTCAGCTGCATATGGTTAGACTTGAAGCTGACCTCAACATAGTTGGGAAATGGCTGGGCAGATTTTTGATTGAAGACAAGTTGTATCTTACCTATTTTGAATTAAGAAACTCTGTAACTCACATTTTGTGGTCTTTTTAATCAGCTAGTTTGATACACACTTGTAACATGAAAACATTAAGAGTCTATACTACCTCAAATGGCTTAGCATGATCCTCCGTTATGTCGAAAATACTGCAGCATTAATTTTCAAACAAATACATGGTAAAGTTGAGGATTAATATTAAGTACTTTGTTTGATGAAAATACGATTCCATAAAATTTTCTCAATAGAAAAAAAATCCAAAGTTACCTCCAAATCAAATAATAAACCGCTGATATTCAAAAAATACTTCAAATTATTTAATGAAACTTTGCATACTTAACTGAACTAACTATAAAGCAGGTCTTATGTTACCTATATATTTTTTTAATGACTTGTTATTTTCACCTTAAAAGAAATTACCTAAACTATCGGTGCCTTTGGAGCCTTCTCCCTGCTGCCCTGTCTCACTTGCTCGCGTGACCGGGACCAATAGTGTGCGAGCGAGATAAAAAGTGAGGTGGAGCTGAGGTATTATGGACTCTTAACAAGAAGTTGGATAACTCCGACTCAATTTTTGAAACATGACCAAGTGCAATAAATATCTTGTGTGTATGCCTAATGCCTTTGTAGCTTGACAGGTACAGTCAGCTGCAGAGAAATCCCACCCCCTAGCAATGAATAAATACTTTGTTGGGGGGTGGGATTTCAGTCGATCAGTAAGAAAAATGAAGCTATATAAATTATGCACAAGCCCTATATAGATAGATAATTTCAAACGAATTCTTATCCGTATTTAAATAATTTGTTCGATTGAGTACTTCCGGACACAAATCAAAATCAAATCAAAATATTTTATTTCACATAAACCTACATGGGCACTTATGAAACGTCAGAAGCTAGGTGCACGGTTCCAATTAGTCGTTTCCTTAAACATACAACACACAAACACACTTAAACATATCGACTCTTGAAAGGCAATATTGACCAAACAATATGTTGGCAACTTTACACTAGAGCATTTTAAAGATTTTATTTCCAATAAAAAAACCTCATCGTTATCTGAGTCGTGTAGAATCAAAAACAGCAATCTGACATTTGACATATTAACGGTAATTAGGAAAAGTAGTTTCATTCTTACAAAAAGTCGTATGCAGATTGCTGTATTTGATACCAATATGGGTTTTACATTCAGATTTTTTGTGGAATATTGCTGTTTTTGATACGTTGTGACTAAATAAGTAAAAAATATTTTAAAAAGACAGTGTTACCATATTCATAACTCGAATTGCGTAAAACTGACAGATTGCTGTTTTTGATTCTATACGACTCATCTGTAATCACAACATTTTTTATTTCAACAAAAATAATTTCGATTTTAGACATGTTTCATTAAAATTATCATGTTCACAGAAATTGTCTTTGACATATCTCGGGACCCTGGGGTCCCGGACCTTTAGAAGGCGTACGAGGGGCTGACGCCAACTCGCAGAGCCCTGTTAGACGTTTTAATGGAATGAGGCACTAACCGATGATTATCCCTGCTGTAATGCTGGCAGGACCAAGGGAGCGCCATGGATGGCATGGCCCTCGGGACTTGCTCAGAGTGGCCAATGGAAAAAACGCTGGATAAAAGCCTCTCCAATAGAAAGTCATTTACATTATTAAAATCATTAACAGACCACTGCTAGCTATACTCAAATTATTTTTAAAAGAATAACCGTGGAGTTTCTTGCTGGCTCATCCCCATAAGAAACAACTATTTGGAACCATGCACCTAGCTTTAGACATTTCACAAGTGCCCATGTGGGTTTATGTGAAATAAAATATTTTGATTGGATTTGAATGGAATTGAGGCAACTCTCAATAACAATAATCTTACCTATATGCAATAAAACCTACTTTCAGACATTTATCTTAAAACATGTAAGATATCATCCTATCTATATTGAGTCTGTGTTATCTGTAGTACCATCGCTCTTATCTATGCCTTCAGTATATAAAGATAAGGATAGAATCTTTGCTTGATATAATGTATCATCACGCTTATTTCCTGGAAGGAGTGGGCAGAAATGTAGGGTGTGGGTAGAACGTTTACGCACATTTCGGTCAGTTTCGTTGTAAATCCAATTTAATAGGGAGAGAATGTATTGTCATCAGTCAAGCACGAATTTAGGATATAGGTTTCATTTACATTTCTCAAACTAAAAAAACATTGTTATTAAAAAATGTAGTTGCTGTCCGCAGCTTCGCCCGCGTGACTTTTTCTAAAATAAAAGTAGCTTAAGTAATTCTCTATAACATCAGCTATCTGAAAGTGAAAGTCCCGTTAAAATCGGTCCAGCCGTTTCGGAGATTAACCGGAAGAAACAGACAGAACGAAAAAAAAAAGACAATGTTTTATGTCGCCAAATAATAGCACAACAGTATCATTACTTGGGGTTGGCGCAATACGTTGTCTTCCATTTTCCACATATATTATAATGAAAGAAAAATACCTCTCTAGGTGTGAAAGCACGTGCGAAAGCCCTTGAGACAAAAATCATTAAAACTAAACTGTTAAAGAATGAAATGCTTAAGGCCCAGATATATGCCAGTGACCTTGAGTGGTTAGCTTGCGTGTTCTGTACTGAGCTCACGCAACGCGTCGTACGTCCAGCCAGTAATAGGACTCGCCCATTCAGGAGCGCTGTCTCAAATAAGACGCATTATTAATTTATTATACATAAAACAAAAGGTATTTTAATAAAACACGTATACTAAAAGATAAATAGTTAAATTATCTTTAAAAAGGTGAAGGTTTTAGAAAAATACGATTGATAGATTTTGCGTGATTCTCAGTTTTTTATCCACGTTAGACATAACTTTGCAAATTAATTTCACTATGTATTATAAACATAATCGAATATATTCACATATTAAATTATTAAGAAAATGCTCTAATTTAACATATATTTTTTCTAAATCATTCATCACTACTCGTTTAGACGTGATCTTCAGTATAAAATCATTAAATGTCGGTTATCGTCGCCTTAATCTGTTGACAACCCATTTGTATGGCTTCAAATACCAGTTGTGCTGTCTTTATAGACACATGTGGCATTTAACGGCTCCTACAAACAGGCGCGACACGCGACGCGACATATAGAGACCGCTCGTCTTGCGACACGCGGTGTAACGCGGATAAAAAACTGAGAATCACGCAAAATCTATCAATCGTATTTTTGTAAAACCTTCACCTTTTTAAAGATAATTTAATTATTTATCTTTTAGTATACGTGTTTTATTAAAATACCTTTTGTTTTCAGGCGCGACACGCGACGCGACACATAGAGACCGCTCGTCTTGCGACACGCGGTGTCTTGGTGTCGCGTCGCGTGTCGCACCTGTTTGTAGGAAGGAGCCTTTAAATGCCGCATGTATCTATAAAGACAGCACAACTGGTATTTGAAGCCATACAAATGGGTTGTCAACAGATTAAGCATACTAGCGTACTTACTAAGTTATCCTTGGAAGGTACTTATTAAATAGTATCACTGTGGTTTGACTTTGGGTCGTCGAGAGGTCAAAGCAAGACGCTAAGGCCATTGTCCATGTGGATAAGCAGGAATATAGCCTCCATGAATGCACGCATGTGGGCGCATCTTTTGCCAACAGCCCGCACTCCTTTGTATAGAGAGGTCTGTGTCCCTGCATTGGGAACATTCGCATAGTGGCCTGTCGCTGAAAACCAACACTGGGGCTCTGTCTCGCATAGGGTCGCAGCATTATGCTGAGCGATGGCTGTTATGCGTGGATGTGACGCATAATGAAATGAAATCGTTTATTCTTTAAATAGGATATCGGAATCACTTTTAAACGTCATATAAAAAAAAAATAAGCTAAATGGAGTCGACATTTCCTATCTGACTACCACTGAGAAGAAATGGCGAAATAAACTCAGGGGTCAAAGTCTCTTTTCAAGTCCAGACATAATCTTAGTCATATCATTTATGAGGACCATGTGTCTGAAATGTTCTTTTGAGGAAAGAATCACACAATTTTGAGTGGACTTGTCCAGTCAGTGCAAGCATTTGGCAGTAAACGTGTAGCTCAACTCAGGATTTAAGGAGCTCAACGACACGATGAACATTGATACCAAAGAAAGGACATTTGGTAGGCCGCATAAAGTACTCAAAATACCAGATGATAATTAAAATTACGTGAGAAAGAGAGAAAAAAAAAAGATAATCTTAAAGGAAACAAATGACCCGCATAGTGCTCACATTCGCAATAATTAAAGTAATATATAATATTATGTAATACTTTTCAAAATAAATTGTACATGTCATTTTCATATTTTCCCCCAACTTTTTCTTTACGTGTTTTTGTTCATTCTAAGCCTCTTGCTGTTACATATTGGTTCATATCAACGCGTGATTCACAGGATGTATGGACGTGGACGAAGCAAAAGTAGTATAGAGGTATGAGGAACGGCATAAAGTTCACTCATACTCTATAGTAAAGGGAGGATCCTCCGACCAGACGGGTGATGTGTCAGGTGGGCAACTGCCCGACGGTTAATGTCGGGATGTTGTATGCCAGTCGCGCGGTAAACTCTGATTGCGCGATGCAGGATTTGTAACGGATCAGATCTTTGTTGCGTAGGTGCATGTGGCGTTGTAGATACCGCCACAGCTGCACAGTATGGATCGCCGTACTAGCACTTGGCTATATTTAGTTTCTGTCTACCCTACCCCATGCCGGAAACGGAACGGTAAGGTGTGAATCAAAATCAAAATATTTTATTTCACATAAACCTACATGGGAACTTATGAAACGTCAGAAGCTAGGTACACGTTTCCAATTAGTCGTTTCCTATGGAGAAGAGCCGGCAAGAATGTATACCTATAAACCGGCGACTTGTACAATATACGTACGTTGACGAAGCAAAAGCAGTAATGATCGAGCACATTGTATTCTGTTGAGCTTCTTAAGTTCAGTGTTGAGCTGCACGATAACTGACAAATGCGTGCACTGACTGGATCGGTCTGCTCATTCTGTGTCGTTCTTTCCTCAAAAGACTGTTTCGGAAACTAATGTAGGTACATGGTCTTCACATGATCTGACCAAGATTATGTTTAGGCTCCGCCTTTCGCATCCAGTCTGTCCCAGCACTCCCAGCCACCTTTTTGAGGTCGTCGGTCCATCTAGTTGGGGGGCGACCGACACTACGCTTGCCGATACGCGGTCTCCACTCCAGGACTCGTCCGCTCCACCGGCCATCGCTCCTTCGACAGACATGGCTTCGGTAACTCCGGTTCTCCTCCGGATAATCTCATTCCTGATTTTATCCTTCAAAGAAACTCCGAGCATAGCTCGCTCCATAGCGCGCTGAGCGACTTTAAATTTGTGGACCAGCCTGACTGCCAGTGTCCACGTTTCGGCACCGTATGTCATAACGGGCAGGACGCACTGGTTTCAAGACCTTAGTCTTTAAACATTGCGGTATAGGCGATACAAAGACGAGTGTGTGTATGTACGGGAAGGAAATACCCATTCTATTTTTAGCAGACCCACGGCCAGCGAACCCACACTTGAAGTTCCCATTTCTAAAATTAGCTAAACAAACAATTTGGTATACCAAAATAGCTCATAGGTAACATACATAATTGCGGTCAAACTTGACCTATTGCGCTACTGACACACTGCATGCTTGAAGGTCAGTTTTTAATATAAATTAAACATTATACGTACGTAGTTTTATTTTTGTTTTAATGAAGTATGTTGTAGATTTTTTATCCAAGATGCTTCTCGTCAACGTTGCCGGGGCGGTCAAAAATCATGCAGGTTGGTAGGCTCTCTGGATCACTATTCATTAGTATACTGGGTGGATTTCTGAGACGGGGCAATAAGAGCAGGTACCTTAACTGTTGTAGCGAGTCTTATTTCCTCAAAAATGTGTGGAAAGTTTTTTATGCGATTACTGACTGTTTTAGTACTCTAACCTGAGTTGGTCCCATAGAATATTTTGATCCCTCTAAGAAACAGGATCGATTGGCATCAAGTTTTTGTAAAAATCCCCTTTTCCTAGCACATTTTTTTTTTTTTCAAAATATGTGAATGCAGATAAAAATATCTCAAAAAGTTAAAGACGTCTCCTAAGACCATTTTCTTGTAGCGATGGTTAAGGGCCCTTGTTGCCTCATCTCAAAAATCCACCCTGTATATACATAGTATATAGCAGTCTTCTGCTGGAAATCAATCAATTCTGTCTATAGTAGTACACTCCTGGACATAGGCCTCTTCCGAGTTGTGGCACATTACCCGGTTCTCCGCCTTCTGTATCCAGTCTGTCCCGGCCGGCTAAGGTCATCGGTCCATCTAGCCGGGGGGACTGATTTATGTTTGCTGGACAGATGCTTCTCCAATTGCATGCCACTTAGCTTTATCCTCATCCTCGGCTACTCGTATTCACGTGTTACCAGCCACCCTGTGAAAATAGTCGCTCCAGAAATCTAGTGTTTGTGATTATGCGAAGAGTACCAGCACGAGAGCTAAGACATAGGAAAAGGATAACCGGCTCGGAAGGTATATTCTGCTAATTCAATGTCAATTTTCCCTGATGATATCATACTACATTGTGTCATACCGATGATTGTAATTTATGGAATACCATTATCCTTATAACCATTCATTGTGATTGTGTCAAATTGTTTGCTGGCTGTAGTATCAGTTTCCCCCTACGTGGCAAGCCCTTATGTAACGTAAACGTTTATCCTTTTTCTGTGACCTAGATCACCAATTCGACTGTTTAATTTGCTTATGTGATAACGCAGGAACACCTTAGAAGGACATATTTCTGTCCTTATTGGTGATGTTCTTCAGAAAGGTCAGGTGTATAGTACTCGCAATCGGCGTGCGTGATGACCTTCCAATGTAAACGAAGCAAACGGAATGTAAGGATCATAGCAGGTGGCGTTCAGTAGTATCTGCATATCCTCATGTTCGGCAATGGACGTAGATGGGTTTCTTCTCTCGTTTCTGCATTGAGCGGGAATCCATACTAATATTATAAATGCTAAAGTAACTCTGTCTGTCTGTATGTTACGTTTTCACGCCTAAACCGCTGAACTGATAGTCATGAAATTTGGCAGAGATATAGCCTGGGATATGGAGAAGGATTTCGTGAAGAAACCGCCACGTCCTAGAACCAACAATTCAAAGACACTTCCTCTTACAAAGAAGAAATGGATCTCTCTTCTAAAATTCATAGACACTGGTGATTCCCGCGTTTAGAAAGGGAATTCGAAAGGAAACGTCTTAACGCAGATCCTAAGCCACACACATTATGCAGATAAGACAAATATGGGAGCAAAAGGTCATGTTGTAACGTCCGCTTGTTACTTACGGTATGCCGCCTGGATGTCTGACTATCCGCTGACGGATGCAAGTGTTCAGATGATTTGCTGCTCAAATATGAATGAATGTAAAAGGGAAATATCTTCCTGTATTTGGATGTAACAAAGCTCTTTGTTTATCTAATATTTTGACCGCCACGTCAAAAAAGCAAAAAACGTGCCCTCGGCGCCAAGATACGAATTCATCCTTTCGAGTTTTTGTCATCTTTATGTTAATATATGTAGATGATATATTGAGACAGAAGTTCAACTAATATAAATTAGGATAAGTCAAGAACATAATTAGCAAAGGAAATAAAAACAATAATGTTGTTTTATGAGCTTTATTTACAGATTTACGTATAAAAGTCTGTCATGTAGTCGTGAGCGTGGCGTGCAATGTAGTTGCCAGATTGCCGTTTAATGTTAAGACGCAGATATATGCCAGTAACTTTGAGTGGTTAGTTAAGTACATAAATTTCATTTAGGCATCTGTCCCACCGCCGGCGATTAACGAGAAGCGAGTACGCACGATGAAGGGTTCCGTAGTTGGGATAAATTTATTCCAAGAACAAACTTAAGAGCACAAGATCCTGTGATTTATAAGTAAAGAACAATTTATTTTATGTTTTCGAAATTGTAGGCTCAGTAGTATCGGAGATAAGGAGGGGGGGTCGTCAATTTTCATCTGCAACTACAGTTTACAATCTTTTTTTTTCCAGTTTGTCCCCCAAAGGAGACCCCTATATTCAAAATTCATTAATTCACGTTACACTTCTGTGTTTTGGGTCACTGAAATTCATGTGTACAAAATTTCAACTAAATCGGTACAGTAGATTTGGAGCAAATCGGCTGTGACAGATGGACAGACAGACAGCAGACAGACACACAATTTTTGGGTCTTTCAAATGGCTCCCCAAAATAAGGCTCTTAACATCCTGTTATTAAAGATTATATCTTCATCTATCTTTCATCTCTTTTCGTCCGCTCCGTACATATAGAATCTTCCGGAATCCACGTAATGAAGCACCTATCCATGTGTATGTATAATTGCACTCACACAAACGCAAACTCTCCTAGTATGAGTAGAGGTCCACCATTTCTCGCCACCTACCCCTCATCCCCGAATAGGAATGGTCAGCTCTATGCATAGTATATTGCATGTCTGACTTGCGCACTGCAGGGCGTATAATATCCAGGTCGCCCGTTCGATCCATTAGTTGCCTTTCGGGTGTCAACGTGCGCGGTGCATTTCAGAATGCAGATGAGTCGGTCCTTAGATTTGACGAAGATGGCGCTGGGGACAAAGGTGAGGAAGGAAATAGGATTGTTTTCTATGATAATGTTGAATATGGTTGTCTGAAGGCAGGTTTTTTTGCTTTTGGAGAAATCGTTTTTGAAGTACTTGGGTACTGGTGTGTGTATGAGACAGATGTTATAGGGTAGGTAGGATATAGCAGATGCGACATTAAGCTGTTGGGATTCATATTTTTCAGGAACTCGACTCGAGGACTCGATTTAGGTCGCATAGCCACTGCAACCTCCCAACCCCGCCCCTCTTTGCCCCCGTTCCTCTTGGCCAACGCCCCCCTTAATACTTGGTTTCGAAAAATCTTTAGAACTCCACTCAATTGTTATTGTTTGTATATTATGTCATCATTATTCTTATGAAAGTGATCGTTAGGAGAAGTAAAGTAGTATATTTCCGCCGAGCAGAATTGCAGGGGTTGCAGTTCAACGGGTAGATTAGGACCCGGCACTAAGGCCTCTCCTTAGCATCGTCGCAAGTATCAACTTTGTTTCTGGGGTCGGCTTCACATCTGTGAACTTCTTGTTGTTCCAGGCGGTACTATCATCATGTTCCCACTGCTTGGACACAGGACTAGAAGCCCTATTACACGAGACTTAAAAATGCGTGGTGGTTTGTGTGTCTGTGTCAGTACATGGCGGTTACCTCTTACCGTTCGTACAACTTGATACTTTCCTATGATGTCATTTTAATGATTAGTTAATACGTAATTTATATTATCAGTCGCGAATGTCTTCTTTTAAATTATTTGCGTGATAAGTGATAATGCATACCTTTGTTATTATGATAAAATCCTTATCAAATTCATGACATACTTAACCACTTTTAATATATTATCTAAATACCACGATAAGGCTTTGCACCGAATAAACTTATGGTGTATTCCTATCACTGTATCCCAGATGAATAAAGAAAAAGATGCAAAGGAAATAAAAAGAAGGAATATTATGTATATAAAAAAACTTCCAAAATTTGGTTGTTTCAATCTCTAGAGAGAGCGTTATCAATCACGGAGCTTTTGAAACTTTTCGATTTCGTACCTATCAAAAATGACATCTGCTAAAACCCTTTGTCTATGTCCAAGGGTGTGGCGCCCAACATACCTCAATACACACCCAGCAGATATCGATTAAATTGCACTACCCCCACCGCTGCTGCTGCAGCCCTGAACCGTCTACCAGTATATCTGGAGCCATATGTCGGATCAATATTCAGGAGTTGCGCAGTAGAGTATCTGAGCGAGGAAGATGATTTATTCTATTCATCAAGTGGTTGCGTTTGATAAAGACGTGATTATGGAAGGTTGCCGTGGTTGTTGGAAGAAGTGGTCGTGTTGCCATGTAAGTTTTTTGAGATTTGATTCGTCTGTTTTTTGCAAGGTTTAGCCCGGGCAGAATTTAATTAGGCGGAATCCATGAAGATTTTTCCGTAACTTTTGTTGTATTTTGTTTAGACCTAACTGCTGCAGGGTGTATTCTAAGTTGCTGCCTCCCGATTCGGACTCCTCAATTTATGTTCGATTTGATTCGCACTTGTTTAGTAAGTTTCTTGTAGGTAATTTTAATGTTTATTTGCCGGAAGGGTATCACTGTTTCCAACTTGGGGATCGCACTCAAGAACCCATGGTCTTCAGTCGCGCCTGCGACCACTAGAGCAACGAGCCAGTCAACCTGCCAACTACGTCTTACTGAAATAAGATAATCGGACTACAGTACAACCTCGCTAATCACTAATTCAGACACAAGGGAAGATTAGTGGAATATGGAAAAAGTATGCAACATATTGGGACATGTGTCTATATTTCTTATTTCAGATACAATGAACTTAATGTTTCTTGAAGTAATCCGTTATAACCTTATGTTTTTTGCCCACTAGGCCTTGTCTTAGGCCCGTATTACAGAACGTCACTCAATACTCAAGCATTACTTAAAACTAGATTCAAGCCATTTGATTGGTTGAAACTAGTTTTAAGTAATGCTTGAAGTATTGAGTGACGTTCTTTAATACGAGCCTTAGTCACGTAGATTTATGAGAAACATTGCTTCTTGGGTAGAAACTCCGTTTTCTTCTGCCCAAGCTACACATTTAGTGAAAGATTTTAAAGCTTCATCAGCATATTGATGCTCGGTTCACATTCGGATATCTGCATTTCTTCTGCTTCTTCTTCTTGTTACTTGTACTTAGAAGCCATAATGAAAGATTAATGGTATGAAACTGAATTATCAGCGAAAATCAATCTCGTGTTTACGGTTTTGGCGCGCCCTCGCGTTATTCACACAAGGAAACTGACCTAGCAACACCAAAATTGCGAAATAATACTGTGCCGGATTACTGGACGGGCCTATTGAAGTACTGGATTACCGAGATTGTACTGTATAATGTTTCCCATTGCTGGGACTCAAGCCTCCTATTTGTGAAAGGAAGCAGGAGAAAATCCACTGCTCGGTCCCAGTGTGGGTTGGTGGTTTTCTAGAATTTTCGGCTATCCTATTTCCTCACGATGTTTTCCTTCGCCGTTTTAAATGCTTAATAATTACTTCAAAACGGTTTCGTTTTTAAGAGGCCGTGCACGAAATCAACTGATTTTGATCAATTTTGTTCATTATTTGTGATAAAGGGAAAAATAATTTAAACAAAATTATTTGAGATTTGAAAAGTCGTGTTCTTTGTTTTGCATGTGGCTGAAAGGGATTTTTCAAATAAATTAAGTATTCACGGTAAATCACTAATATTTGCAATAAGTTTTCCGAAAAATGACGCGAGACCGACATTTGATCATCATTCTACAAGAAACTACTTTTGATTTTGAACATTAAAAAATATCATCAACATCATTATATGGTCTACTTGCATGTAGTGGAACCACTTTTTTCAACTTCCATACAAAATATAGCAGAAAAATAATATTGAAAAATCCTTTTTTTTGTTTTAAACCTCGTCAGTAATATATATTTTTCCTATTATTTAGCAAATCATATCAAGAAAATTAAAAATCACAAATTAGTCTTCAGCTATCCTTAAAATATAATAAAAAAATTATTTAATGATTATACAATATCTTCATTAAGTTAATCAACGGCGAAATAAACTATATTTTGGAGTGCTCAAAAATTATGAAACTATTAACAGCTGCTGTGACTGACACGAATGGTTTAGCACCATGAAAACTGTACTTTTATAGTTACACAGACTTAATGTTTCGATTATTTAAAGTTTTCTCACAATTAGATAAGAAATTGCCAAAAGAGAGTTTTTTTCGTGCACGGACCCTTAACTCAGAATTCGTTACAGCACCGTCGCTTTACCCCCGAAAATACCGGAAATGTTCTAACAAGTTGATATTTTAACGTTACAATTGGGAGCGTGGCATCACGTGCTGTGCGTGCTAAAAGTAAAAGTATTATGGTTATAACTTCAGTCTGTCTTGTAATTGTACTTGGTTTAACGATAGTATGTGATTAATGTGAA
Source organism: Dryobota labecula (assembly GCA_947523025.1). NCBI lineage: Eukaryota > Metazoa > Arthropoda > Insecta > Lepidoptera > Noctuidae > Dryobota > Dryobota labecula. Next base: position 10,767,098 of record OX383312.1, read on the forward strand.
GGTTTTTGTAACAGTTTTTGACAAACAAAAAATGGATTTTCAGCAGATTTTTCATAAATAAGTTGTAATTTGAATTTCGAACATCCTTGTGAACTAAAAGGTGTTCTATTTTTGATTTCAAGTGTTATCTGATTAAAAAAAAACGCTGGCTGAATAAAAAATAAAAAAATGGTAGCTTTTATTTTCGACTTTTTTCCTTCAAAGTATTTGACTGTCGTACGTACACAAAAAAAAAGTAGTGGTATCAATAACGGGCGGAAAGCGTGGAATGCGTTGGATTCTAAACCGTGTCACTTAGTACGTGTGTTGCGACGACAACTTGCTTTGCTGCTTAGTGATTACGATATCACACGTCTTTGAACACGAGAGAGCAAACATTAAGCAAAACTAGGAAAAAAAATCTTTAAAGGGCTCGATGAACGAATATCAATTACAGTTATTATCAAACCGGGTGGTGCCGGACGCAAAGAATAGCACCACCCCATTTCCTCCCGTGGGTGTTGTAAAAGGCGAACCCAATTGGTGGAGGCTTATGTCCAGCAGTGGACGTCTTTCGGCTGAAATGATGATGATGATTGTCAAAAAATCAAAACGGAGTTCAGGAAGTTTTTTGTAGCTAGATCTAATAATCGCTTCTCGTTAATCGTTTGCGGGGACAGATGCCTTATCAACAACCCAGATGCCAGGGTCTTTAATACAAGCTCAGATTTAGTCTAAGGGCGTTGCTGAGATATTGGTTGCTAGGCGATTAAACTGTTTTGATGGGAGCCTGTATTGATTCACGAAAAGTCTGTTAATACTGGAAGGAAGTTGGGAGATTTCGTGGAATTTCACTAGACGGAGACGTGTTGCTGGGGAGTTGGTTCAATTCAGTTTATGTCAACAAAACATGCCTGTAATCCCCGAGGAGTTAGGCAGAGGAACTCCACGTCGATGCGCGTATTTTTCTCCTCAAGAAAGGCCAGCAACGCCTTGGAGTTAATGACAATCTCACGTAGGGTACCTAAGTTACCGAACAAACGGCGACAACCGGGTAGTTTAGTAGCACATAAGCTCCTATCTCGTCGTCCTCCATGCAGGCCTTGCACAGGGGACTGTCTGTGACTCCTATGACAGAGGTGTTTATTAAATGAATCGTACTTCACACTTTTTTTATTTGTATCTGCTGTTTATTATATTGTGTCATGTGTACCTTTTAGTCTGTGTCGAATAAATTGTAATCAAACCATTTACAGGCACTTTTGAATTGCCAAAGGAGTCGGTCAGTCAAAAGATGAAGCTAGTTGCCCATTCCAAAGCGTAGTAGGTACCTATGGGGAAGAACGGGCAGGAAACTCCACGGAAACTCTTTGAAAATATATTGTTACATCATTAAATAACGCTACGTAGACCTATAACTCCTGCTAGGAGTACAAACAGTACTCCTCCCATAACGCCATGGAAATAGCAATAACGGGACAAAATAACACGGCTACTGATTTGTTTATACATGATTCTGATCACAATTAGCAAGCACCGACGGTCCACTAATTGAAGACATGAATATTTATAATGAATACTTAACTTGCATAGTTCTTGGACGCTATAGATGTAGGAAGTAAGTAAATGGCTAGATACGTATGAGATAATTACGCCAATAAGTGCGTTATATTGTCCTACTAAGTTCAGCGTGGGAGCAGCTCGTGGCTAAGTAATAACAGCCGTACGGGTCGATCCGTCAAGTTAGGCTACGCTTGCCGGGGTTGGTACGTGGATGGGTGACCATCTTTATATACCGAGACTCCTCCGTGCCTCGGAAAGCACGTTAAGCCGTTGGTCCCGGCTGTCATTCGTGGATCTTTGACAGTCGTTATGGGTCGTCAGAAGACTTACCAAGGGGTATCGTGTTACCCAGTTACTGGGTTGTGGAGGTAAGATAGGCAGTCGCTCCATGTAAAATACTGGTATTCAGCTGCATCCGATTAGACTGGAAGCCGATCCCAACATAGTTGGGAAAAGGCTAGGCAGATTGATTTAAGTTCAGCGTGGCTCTGACGCCTTGGAGTCTTGACTTGTTAGACCTAATAGGTTAGCTTAGTTCTTTAGGACGTGCCAAAAGCATAACAAAATTTGTTTCGCCAGAGATCCTGAAGCCCCATTTCGGAATCGGGCCCTATCAGAATACCAGCGCGGAGACACTTATTTTTTTAAATGTCGCAGCATCATGCTGAGGTAGGAACCTTTTGGCCTCGTACAAGACTTCTTTTTTTTCTTTTTACATAATTTCTACAACGGCACATGCGACCTACGCATCAAAGACCCAACGTCACAAATCCTGCATCGCGCAATCAAAGTTTACCACGCGACTATCATAAATATACACCATCCCGACATCAAACGTCGGGCAGTTGCCCACCAGACACAACATCCGTCTGGTCGGAGGATCCTTCTTTTACTATAGAGTATGATTGAACTTTACAAATTTGCATCACATCCACGCAAAACGGCCATCGCTCAGCATAATGCTGCGACCCTATGCGAGTCAGAGCCCCAGCGCTGGTTTTCAGCGACAGCCGGCGTTGACCTGATGACGTCGTCCGAAAATAAACAATCCTAGCGAAGAATCTGATGAACTTGATACGACCACGCCTGCATGCATCCAACCCGGTCACACAACGGTATCGGAGGTTTCTAAGCTGTATTCAATCCACCAAATATGCTAATATGTTGGATCGCAACCGGTTTGAATGTTTTAGTGACGGGAATTGATTGGGTGACAATAGGTTTGTGGATGCATTAATGCGTTTCTTCATAGTTTTTTCACGCTAAAACGGCTGAACGGATTTGAGCGAAATTTGGCAAATGGTTAAACCATGACCTTGGTTAGGACATAGAATACTTTTTATCTCGGTAGTGTGTTACCGTGGAATAAATTCCGACTTCCAAGCGGGCGAAACTGCGGGCAAAGGCTAGTTTTGTCTAAATGTCTACCGATCGAATGAGTCACTGTATCGTTGTCTAAATGTCTACCAATCGAATGAGTCACTTTAATCGTCTTTGATGTTTTATTGGAAAAAAGTGTAACTTTATGTCTACATCCTACGTGTTTATAATGTCAAAATAACAAACTTTACTTATGCATATGAAATTATTACGGTACATATATATAAAAAAAAAAAACTTTTTTTATAATAAATCTTTGTCTGTCTGTCTGTCTGTTCGTTCCGTCTAATTCGAGATTCTCTTTGGTCTCCGGGATTTTTTAAAGGTAAGCTATCCGCTATGTTCGCACACCAACTGTTACTGCTCCGAGCATCTGCGTTGTCGTGATGGCCACGGAGCACAGTAGGTGCGCGAACGTGTGGATACCCAGCTTTTCATAGAATGTATAGACCTCCATCAACATAATTGAGTAAAATATTATCTCGTGACTGAGAAGGAATTATGAAAAATGGCTAAATAAGGAACCTCGGTAAGTGTCTCTAGAATTTTCTAATACCTTTTATAACGTTTCATATTGAGACCAGAAGTAACAAAATACGATCTAGAGGAATGTGGCCGCTTTTCTTTAGATCGAATTTTATTGCTTCGTGTCTCAATGTGAAACGTTATAAAAGGTATTAGAAAATTCTAGACACACTTACCGAGGTTCAATGATGACCCGTTTTTCATAATTCCTTCTCGGTCACAAGATAATATTGTTTTAAAGCAGTGGCGTTCTGACCGTTCTGCCGCGCTAACGAAGAATGCAATAACTCGATTTGGACGATTTTGAGTTATATAGTCGTTGAGTTATATATCTGGAGTCAGCGAATCGAAATATATTAATTCTCTCTAAGCAACTTTTTATTGATCCTTCAGGAACTCGGTTTTTCAGTAAGCAAGAATGCAATAACTAAAACTTCATAACAAATTCAATAATCAAAAATACAATTCTCGGAAGCGGCAAAATCGAGTTATTTTCATTGATATATTAAAATGACGAAGATATGGTACGCGCTAACATCGCAATCAGTAAACCTGGGCTCGGCGCACGATTACATGCACCAAAACTCACACATCTGTGATAAGCACAGGTGATAAGTGTGATCACAGTCGCAAACCTACAGTTACCGATAGACAAGAACAGAGTTATGAGACGTCGCTGTCGTGCGAGCGAAATCGCGTTAGCTGCCGAATGTTGGCCGAATGTTTACGATTATGAATGGCATTACATGTGGCAGAACAAACATGGCGAAGCAAACGTTAAATATTATTATAACTGTCAACAAATTAGTACTTTTGGCTGTACTTACGAGTGGTAATTAATCCTGTGAGTCTTATTTTTCTTTCTTGTATTATTAAAACACTGTTTAGCTGCACAAGAAGTCATTTTGATGCGTATTTATCACGAAAAAAAAAAAAAAAAAAAACTGTAATAATGGAGCTGTTTGATCAACGATATCCCGTGCGGGACTGAGTGCCAACTAGGGGCAATCTCTCACTTTGATAGGACCACGCGCTGTTACTAAGTCCCGTATCTATCTATCTATGCTTTTAATCCTCAGGCCGCATCAGGCCGCCCAGATGAGGGGCCCATATTAATGGGCCACCGTGTATCATCCGCGGTCAGGGGGCTACGCCCCGGTACCGCTAGCCACGCCCCCTTGCGGGGGCGTAGCGACATCTGAGTGCTATGCTTTTAATACATCAATGGTTATTGCATTTTTCGTTAGAGCGGCAGCGTTGTACGCTCTCTCGCTAATATCAAAGTGTTGTCGTAATGTGGTTTGATTGGTCGTGTAGTGAAGATATTTTTCTATTTTTTAATAGTAAAAATACAGACAATTATTGCCAAAAGAAGAAGCTGATTTGCTGTTCAAAGTTCTACATCAGACTTATTTACGTTCGAGCAACCACGAGACAGCAAACTAGGGTTGCCAGCTTTTTTATACCAAGTTATAGTATTTTCGAAGCCATTGGTGCCGATTCCCTTGTTCACAAACTAAACTAAATTTAAGTTCAGTGCATCTTTTTATTTATATTTCATTAAGAAAAGGACAGAAGATAAATTTGAGTTTAGTCCTGTCAAATTAATCAGCGCTTGACGTAAATTGACGTAATTTTAGTAGGCAAGTTTTTAATCACGTCTAAACTTGTATGGAGTAGTGACAGGCGCTGTTAATTTGACAGGACTAAAATAAAATTTATCTTCTGTCCTTTTCTTAATGAAATAGAAAGAAAAAGATGCACTGAACTTAAATTTAGTTTAGTTTGTGAACAAGGGAATCGGCACCAATGTCTGTAAAAATATAGTAGATGGCGAAAAAATATAGTAGGTTTCAAAAACATTTTTATTCTTTAAATGCATATTTTTTGGTACTATGAACCTTTATTAACAGGTTTTTTATTATTAATGTCTCGGTAACTATTTTTACACTCTAAATTAAGGTTAGAAAATACCATTACTTTAGCTTTTATGAGATTAACTAGCCTTTGCCCGCGGCTCCGCCCGCGTAGATGTCGGTTATCGCGTAAAAAAGTAACCTATGTCCGTCTCCATATCCCAGGCTATATCTCTGCCAAATTTCATGACGATCGTATCAGCGGTTTAGGCGTGAAAAGGTAACATACAGACAGACAGACAGAGTTACTTTCACATTTATAATATTAGTATGGATACTGACCTTACTGCGATCATCTCGCCATTTGCAATTAAATCAAAATATAGTAGTTTCGCCTACTATATTTTTTCTGTAGAAATATAGTATTTAGGCCTCTAATATAGCAGGATACTATATTATATAGTAGGGTTGGCAACCCTACAGCAAACATCCGATATTAATTTTAAAACTTAGTCATAAACTAATAAATATAACTTGGTAGGACAATTGAATCACAATGACGTCAGAGACGGAACAAACATTAGGTCACGGTGTGAATATGTAAGAATGGTTCATAGAAATAATGATACAGCTTGATAGTAGCATTGTAATAATGTGACGAGATGCTGCTATGACGGCCAGGTGCTGTATTATGACGTTTTAAACCATCATGAATCCAGTACCAGAGAGAGATGGAGCTATACATGACCGCTAGCAGTGCTAGAACCATCCTTTTTCCGGTCAGGAATCATAATGGCATTTATACTGCATGATACGGCCCCTGGATTTTTTTTCTCGTCTATCCTATGGTGTGGGGTATCGTTGGATAGGCCGTTCAAAATATTGCGGGTTTGTGAAAACCATTTTTAGATTCAGGGATCCGTTTGCGTAATATTAAGCTTTGAAAATCCAAGTGTGAGATGCCAGGTTGTATTTGGATATGTGAAAAAAATATCAAAGCAGTAGTATACAGAATGGAAGTTTGTAACCTCACCTGGAGGGAAAGTACTCTAAATACTGGAGACAGCAAATTTTACTCAAAGGAAACATTCCTTTTTTTTTTAAATAAAAAACAAATCTGCATTCAAAGTTTCTCGAAAATTCGCTTACCCCACTCTGAAACCGAACCGGCTAAAATCAGAAAAAATAACATCCTGTACTTCTATAGCATCAATCGACCGGGACAATTATAAGGATCAAATCTCTCTTATAAATATGATAAATAAAATGAAAGGAAAACCATGAAATTTAAACTCAAACTTATCAGGACGACTGGAAGCCGACCCCAACACATGTAAAAAACAGATGATAGGTCAGCATCGATCATTCTTCCAAGTAATATAGCATCATCTTCCAAACTGTCAATGTAAACAGATAAAATAATATTCGTCATCTGAGCTTCAAACTTCCGAGTATCTTAACGCTATTGTAATTACGGGGTAAACATAAATACTGGTGACGTAGCGACGGGTGATACGGTTCATACGGTGACATCATGCGGTCGAGTTGTGTGTGGCCTAAGGCATAAGATGTAAGAGGGAGAGCAAAATTAATCGGACGTAGTTTAGCAGGACTCACATTGTGGTCCGGGAAATCAAAATCAAAATATTTTATTTCACATAAACCTACATGGGCACTTATGAAACGTCAGAAGCTAAGTGCGCGGTTCCAATTGGTCGTATCCTATGGAGAAGTCTCTTTAAAAAAATATCAATGTTTGCATGATTGTCGTCTATTCGTTCCTAAACCATTGATCAGAATATGCTGAAACCTTGGTAGGGTGTTCTGAGGACTTCCGCGAGGGTTTCTGGTCCAAAAAATAATTTAAAAAACGGTTCGACCAAATACTTTTTTACTTTACTTGGCATTGCATTGCAAATTGCCGGGTGCAGCTATACTCCATTTACCATAGAATTAGACAAATAACGGCTAAATAACGACAGTTATTGTGTAATATTGTTGAAATTACTGCACTTTTGAGTTATTTTGTTTTATGTAAATGGCAAATAGATTACAGTGCTTTGATTTATCGTGAAATAACGGAGTTCATTAAACGTTTACATCTATACCCAGTCTCTAATTCAGATAATTTATGTAAACAAAGTAATGTCAAGAAATGTCACTGTCAAAATGACAGGACAGTGATACAAAACATTTTATCATATTTTTTTTGTAAATAATCGTCTACAAAATTAAAGTGAATTAATTATATGAACTATGCAAACAAAATACCGTTGCCAAACAATGTTTTGTGTAGTGTGTTGGAGACACGGCCTATGATCGTCATAATCAGCCCTTTTAAGTCCACTGCTAGACGTAGGCCTCCCAAAATCGATTTCCACTCGAAACAGTTTACAGCCGTTTTCATCTAAAATATAGCTAGATATGCTACTTACAATATGAATCATGAATGAGAGTTGTAATGTTAGTATTGTTGAAGATGTAAAAAAAAATTAAATGTTTGGATCTCCTGCATTGTTACCAGTATCATAAAATATTTTATACCAGAAAATCTCCTTAATTTTATACAAAAATAATTACTGTATGATTATTTTTTAATGATTATTTCTTAAAATCAGTACTTAAAAGAAAATTGAACCTTTTCTTCGCCATTTTATGTGAATTACCATTAGTAAGATATTTTTTTGATATGTTATCCCCTTTGTTTACATAAATTGTCTGAATTTGAGACTTTGGGTATAAATAACGAAAGGGTGAGAACAGTAAAGTTATTTGTCTAATAAATGGAGTATAGTCGTTTATAATTAAAGAAAGAATAACTTTTTTTCCGTCACAGTTCGTGAAACACGTTACCACCCCTACCTGGTTGATATTCCACCAACTCGCACTAAGCGTGTTCAAACGTCTTTTATAATGCGCGCAGCAAAGGTGTAGAACTCTCTGCCTGCGTCTGTGTTTCCGAACGCATACAACCCTAATCTATTCAAAGTGAGAGTGAACAGGCTTCTTCTGGGTAAGCTCACTCCATCGTAGACTTTGTCTCTGTCATCCAGACCTAGACTAAAGTCAAGAGCAAACTCATAGTAGAATAAAAAAAAAAAAAAAAAAACACAAAATACAAATCACAAAATAAAAAGTGAAAATTATGTTTTACAAAAAGTGTGTGCTTCACAGCTGCGCCATAAAACCGCTGTCGCTTATAGCTGAATCACACCCCTACTCAATTAAGATGCAGCTCGCGTTGTTAGAGTTCGTCTCACAATTGGCACATCTGGCCGACTGATGGCATTATTTTGTTCTGATTCAGATTGTATGCGGCAAAGTTGCCAATATACAGTAGTCGCAGAAGAAATAAAAGAGCATTCGTAATGAATTAAAATGGCCTCCATGTGGTGGTACAGACGCCAGCACATCAAGCTACTACTGTTACAAACGCAGACAACCTACCAGGAGACTACGGATCAGCGGAAGCAGTGACGTCACCGCCAATCTAATAGTTGTTAATGTTTGGTTAATTATTAATAATTAGTTATTGATTTTATTACTCCTTATATTTATTTTGTTTAATGTTTAAATGATGTCGATGTATAGAGTTGTATTTTTTTTTTAAGTTAGCAACATTGATTTGCACGCGCATATAAAATACTCTGTAACCGTCTTTCGCGCCCCTTTTCGCTGTGAAACGCCGAATAAACCTCTGGTATAAGCCTCCGTATTATTTCCACTCTGCACCTACGCCCAGCCTCAGCAGACCCACATATAGAAGACACTACTGAAACACCCTCACACATCCCCTTCGTCACACTACAATCTGTCAAATTTCTTTGATTGATTTTCAACTTTATCACTACAGTATAAGGTTCAAGGTTGATTGCGTAAATTTGACAGTTTCGGGTAGCTTGACCTGCTGGCGTCTGTACCTTAAACAACGTCCAGAGGATAAATGATTTTATTTCTGTAAGTATGTTTGTTGAAACGCTTTTACACGTCAATCCAGGGCTTTAAATACCGGTAAATTTTCATAACGTTACCTTGTATTGACAGAGTTAACGTAATTATTAAAATAACGGTAATCAATTTAACGTTATTTATGCGACTATTAATTTTATCGTTATTTAAACGGGTGAGATGTAAGTAGTAGGGCCTGAGCGGTGCGGCGGGAGCTCGCCCTCGCGCCTCTCTGATGCCGTACCGATCAAAACGTTGCCTGAATCTGCCAGATTCTTACCCACAGAACGGCAACGTAGCTAAATTAACATTAACAAAAATACGATAACTAACGTACGATAATTTACGTTATATTACTGGTAATGTTATCAAGTAACGTTACATTTTTGTAACGTTAGTAGGTATAACATTGAAATTTAACGTTACGTAACGGTTATTATTTTGTTATTTGGTAACGTTAACAAGCCCTGCGTCAATCATATTTTTAAAACAAGATGTGGTCGGCCTTTTCTATCTGACTACTCTGAGAAGAAAGGCCGAAACAAAGTCAGAGGAAGGGTTGAAAAAAGAAAGAAAGAAAAAATGTTTTTTTGCGGTAAACGTGACGCAAAAAAGATCAGAAACACGAAAAAAAAAATACAAATTGGGGGAAAATGTGCGTCAGATCGGGTACGAGAAGTTTTTTTTTTAGTTTTATAAAACAATCTGTCCAAAGTTTTTTTGGAATGGCATCTAAAATTTACAATAAAATACCTGTGGACATTTTAAACACCAAGGAACTCCCACTATTCAAATATAAATTGCGTAATTTTTTAATTGACAAAGCTTACTATACGATCCAAGATTTTCTTAATAATTAGTACCTACTATAATCTGTCACCATACACCTTATTCTTATTTTGTAAGATTTGCTTTAATGTGATGAACGATGAAATTTTTGATATGTTGCATGTTGACATAATTTATTATTGTATGCCTATTAGGCAGGACATAATGGATCTGTAATTTACCTAACATCTGCCCACAATAAAATAATTTGATTTGATTTGAAATGTTTTAAACAAGAGTTTTATATGTAGGTAGGCTATATTCATTATAAGGGAAATCTCCAAAATAGTGAATTACTTCATTTCGACCGATGAAGTGTATAGATAGGTCGGACTTTCATTCCGATATCTCATTTCACTTTCGAACTATTTCAAGTCCTAAACATTAATCAGGGCCTCAAGTCTGCTATTACAATAGTGTCAGAATGTCTATCATTGATTTCATAATTGCTGATTTTGACAAGTTTGGTAATCTACTAATTATAATGGCGTCATTATGACTTTTCAATGGTCAGCCACTGACACTCCATTGAAAGAATTGGGAATCTCGTACATAATGACAAATGAAACTTCCTACTAAACTTCCAACTTCCTACTACTTCAAATTGCTTATAACACCAATAAAGAATAAGTAAAAATATATATAAATGAAATCTGGCATGAATAAATGTTCAAAATGCCGTTGTAATACAATTCTATTACGAGACCATTGACCGACCAATGATCGACCATTATGAATGGAGCAGATTACGAACTTTTAGCAAAATGACAATGGGATCGTGTTGGAGTGACGAAATTATAAAAATAGCAGACTTGGGCCCCTGTTCTTTAATTTCCATTCATTCGTCATTAAAATCTGATTTATAACCATATATAAAAACATGGTTATACATCAAATTTGTAACATGGTTATAATGTTTAAAACATTGTTTGAAACTTTGTGATAAAAACACAGTTTAAAACAAGTTTCAACAACTTGATAAAACAAAACATTGTTTTATTTTAAACTGTTCCACACATTGTTTAAAATACCTGTTTTACCTGTTATTGTTTAAAAAGTTCGCGAGCGGACACAGTGAGTTTCGTGTGTCGGGAACAGAATCGAGTTGCGAGTGACAGTGGTAGCGGTACTGTGTGCAAAAAACGAACAAGAAAGAGGGTAGACCGTTTTGTCTGCTCATAAACACCCACCCGCAGTGACTTCAGTTTATCCGTGATCATGGTGCTTGCAACAGCGCCGAAATATCGGGAACTCATAACAATGAATAAACATGGTAAATATCCCGCTTATGTTAATAATAATGTTTTAAAACAGTTTGTTTTTTGCCAACACTGTTACAAACAGACACTTCAATTTTATTTATTTGTGTAGTTTTATAGGTTTTCCGTGTGGTGCCGGACTTAAAGAATAGCACCACCCCATTTCCTCCCGTGGGTGTCGTGAAACGCGACTAAGGGACTTACTAGAGAATGGGCAGCAGCGTTCTCTATGCATTTTTAACACCATACTGCGATCGCCAACCCGTCTGCCAAGCGTAGCGATTATGGCAACCCCCCGCCCAAATTGGGGGAGGCTTATGTCCAGCAGTGGACGTCTTTCGGCTGAAATGATGATGATGATGATAGGTTTTCGGTCAGTGTAAAATCGTAACCTCTCCTCTCTCAGACCAAACCCTACATTCAATGAGACATCACTTGTAGTCATCTCCTAATAGTGTCGCCTTGCCTTCTACCTAATTGCTAATTTAATTAGGCCTAATTTATGAGCACTAAAACTTGAAGATATATGAGGCCATGAGAGCCAGAGTGGCCTAACTGTCATTTTTCAATTCTGTTTTTTCGTCTTCAAAAACGGCTTCCGAGGTAAGTTTAGAACAGTTTTTAGGCCACTCTGGCTCTCATGGAAGCAGTTTTTGAAGAAGAAAAAACAGAATTGAAAAATGACAGTTAGGCCACTCTGGCTCTCATGGCCTCATAGGTATCATGTTTGTGAATGATAATGGGTGGATGCTGGAATAATTTATTTATTTAATAATTACTTCTAGGCTTTTGCCATTGGCTTCGCCCGCGTGTCTTTTTCATAAATTAAAATAATCTCAGCTATTCCCTATAACATCAGCTATCTGCCAGTGAAAAACCCGTCAAAATCGGTCCAGCCGTTTCGGAGATTATAGCCGGAACAAACAGACAGACCGACAGACAGACAAAAATGTAAAAAATGTTTTTGTTATCAGTACGGTATATACATATACTTTCATAATTATGCATTAAGTAAAAACAAAAAACTCATTTTTTTAAATTTTTGTCTGTTCGTTCCGGCTAATCTCCGAAAGGGCCGCACCGATTTTGACGTGACTTTCACTGGCAGATAGCTGATGTTGTTTTAGAAAAAACCACGCGAGCGAAGCCGCGGGAAGCTAGTTAATTAATAAGAAGCTGGGCTAACACCATTGTTGTATATCAATGGATAACACAATTATTATATTTGGCAGTGCCATGCTGACCTCAACTTAAACATACATCAATCTGCCTAGCCTTTTCCCAACTATGTTGGGGTCGGCTTCCAGTCTAACCGGATGCAGCTGAATACCAGTATTTTACATGGAGCGACTGCCTATCTGACCTCCACAACCCAGTAACTGGGTAACCCGATACCCCTTGGTAAGACTGGCTGTCAGACTTTTGGGCTTCTGACTTCCCGTAATGATTGTTAAAGATCCACGAATGACAGCCGGGACCAACGGCTTAACGTGCTTTCCGAGGTACGGAGTAGTCTCGGTATGTAAAGATGGTCACCCATCCAAGGACTAACCCCGGCAAGCGTAGCTTAACCTGACGAATGGACTCGTGCGGCTGTTATTACTTAGCCACGAGCGCCTCAACTTAAATATACATGACAATATAAAAATTACCAACTTTCCCTCTCAAATCAAACATGTTAAAACTCATAACCGTTTTAGAAACGAGCACTGAATACTATGTGTAATGCCAATACATAGTATTGCTAACATCGGCGCAGGATTACCTAATAGTTTGTCGCAACGCTGCATACCACGGCTTGTTGGCCGATAGACCGATCCTTGTATTGGAAAATTAGTGTCGCTATGTAGATAGGCTTTATATAATATTAAAGATAAGAAAAAAAAAATTGTCAGTCATAAGGACTGCTGACAGAAGTGAAAACGCAAAACTTTGGAATAACTGACAGTCTGGAGCAATACTTCACGAGTATGTCGCACATTTCGGTGACGCGAACCGATTTCGTTTTTCCCCTACCGAAAAGCGCTCAACGCGGCTAAAGAAGGTTTCACTTCAAAACTGGTTGAAAAAAACAAAATCTGGAAATATTTAAAGGTCATAATTTTATTTATTTATCTATATAATATAATCTATACTTCTATACAGTTCTATATTATAAAGCTGAAGAGTTTGTTTGTTTGAACGCACTAATCTCAGGAACTACTGGTTGGAATAGAAAAATTGTTTTTGTGTTGGATAGTCCATTTATCGAGGAATATTATAGGCTATATAACATCACGCTACGACCAATAGGAGCGGAGCATAAATGAAAAATGTTCTAAAAACTGGAAAAAATATTCCATTTTGAGAGTTTCCTTTGCGTGCGCTGCGTAAACGGTTTAAGTTACGCAAATATCATGTATGATGGAATTGTTCCTCTTTAAAAGTTCATAAAAAAAGTCCGCGACAGCATGTCTATCTTTTTATTATTGACTCACTATAACCTTTTTTTATGGTAATGTGTGAATGGAACTGTGGCAATCAATTATGGTGCAGGCTCGCCGCAAGATTTTGGCTGTAAGACATGTCTCGAGGGAGGAACCATTTTTTTCTGTTGTCGGGGTGGAAATCCTCATGGACGTCCTCTGCCCCTGGGGTGAGCAGAGGGCTCTCACTCTTACTAACTAAAACCACTCCGCTGTTTCCTCGTACACTTGCGTCGGGGGGCTGCGGGAATCTGACTTTCAAAACCCCTGGCTGGTGACGGCCCACGCTAGGCGAGCCCCGATAGAGGAGTGAGGTGCTAAATTCCCCCCGTTACGTCTTAGAGAGGCGCTGGTGGAACACTACGCGCCGCCCTCTCCCGTTCGGTGGATTGTATATTAGATTTGTGTTTTGATTTGATGTGGTGTTGGCTACTTCGTATACCATGGACCGCTATGAGTACGAATGAATACATACTAGTGGAACTCAACATCTTCAAGCGGCTATTTGCAATATGCCGGGAGCGTGCCCTCAGCTTTTTCGGGACATATGCGTTTACCTAAGCATGATCTAGACAGGCTTATGATACTGAGTACCGGCAAGATGGTCAGACGTGATCAAGAAGGCTATTGAAGGCAGTATTTACCGAGCGGTCCACACTGCAGAAGACCGCATAACTTGGAGACGCGTCGTATGAGTGGTCGCGATCTTCAGCATTGAGGGAATGATGACGAAGAAGATATTCGATTCAGTCGCCCGGCTGTGCCGAATCATTATTATTATTTATAAGACACACTAGCAGCTAATTAGCTGATGCGTGTGTTTCAAATAGCTTGGAGATATTTAATCTGTCCAATCGGTTCTTGAAGCAGTTTAGTGTGGGAGCCGTCACAACATTTTCCGGGAGCTTATTCCATGCTGTTACAACTCGGTTAGGCAAGAATTGCTTCAAAGGCTTTTTCCTTGACGAACTTTCCCACAGTTTTAGGGAATGCCCACGCAAATGTTTGTTGGCATTCAGTGTGTAAAGGTCTTGAAGGCTGGGCGCTTCGTAGTGTTTTGTAAGTATCTTGTACGTCTCAATGAGCCTACCCCTTTCTTTACGCTGCTTAATCATACCGACTGAATTTGATTGATTAATTGATTCTCTAAATACAAAGCTTACTCCCCATTTAAACAATACCGTTAAAATCTAACAGGCTACGAACTAAACAACGCTCCTTATCAATTGACGTATGAGTCAGAATCATATGAACCATAATAATTATAATAAATTTAACTTTTTATCAACTCTTGCGCACGCTTCCGTTAAAGATAACGATTGATAAATAGGCGTATTGAACTGACCAACGTGTTTTTTTAATGCCTAATTTTAATGTTTTGTTGTTGAATTATATAATTAAGTAAGTAGCTTTGCCCGCAGCTCCGCCCGCGTAGATGTCGGTTATCGCTTAAAAAAGTAGCCTATGCCCTTCTCCATATCCCAGGCTATATCTTTGCCAAATTTCATGACGAACGGTTCAGCGGTTTAGGTGTGGAAACGTAACATACACACAGACAGAGTTACTTTCACATTTATAGTATGGACTAGCTTTTGCCCGCGGCTCCGCCCGCGTAGGTGTCGGTTATCGCGTAAAAAAGTAGCCTATGTCCTTCTCCATATCCCAGGCTATATCTTTGCCAAATTTCATGACGAACGGTTCAGCGGTTTAGGCGTGAAAACGTTACATACACACAGAGTTACTTTCACATTTATAGTATGGATAAACCAACTACAGGCACTTTTCACTTTTTTATTTGTGTTTCAAAAGAAATGTTGTTCTTTTTCTTAGCTTGAGAGCGCTGAGCATCCTTGTATGAATCACAGTTAGTGAATGAACCCACATTAACCTTATACTTGACTACTATACACATAGATAAACTCACGCTTTTTTCCCATGGACGCTAGGCAGGAACTACAGAACGCCACATGCTACGATTCTTACATAATTATTCTCCTTTTGCATTGTTTACGTTCACACATCTGAGGCCCTAGTGTGAGTTTCTTTTAACCATCCTGATTTTACGCATCGAGTGCGTTCGGCGTTCCGATTGGCCTCCGATTGGCCCTTCACCAATCGGAGTGCTGAACGCGCTCGATGCGTAAATTCAAGATGGTTAAAATAAACTCACACTAGGGCCTCAGGGGCCTTACTCCCGAAAACGATTCGAGTTTGATTTTGATTCCAATTCGAACTGGCTTCTGGGGCCTTACTCCCGACAGCATCGAGTTCTGAATCAATCGAATTACGTTCGAATTAAATGCCGATCCATACTCTTGAATCCAACACTAGCGCACAATCGTGCGGTGGTTCAAAGCGAAACTAACTTCGGTCCAGTTTTAAGTTTTAAATCGAGTTCGGATCCGAAACCGAATCGGAATCAAAATCAAACTCGAATCGTTTTCGGGGGTAAGGCCCCAGGATGGTTAAAAGAAACACTAGGGCCTCAGGTTATACACGCACGCCGGTTGCGGGTACTAAGCACCTGACTTTTCTGAAGAGCATCACTAATAAGGTCAATCTATGTCTTTCTTAGACGTATCCCGGCGTTGACTTACTATCTTTGACAATAATTACAACAATATTTTACGAACGTATAAGTTTATAATGTCGAACGCGAGCCGGCCTTGGCTCTGATAAGACGTGCAAATAATACATAACTCTTGTTAAATGGCGTTTACATTGGCGACAATACTCTGCGATTGCGTAGAAACATGTTGGCTTTCCATTGTCAAAAGCCAATTCATTATCTTCCTGCCCTTGTCCCATGTTACTTGGGGTCGGCGCAACACGTTTTCTTTTTTCATTCCCCCCTGTCAACCGTCACTCTATCATTCACTCCCTTCTCTTTCATATCATTCTTCACACAATCCATCCACATTTATCTTCATCACTCTCCTCGTCACATGCGTTTCCTCCCTCCTCATCACATGCCCATACCATGCCAAACGACGTCCTTTCAACTTTTCTGTCACCGGCGCCACTTTCAAACTTCCCCTTATATACTAATTTCTGACTTTATCCATTCTCGTCACTCCACACATTCATCTCAAAAAGAGAAGAAGTTAAAACTGTAAAGTTCACTCATACTCTATTGAAAAGGGAGGGTCCTCCGACCAGACGGGTGTTGTGTCTGGTGGGCAAAGAAAGTCTACAGTCTTTTTGTCCTTCCACCGTCCAAAGCCAATTAGAAGTATTAATTTATTGTTATACAGGGTGTTTGGCAGAACGTTGAACATACGAAAATGGTGGATAGGTGGGGTCATCTGCTACTTACTCAGGCCTAATTTATTTGGCCCTGGCCCCCTGGATATTAAAAAAAAAAATTTTTTGCTTTCTTCTAGTTTCACCACTTTCTAAACTTTAAAGTGTAATTTGTGTTAAAAATGGGTAAAACAGGCAATATTTTTATTTATTACATCTTTCTGTAAGTTTGAGGAGTCATAACTTTTTTTCTAGCTAACATCTGAATAAAGCAATAATTTTATAAGAATCTGCCAATATTAAAGATAAAAAAATAAACTAAAATATTGCCTGTTTTACCCATTTTTAATAAAAAAATACACTTTAAAGTTAAGAAAGTGGTGAAACTAAAAGAAAGCAAACAATTTTTTTTTTTATATTCAGGGGGCCAGGGCCAAATAAATTAGGGCTGAGTAAGTAGCAGATGACCCCACCTATCCACCATTTTCGTATGTTCAACGTTCTGCCAAACACCCTGTATACTAGCTGCTAACATACTACATTTATATCTGTAATTTTTATGGTGTACATAATAAAGAATATTCTATCTATCTATCTATCTGCTGCTCGCGGCTTCGCCCAAGTGGCTTAAGTAGCCTAAATTACTCCTTAAAACATAGCTATGAACGTCCCGTCAAAATCGGTCCAGCCGTTTCGGAGATTAGCCGGAATAAACAACACAAGATACTTCTCAATTTCGTCTTTGGATGACAACGGTAATGTAAAACAAAGAATCGAAACCATTTATTTCAATGAAACCAATTACAGGCACTTCAAGGAGTCGGGCAGTCAGAAATATGGAGCTAGTTGTCCATTCCAAACCATAGTAGTTTCCTTTGCAGTTCTATAAGCTAGTTATTACCGTTTTACATTGCGTGGGCTGTCCACCAAATCAGTCAATATAAAAGATGGGCCAAACACACGAACATTACAACGATTTTACATAACACATGAACATGCTCCTTTATACGCGGAAAACTAAACAAATGTTAGAAAAAATAGGCTATTTGTCTATTTGTCCTCAAGCAAAGTTGAATTTATGTGTACCTTTGAATGACGATTGTTGTACGAGTAATTTGGTGTTTTAAAATAAGTTTGCTATATATGTGTTCATGGTTTATCGGGTGTAAATAGACGGAGTCGCTTATACTCCCCATCATTGTGATATTTTTTTTTGTACTGAACCATACTTGGGAACCTTCTGGTTACGCAGATATTGAAGGTCGAAGTTCCAACTTTTTTACTTTTTTTTTTTCACGAAAACAAGTTTTAAATTAGGTATGTATCCGATACCGATACCGATATATCGGCGATACTCGAAGTTTGCCGATATATCGGCGTCGGTGATATTTGTATGTCCGATTCAACGATACTTTTCTCATCAATGTTAATTACTAAAACTATTAACAAATCTCAACCTGTCTATAGTTTTAAACGGTGTTATTTAGTTTGTCATGATATTTGTTCTTTTTATATTAATTAAAAAAAACCTGACATGCGTTTTATTTATTTTAGCTTCATTTTTGAAATCAATAAGCATATCGGTATCGCCGATATTTTTATAAGAGCATCGGTATCGGTATCGTATCGGTAAAAAGGCGTATCGAGGCATCCCTATTTAAAATGTTATAAATTAACTTTAAGTTTGTTCTTGGGATAAATCCGTTCTAACTCTGGAACCTTTCATTGTGCGTGGTCCCACACGCATTTGGGTGTTTTTTTTTTGTATATTCCAATAGGGTATAATGAGAATAGGTAGGTTGGAATAAATGTTAGGCTACCTTACATGTTTACCTTCAGAACCGTCTGCTTTCGTCAAAATCCGTACCTTCTGAGACTGTATCGGCCTCAAGATATACTCGCGTATGACGGTCGGAGCGAAACGAACCGTTCAAACACTCGGGGCACCCAGATCCTTCACCGATGTTCTGAACAGAGCAGGGTGATTAGCTTCTGGAGGGAGGTGGGCTGGTTGGAATAACTACCGACGGCCGCCATGGCTTACGCACACTGGTCCATCTGAAGGACTAAGTGCGGAAACCAAACCCTCTAACATATAACTGACGGGATTGTTTCGTGATTTCACGCAACCTGTCAGACCGATTTGGCGCAGGTTTTTTTTGTTCAGAACTGTTCTTCCTAGAGGCCATCTGGTGTAGTCATTACTAACGAATTATTTTGTTTTGTCCACAGAGATGCACAGAGCCAAAGTGGAGGTGTGACACGATGTGTAAGGACGGATGAGGCGCCGGCGCGCGCTCCTGCGACGCGCACACTAACAAAATGTCGTTCTTTAATAATCTTAAGAAGGTAAGCACCCGTACCAACAGATGAAGAAGTAAGGAGTCTTGAAGCCTTGTCTAAATTATGTGTGCCTGCATAATATATGGCTTCAGCACATATTTTGGGGCGCTCGTGTTTCGGAAATCAATAAGACGGCATGCTTTCCACTTAAGATATAACAATAACGTCTCAGATGTATCTGCAACAACACACACAAGTCGTGCAACATCTACATAATATCTTGGTTCTAACTTGCGGATCCCACACGCAAAGTTCCTTTAAAGATTCACGACTTTGTTCCTCCAAAGACGGAGCATAGAACTCCGTGCATTCCTTCGGAGAACATTGCGCTTGTGGTTTTAGTCGGTAGAAGATCGAAAAACCCTCCCATCTTTTTTAGATGGAAACGAAAAGTACAACCGTACCCATCGTCTCACCATGATTGAGAAAATCCTTTAAAAACAGTGCAGCGCCGCGTTTATGGAATCCCTACCAGTATTCGGAACCCCAGTATTTCTGAGCTGCGGGAGGTCTTACTAGCATTAATTCACAGAAAGATAACTTAAACCATTTCGCTACTCAGAGTTGCGGACGATCTGGATTCGGGTATTGTTTCCGGTGTATTATTCAAGACTTCGGCCCGCGCTTCCTCTACTCAGGGCTTTCTAAAGCATAAAAGTACTTATACTCAGTCTCAAATTCAGATAATTTATGTAAACAACGGGGATAACACAACAAAAAAATATCTTCGTAATGGTAATTCACATAAAATTGCAAAAAAAGAGGTTCTATTTTCTTTTAAGTACTGATTTTAAGAAATAATAATTAAAAAAATAATCATACCGTAATTATTTTTATAAATTTTCGGTTTTAAACAAAGTTATTAATAAAAGGATATTTTCTGGTATAAAATATTTTATGATACTGGTAACAATGCAGGAGATCCAAACATTTTCACATTTTTTAATCTTCAACAACACTAATATGACAACTCTCATAAATAGATTCATATTGTAAGTAGCATATCTAGCCACATTTTGGATGAAAACGGCTGTAAACTTTTTCGATTGGAAATCGATTTTGGGACGCCTACGTCTAGCACTGGGCTTAAAGGGGCTGATTATGACTATCATATACCGTGTCTCCGACACACTACAAAAAATATTGTTTGGCAACGGTATTTTGTTTGTATAGTTCTTATAATTAATGCACTTTAATTTTATCGATAATTATTTACAAAAACATTTAACGATAAAATGTTTTGCACCACTGTCCTGTCATTTTGACAGTGACATTTTTTGACATTACTTTGTTTACATAAATTATCTGAATTAGAGACTTCAGGTATAGGTGCGATCTGACATGCGGGATGGATTTCTGAGCTATGCTTCCCTATCTTTTATATCCATAACGCTAGTATTGCGTTTGTCTCCCGCACCAAAGAACTGTGGGAAACATTTATAACGCTACATGCGAACTTAGCATCAAAGCTCTGACGTCACAAATCCTGCATCACGCAATCAGAGTTTACCGCGCGACTAGCATATTATATACAACATCCCGACATCAACCGTCGGGCAGTTGCCCACCAGACACAACACCCTTCTACCTCTATACTGGTCAGTGGCGTGCACAGAGTTTTTAGACAGGGTAGGCAGAAAAATTAATCTTACCAAAAATACTGCATGCTGGTTTTGGTTCGTCGTCTTGTCGATTAAATAATGATGTACGTAATTGCCATCTCAAATATCCTTTAAAGATTGACCGATTTTATAGACTTACTAGCTTTTGCCTGCGTGGATATCGGTTATCGCGTAGAAAAGTAGCCTATGACCTTCTAAATATCCCAGGCTATATCTCTGTCAAATTTCATGAGGATCGGTTCAGCGGTTTAGGCGTGAAAACGTAACAGACAGACAGACAGACGGAGTTACTTGCACATTTATAATATTAGCATGGATTAAATCTACACCATCTATCTATCTAATCTATCTTTCTTTAAGATAGTCTGCAATATGGAAACTAAAAGTTGGGAAGGCGTTTCATATGTTGGGAAGCAGGTTTTTTTCTATTGAAATCATGGAAAGATCTGTAAGTCGTCGCTGTCCTTGGATGTTTCTTAAATGTGTTTATAGGTACGTCTTAGTGACCAGAATGACCTTTCGGTCCAAACACTGTTCGCGGGAACTGTAAAAATTAATTTTGCCAAACGCAGTACTTCGGAAAAAACTGTAGGTATTTATGATGTGATTTTCGTTAAAAAAATCTATATTTGTGAATACTAAGGTTTTTGAATTCGACAGATTTATAAACACTTAAGAGCCTTGACTTTACCTTTAGTTTGTATTAATTCAAACGTACAACGACCATTCACGATCACTTGTTTTGTGTCACTGAAAGATGGTTTTGAAAACGCATCATTTTTTATTTTCTCCATACACACACCATCGTTTTTTCACACTAATATCAACGTTAAAATCTATAATAACTGATAGCAAAGCTCACAACCAAATCAAAACCTTAAAATAATTACTATACTTTTTGATCAAAACAAACAAAATAATAACGGCTGACGCGGCTCAATACCTACAAAACATACGACACAAAAAAAATGGTACTCTATGTAGCGAAAATTTAATGAAACAATGCTACTTTTTAAAATAGTTGCTTAACTAACTTCGGATCGGAAGACTTCGGTACGTGTCGTAATTTGCCGTGTTGTCAAAAAGACAGTGTCTACTCTGTGCGGTGGTGTGCGTAATTTGTGACATTGTGTGCCTCGTATCTATAGGAACGCACACCCATTAAATCTGTATGACCACGAGAGCACACATATACACATTTAGACGCGAATAGTTTGTGTCTTTCCCGTGCGCTCAGCGGCGCTAGTGCAGCGCAATGTGAAATTACGTCAAATTGTACGAAAGAGCTACTCTGTATCGATGTTACCCGTCACTCGAAAGGTGGCGCTGAATTATGAATTAAGATTTTTTGGTACTCGTAGATAAAAATATGTCAGACTAAAATTATAAATATTTATCTGACTTAGGTAGGGTAGGCAGTGTCTTTTTGTCTTTATGAAGCGCACGCCACTGATACTGGTGACCTCGAATATGAACGTCAGCGCAGTCTCCAGTATAGAGGTATGAGGAACAGGGTGTAAAGTTCACTCATACTCTATGGAAAAGGGAGAATCCTCCGGCCAAAGTCCTCCGATAAGAGTAGGGTAGCATTTAATCCATCAAATTGCGCGTTCATTCGCTTATAGGCGCCCGCAGCTTAGAAGTACTGGGGTTCCATAAACGCTGCGGCGCCATCATGGAAAGTAGACAATTCCCTGTCGCGTTACTTCGTGTTTTTCAACCAATTTAATTCTCATCCTTTTAATTCAGGTGCTGCACCTGGGCAGCGGCAATGATGCGAAAAAAAAGAAGGTGTTCAACAACATCCGGGACAACAGCGATCCCTCCGAGAACTGGGACATGGTTGGCGAGCTCGGTGATGGCGCGTTTGGGAAGGTCAGTAAACATCTATTTTATTCATCCACCCATATTTAGCTGCCGCCCGCGTGTCTTTTTAAAAATAAAAGGACTCCTTGTTACATCAGCTATCTGCCTGTGATAGTCCCGTCGAAATCGGTCCAGCCGATCAGCAGATGAACTGGTGAACTTCGTATCACGTGGGCAATTCCCATACATTTTTTTTTTCTGTTTTTCGGCTGTTCCTTTGGGTTTTCCTATTTATCTTATTTCCAAAAACCACCCCAGTATTGAGGCGAACAAACAAAATACATTATTCAAATCGGTCGAGCCGCTTTCGAGTTTTTTATGATAAGAAAATGATAATTATACAATACGCTCATGATTCCTAAAAGTCAGAGGTGCGTGCCTTGGGTTAGTACTCGAGACCTATGACTTGGCGGTCCGACGGTCACACGACTAGGCTATCACTAGGAGTGGGCGTTGCGACGACGAACAGTTTTCAAAGACCGTTTTGTGTTCTGCAACGATGAAACCGTTTTACGTCCTGGGTTCAAACAGTCTTCGTTGCACAGACCAGTCTTCGAATTATTTAGTGCGATTTTTTATTTTACGTCTACGAAAATACAGTCTAGAACGCAATGAGTCAACTATCTCGTCCGTCGCGTCATCGTCCTTAACGTTCGTTACGCGTTCGTTTACAAAACAGTCCTTGCAATAGAAAATGAACTTTATGTCAATGAAATACAGTCGATAATGTATTACCAGTTGTCAATGCGTCTCGTTCCGTTCGTTTGCATAACAGTCCTTACAATAGAAAGTGAACTTTAAGTCAATGAAATACAGTCGATAATGTATTACCTTACCTTACCTACCAGTTGTCAATGCTGTCGTTCGTGATGCGACGATCAAACCTGTTGATATAGATGTAAGAAACTGCAACTATTTCACTCGACGAAAACGCAATTCTATTTCATGTTGGATAAGTTTCGTCCGTCAAAAATTCGACAACGACCCACTACTAGCTATCACAGCTTTATGCTATATGATGACAAACTAAAATCTTCGTGTTTTCCTCATTTTGACAATCTCAATTTAATTTCACAATCTCCCTTAAACTTTCCAGGTATACAAAGCGCAACACAAACAGACTGGCCAGCTCGCGGCAGCGAAGATGTGCGTTCTCGACAACGAAGACGATCTGGCTGACTTCACCGTTGAGATCGACATTCTATCGGAGTGTCGGCATCCGAACGTTGTCGAGTTACACGAGGCATACTTCATTGACAACAAACTATGGGTAAGTTTGTGATTAATTTTGGGCCATGATGGCCTGTAATAATAGCCTATGATGGCCTGACACCGTGGCCTATGATGGCTCCTACAGTGGCCCATAAATGTTCTTGTTGGACCACTGTGCTTCGTGAGGGTACACGAAGCCTACTTCAGAAACAACAAATTCTGGGTAAGTCGGAGATACATATAACAGACTAATCGGCTCGTCGCTTCGAAGATGGGCGTTCTCTATAACGAAGGCTATCTCGCTGATTTTACCGTCGACATCGATATTCTATGTCGGCATCCTAACGTCATCGAACTAGACGAGGCTTCATTGACAACAAACTTAATCACAATTAAGTTTGGCCAATGATGACTCGCCAAAGTGGTCCATTATGGCCTGCCAGCGTGGCCCATGATGGCCTCCACAGTGGCTCATAAGTTTTAACAGCCCTTTTTTTTGGGTGGGAAATGATCAAATAACTTCTCCGGCTCTGGGCGGAGTGGGAGGGCGTGTCAGACTTTTGCTAACTAAAACCCACCCATGTACCTTCAGTTGCCTGTGTGCCAGGGCCACGGTATCCCTTTCGGACAAACCCGCAACCCTGGCAGGCATTGGTCCTAGCGGACCCCGTCAGTGCAGCTTTTACAGGCCTAAGAAAATAATGTTATTATTATGGCGCATTGTATCAGACCTAATTAATCGAACAATATTTCAAATTTCTAAAAATTCCGATTCCATATTTTCATTTTGATTATCCATAACCTTTTGTCAATATAGGCCTCTCCTTTCACAATACTGAACACCTCCCCTTTTTATTTTCAGATGCTCCTCGAATACTGCGACGGTGGCGCCCTCGACTCAGTAATGGCGGAATTAGAGAAAGGCCTCAACGAGATACAAATAGCGTACGTTTGTCGAGAGATGTGTAGAGGTCTACAGTTCTTACATTCGAGACGAGTGATACATAGGGATTTGAAAGCAGGGAACGTACTCGCAACGATGACGGGCGGCGTTAAGTTGGGTAAGTCGAATAACATAGATTAAAAAATGTATTTGGTGGCGGAGGTGGCTAGTTTAATTACTTATACAAGGTCAAATTAAATTATGTGGTGAAACTTCACAAATGTTATGGGGATTAATATTTAACTATGATTTGTAACAAGAACCTTCGTATTCAAATTATAATTGTCGTATCTCTATGTATTGGGTGTACAGTAGCGAGCACATCAAGCTAAAATTTCTCCAAACGAGTGTGGCGGCATCTACAACGCCATATGTGAACTACGCATCAAAGACCTGACGTCACAAATCCTGGATCGCGCAATCAGAGTTTACGGCGCGACTAGCATATACACCGTCTTACAAAGACAGCCCACTTCATGTATCCAAAGACCACTAATCATTCATGTAAAAAAAAAAATTTTTTTGAACAATAAAAAAAAAATATGATGCATGACATAGTTTAAAACACCCTGTTACGAGTGCAGTCCGAGCCTTGTGTTACAAGGGCGCCGCGGAATGGAGCGGCGACATCTTTATCAGAGTTCATTCACCCAAACGCAAATATGTGTTTCTTACTATTGCAACTTAAACTTAATTTAAATCCATTCCGCGGCGCCCTTGTATCACAAGGCTCGGACTGCACTCGTAATAGGGTGTTTTAAACTATGTCATGCGTCATAATTAATAAAAATAAAAAATTCAAATGTTAAACAAAAAAATTATAATTACATGTATGATTAGTAGTCATTGGATACATGAAGTGGGCTGCCTTTGTAAGACGACTAAAATGCCACGGTGAATACAACATCCCGACATCAACCGTCGGGCAGTTGCCCACCAGACACAACACCCGTCTGGTCGAAGGATCCTCCCTTTTATATGGAGTATGAGTGAACATTACACCCTGTTTCTTAAACCTCTATAATGATTAAGTTCAAAATCGAACGAGATAATCTGACAGTTTGTAGTAACTTGATGTGTTACCGTACATAAATATTAAATAAATTAGAAAGAAAATATTTGTAAAAAGAGTTATTACGGGAACAACGGCAGCTGGTAATGTAGTTACTCAGGAAATCAGGGACCGATATCGATACTCGAAGATATCGATATTTTTAAGAAAATACCGATAACAGTATCGACATCTGGCATAAATACTGGTAATTTATATCAATAATTTGAGTATCGGTTTAAAATATCGATAATTATATCGATACTCAGTACTGATATCAGGCTACAATGTGACGTCACAGAATCTTTATTGATTATTCTTAAGTAAATACATATTTTTTACAGTCGCGAATCATATTTTGATCAAGATACAACCTGACGCTGACCTACAAATTTCAAAAAAAGCAAGAAAAATGAATAATAACGGTATTATAATAATATCTATACCCAAACACCGGTATTTATAGCGATATTTTGGTATCATGTATCCAAATTATATCGGTATTCAGTCCCTGCTTTTGAAATTAAAATCTATTTTTTTACTGTTTTTATTGCTCTTAGATGGCAATAGTCATCTAGTCTGTGTATGAGTTTAGATAATCTTTTTTATTATAATTAAATATCGAAATATCTGTGAAGTTTCACCAGTTAATTAAAAAAAACCCTGTGTATGTGGTGGAGGCTGCTAATTTACGTATTATATAGAAATGTTTTGTGAATATGCTTGTATTGACAATGTTTTTGAACTAACCATATAATTTTTTCAGTATTTTATAATATTTATAGTGTGCTAAATATAATCATCTGAGTAGTACTAACATAATATTTTCAGATAAGTAATTATTCATATTAATATTTATTGCTTACAGTTTTATGTATTTATAATGTATAGCCGCTAAGTGGCTTATGGTGGTTAGCTTTGTCAAATCAATTCCGACCTTATGATAATAGGAATACGTCTTGAAATTAACTATAACTCCCGTAAGTTCTTTATTGGTAAATCTGATTGAATTCTACCATACCAGTAACATTATTCCAATTAAAAGAAAGTGTCTAAAATTAATGCTAGCTATAAAAAGATGCTAGCTATAAAAATATACTAGCCATAAAATATGCTAGCTATAAAAATAATGCTAGCTATAAAAATATGCTAGGTGGAAAAATAATGCTAGGTATAAAAATATGCTGGCTAGAAAAATAATGCTAGCTATAAATTAAGCTAGCTAGAAAAATATGCTCGCTAGAAAAATAATGCTAGGTAAAAAATACGCTAGCTAGAAAAATATGCTAACTAGAAAAATATGCTAGCTTTCAAAATATGCTAGCTACAAAAATATGCTAAAAATATGCTAGCTAGAAAAATGTGTTAGTCTGTCAAGTTAAATTTCCTGCTATTTACAGTCGAGAAATTATTAGGTTTTTATTTATTTATAAATCAGGTATCGAGTGTTGTGTAGGGGTTTACTTCTGAATTAGAAATTTAATAAATAAAAAAACAGCCTTTAAGCTAAGCTTACCGGGATAAGTCCGTGGACCATCTTTACATACCGAGACCCATCCGTGCCTCGGAAAGCACGTTAAGCCATTGATGCCGGCTGTCATTCGTGGATCTTTGACAGTCATTACGGGTTTTCAGAAGCCCGAAAGTCTGACAACTAGTCTTATCAAAGGGTATCATATTACCCAGTAACGGGTTTCGGAGGTTAGATAGGTCGCTTCATTAGACTGGAAGCCGGCTAGGTAAATTGCAGATTGACTGAATTCTGAATTAGCTGTTTTCTCCCTCCCCTCACCTTATAATTAGAGCTAGAACAGTTCACTAATGGTTCCCCCTCATCCCGGGACTGGTCTGCAACATCAGTAACACTCGCGGACAGTCATACATAGAGACCTGAAGCATAAGTTTAACCTTCAAATCTCTGTGTATGATTGGTCGAGATTGTCTATGCTTCGAAGATGGCGGATAGGTATGTATTTATGTATGCTGTGTGTATTATGACATGTAGCTTTTATGTGTTGGCTTGCTGTTTATTAATAAGTTTGCTAAATATACTTGACTAACCTAACCGTAACACATTTTGAGATGGGACGGGGAAGTGGGAAATTAAGGCTCAGATATATGCCAGTGACCTTGAGTGGTTAGCTTGCGTGTTCTGTTCTGAGCTCACGCAATGCGTCGTACGTTCAGCCAGTAATAGTACTCGCCCGTCCAGGAGCGCTGTCCCAAATAAAACTCATTATCAATTTATTATACCTAAACCAAAAGGTATTTTAATAAAACACTATTTTTTAACTATTTTTCATACCCTTAGGGGTATCCCTAAGGGTATGAAAAATAGTTTACGCCTTATTCTCAGACCTACTGAATATACACACAAAATTTCATAAGAATCGGTCAAGCCGTTTCGGAGGAGTTTTGTTACAAACACTGTGACATGAGAATTTTATATATTAAAGATATACATATTTTATCTATAAACTCATCATCACATTCTACATTTATTTCCAGCGGATTTCGGTGTATCAGCGAAGAATAAGTCGACGCTACAGAAACATGACACGTTTATCGGGACGCCGTATTGGATGGCGCCGGAAGTTGTGTTATGTGAGACCTTCAGAGATCATCCTTATGATTTTAAGGTAAACTATGCTAACGATCTTTCTTTGCCATCAACCATAGACAGATTTGAAGAATGAAGACAGGAGGCAGCAGGGCTTCTTCAATAAGGCTCGTCACCTAGGTAGCTGATATCTTGTATCCGGCTCGAAGGACCAATGTTTTGGCAATGTATGAGATGGTGGTGAGATTACCTGAATACAGCATTTTCGCTTGGTGACAAAACTTTTTCCAAGTTTTAGCCAAATAATGACGCACTTGTCTAGACTAGAGGGATGCCAAAAGTAAAAGCCGCCTCTGTGGTCTAGTAGTCAGACCACCTGTCTCAGTCCCAGAGGTCCCGGGTTCGATTCCCAACGGGGGCAAAATTTTCTGTTCGGTTTGAACAGAAAATTATTACGCCATAACAACAATGTTAACAGCATTGTTGTGTTTCAGCAGTTAGAGGTAAGATAGCCAGTTCCTCTGTGGTTGAGCATTCTTGGTGAAGCTCGCTTCCATCTTCGGCCTTATCATCACTTACCATCAGGTGAGATGAAGTTCAAGAGCTACCCTTTTGTGGATAAAAAAAATTAAAGCATTTACTTCAACAAAACCATTTCACAGGCACGTTGAAATATCAAAAAATATTTCAATTTATCAGAATACAGTAAAAACAAACCATAGCTTTTAGAGTTAATTTCTTATTCTTTTCAAATGGAGCTATAATTAAAAAAGTTATACAAACTTCATAGTAAATCTGAATGTGCATAACGTCTAAATCCATACTTCCATACTAATATTATAAATGTGAAAGTAACTCTGTCTGTCTGTCTGTATGTCTGTATGTTACGTTTTCACGCCTAAACCGCTGAACCGATCGTCATGAAATTTGGCAGAGATATAGCCTGGGATATGGAGAAGGACATGGGCTACTTTTTTACGCGATAACCGACATCTACGCGGGCGGAGCCGCGGGCAAAAGCTAGTTGTATTATATGAATGAAAGAAAATACGTTTATTTGCGGTAAAAACGACGTAAAAATGAACATAAATACAAAAAAAAAAAATACTTTGGGGGAAAAATGCGTCACATCCACGCAAAACGACTATCACTAAGCATTATGCTGCGACCCTATACAAGACAGAGCCCTAACGCTAGTTTTCAGCGCCACGACAGCCGGCGTTGAAGTAATGAGGTCGTCCGGTGCAGCAAACAATTATTAAGACGCTGTACCAGTACAGAGTACTTAAAGAAACTTAATTTAATTTAAAATGTGATAGAATATAAACAAGAATATAAAAAAAGAAAAGAAAAAGGAATTATAATAAAATAAATAAATAAAATATGTTTTATTGACATAAAAAAAAAATTACATTTTAATTTGAAGCCCTGACTCCTGAGCTAGGTGGTACCTGTGTTACAGGAGCCAGTGTCTTCACCCGTTTTTGAACTTTAACATTTTATGCAATAAAATTAAAAATTAAATAACAACAAAAAAAAAACAAAAAATATATATATATATATATATTTATAGCAATAAATATATTGAGTATTGAGTAAATTCTTAAAATTGTACATGCTATGAGAATATCATCCTCAGCAAAAAGTTTTACGCTTTATCTTTGGTATTTTGTCTATGCGCTTTATGAAGCGGCAACATTTCGAAGATAAATTCATTTTTTTAAATTTCGATATGATAAATTTCATCATTCTTTTTTCCAGGTGGACATCTGGTCTTTAGGCATAACTCTAATAGAGTTTGCTCAAATGGAGCCCCCTAACCACGAGATGACCCCGATGCGGGTGCTCCTCAAAATTCAAAAGAGTGAGCCCCCCACGTTAGACCAGCCCTCGAGGTGGAGCAAATCATTCAATGACTTCATATCTAAAGCACTTGTCAAGGTAAGACATTCAAAATAATCAGCCTATAATGTTATCTCCGTGTGGTGCCAGACGTAAAGAATAGCATCACCCTTTTTCCTCCCTCGGGTGTCGTAAAAGGCGACTAAGGGACTTACTAGAGATTGGGCAGCAGCGTTCTCTATGCATTTGTAACACCATACTGCGATCGCCAACCCGCCTGCCAAGCGTGGCGATTATGGCAAACCCCCCCAATTGGGGGAGGCCTATGTCCAGCAGTGGACGTTTTTCGGCTGAAATGATGATGATGAATGTTACCACTGCCCTCCTCAATAATCAGCCTCCTCTCTGTGTGCCGTCAGAGGAAATTTTGTCAGTTTAGATCAAGTAGACTACCGCTATTCTTCTGGCTTTTTTGCAGTCGGGGGGCGAAGCAAATCAGTTGATCCAAATTGTGTCATTTTCGACACGACAGACTTTTTTTTTGGGTTGGAAATTATCAAATAACTTCTCCAGTTCTGGGCGGTGTCAGACTTACTGATTAAAACTCACCCGTAGTACTTCAGTTGCCTTTGTGCCAGGGCCACGGTCTTCGTGCATATATCCGACCCGACGGGTATTGTGTCTGGTGGGCTACTGCCCGAGATGGTTGTTTTTTTTTTTTATAATTATAAATGCTTCTCGCAGTTCAACCCAGGAGGTTGTCTACTGCTTAACCGAACATTCTTCGGTTGATGTCGGGATGTTGTATACAGTGTGAGTCTTTATAATGTGCACATATCGAAATGAGGGAATCTATGCTTAATTTAATCTACGGAAAAAATACAAAAAAAAAAAAAATGTATTTATTTTTTTATTTTTCATAGAATTTTTATTTCAAAATTTCTCAATAAGATGCCCTTATTGAGAAATTTTACAATTATTGTAAAAAATTATGAAAAAAAAAAAAAAAAACAATTGCGGGTCGTTTTTTCCCCAATTTTTATTTTATGAGGACGCCTAATTACTTCCAATCATTTGTTTTATCGTGATAGATCATTTAGTTTAAAAGTTACACCGTTTTGTTTACATTGGGAATACATTTCTTTTTAATTCAACAAAAATAAAATAAAATATTTAGATTTTTTTTTTATATTTTTGCCGTAGATAAAGTTAAGCATAGATTCCCTCATTTCGTTATGTGCACATTATAAAGAATCACATTGTATATGCTAGTCGCGCGGTAAACTGATTACGCGGTGCTGGATTTGTGTGACGTCAGGGCCTCAAGTCTGCTATTACAATAGTGTCAGAATGGTCTCGCCATTGTGAGTATTTGACAGTGTTTGTATGGCAAATCTGTCAAAAAGTCACAACGAAGAGACCATTCTGACACTATTGTAATAGCAGACTTGAGGCCCAGGTCTTTTGATGCGTAGTTCACATATGGCATTGTAGATCCACACAGGCGTTTTTCTTACATTTCTAACCTAACCATCATCCCACAGGACCCAGAAAAGAGGCCGACAGCGATCGAGCTGATGAAGCACGAATTCGTTACCGGAAACTTCGATGCCAAGCCGCTGAGGGACTTGCTGCTGGAGTACAGAGCAGAGGTGGTCGAAGAAGAAGTGCTGGACGATGATTCTGAGGTCAGTAGAATTATAAAATGGAGTTTGAAAACATTACTTTGAAGGAAGTTTGTAAAGTTACTAAGTGTATGGTTCCGATAACTTACTAAAATATAAGGAACTGGGGCGTACTATCGAGGAAAGCTATAACTACGCAGTTTGAAAACAAAATCCAGACAGCCAGTTCAGTATAGCTTGATTTGTGGCCGTGTGTACAAGGATTCAAAATATTGTAACACCTAATTGTATTAATTACCTACATTTTATGCAAATAAATAAATCTATGTATCTATTTGTCATAATATTTGTCCGTACAAAACAGACTAAACATATTTATAATGAAAATAATAACACTGTGTTCTGCTTCTATTGCACGCTTACTAATCCGCTTGCCTCTTTTCGATGCGATTTACAAAGTACAGTCGAAATCGAGGAGAGGCAAGAAAAATAAGGAGCAGTACCAGAGAATTGGTTAGTATATAATGTTGATATAAATATTTATGATGATATTTTCTTATCTTGAATTCAGAATCTTGGATAATTATCGTGTTTTGCCACTGTCATACACAAGAAAGTTCAAATTCCATTGCAACCAGAATTTATTAAGGACATTTTTATTGAAAGCATGAATCAATCGCTTGTTTGCTTAACTGTGACGGCATCTTCAACGCCACATGCGAATTACGCATCAAAGACCTGACGTCACAAATCCTGCATCGCGCAATCAGAGTTTACCGCGCGACTAGCATATATACAACATCCCGAAATCAACCGTCGGGCTTGGCCCTGAGCCCACCAAATGAGGGGCCCATCTTTATGGGCCACCGCGTCCAATTCGCGGACGGGGAGCGATGCTCCGGCTCCGCCAGCCACGCCCCCTTGCGGGGGTGTAGCGATATCCAATGATATATGGCCATCGGGCAGTTGCCCACCAGACACGACACCCGTCGGGTCGGAGGATCCTCCCTTTTCCATAGACTATGAGTGAACTTTACACACTGGTCCGCATACCTTTATAGTAATGTACGTAAATTATCTAAGATTCTGAAATCAAAATATATATTCATTTGTTGTAATTTTAATTTTTTATTTATTTTATTTGTCCTCGATTGGAACTGCTTAAACCAACCGATGGAACAATTTCTACTTCTATTCCGTGCTGCACAACAAACGTAATAATTATTCATTTACAAAAACATTGTTTTACATTAAAGAAGAATTATCTGTTTATCTTTAAGAATAAGTAGTCCCCGATAGCTCAAAGCCACAAAGCTACTGATGGTCAGGGTTCCTTTTAACAAAATGTGCCGTCTCCAGTAGTACTACTTTCAGAAATTCATTCTTTCATCAAATTGCATATAGACATGCTCTTTAGGTGATGGCTAAAGCAATTATTTATTAATGAGATTTTGTGCAGTGTTTGGTAAAATCCAATAGTCAATGTTAGCTATTCATTAACTCATTGAGAAGTCGTGCAAGTATATGCTGTTAATTTTCTCATTAGTCAATTTCTTAGAGGAGCTCGTGGCTAAGTAATAACAGCCACATGGGTCGATACTTCAGGTTAAGCTACGCTTGCCGGGGTTGGTCCGTGGATGGGTGACCATCTTTACATACCGAGACTCCTCCGTGCCTCGGAAAGCACGTTAAGCCGTTGGTCCCGGCTGTCATTCGTGTATCTTTGACAGTCGTTTCGGGTCGTCAGAAGCCCGAAAGTCTGACAAGAAGTCCAACCAAGAGTATCTTGTACAAATTGATCTAATCTCATTAGTCAAGGCTTGATAGGTTTTATCATTTCAATGCATTATGATTTTTTTGTTATTCTCCTTTCATTTTTAAATATAAATTACTAGCTTTAGACAGCGGGTCCGCCCGCGTGGATGTGGGTTATCGCTTAAAAAAGTAGCCTATGTTCTTCTCCATATCCCAGGCTATATCTCTGACAAATTTCGCAGAAAACGTAAAAATGTAAAACAGACAGACAGAGTTACTTTCACATTTAAAATATTAGTAATGGATGTGAAAGTAACTCTGTCTGTCTGTCTATCTGTTTAACGTTTTGACGCCCAAACCGCTGAATCGATCGTCAAGAAATTTGGCAGAGATATAGCCTAGGATATGGAGTATGGATCATATAAAACTATTAACTTATCTTAACAATACGTTAATGTGACGTGTGTATGGTTTACATTGCAAACGAATCGGACGCCCAGCCGCTAGATCGTCCGCCTGCGTCGAAGGTATACACTAGAATACTAGAAATATCCGTATTTATAAGTATCCTCTAATATTTTATCCCTGGCTTCTGAAAAAAAAAAAAAGTAGTTGCCACAATCAAGATTTTGTTTAGATTGACTAAGTAACTTGTTTGCATCTGAGCCTATCAAGCACAATGATCACAGCTACTACTTTTATTTGATTGAGATTTGAAACAGGATCTTGATTGGAGTTATCACAAAACCTATATGCAGCAATCAAGTCAAAACATAATTGGTCCAACCAAGATTATTAAAGTTTCAATGATCTTTATTGAAGTAATCAAAATGCTTGATTGACACAACTAACTTACTTTGTTACAGTTAACATTTTTTTAACTTGTCTCCTTTTTATCTTTTCTAAAATGATGTCATGTTAAGGGTAATCGAGAAACTTGTTTGAGCGTTCAATCATTTGAACCAGTATTGCTGCAATCATGTCGTGATGATCAACTTAACTAAGATTTTGATTAATCTAAACAAGATATCGTCAATCAAGCTAAAAAGTCACTTGATCGGAGTAATATTTTTCTTCAGTGTACAAGTCGCCTTCGTTTTACATAGAGAACTGTTTGATAGATAATGGAGATTACAACGAGGGGCTTGTTGTTAAGTTATAATAGCCCCACGGGTCGATCGATGAGGTCAAGCTACGCTAGCCGCGGTTGGTCCGTGGATGGGTGACCATCTTTACATACAGAGACCCGTCCGTGCCTCGGAAAGCACGTTAAGCTGTTGGTCCCGGCTGTCATTCGTGGATCTTTGACAGTCGTTACGGGTCATCAGAAGCCCAAAAGTCTGACAACCAGTCTTACCAAGGGGTGTCGTATTACCCAGTAACTGCGTTGTGGAGGTCAGATAGGTAGTCGTTCCATATAAAATACTGGTATTCAACTGTGTCCCCAAAATAGTTGAGACAAAACTAGGCGATGGTGAAAGTTTTTCAGAAACCAGGGTTTAATTTATGTCATTTAAAATGTATTCTTCTGATATTATTTAAGTTTATAGTACCGATTAACTAAAACATAAAACAGTATAATACTTTGTGCTAATGCTAAATGTTTCCTATGTGCAGGAGCCGCGCAGCTCTCATATACCAATGGAGGAAGATGACTCGACCTCCGTCCGTTCCGGCGACACGCCAGATGTCAAGAGTACGTATTACTTATAGTTAGACCGATACCGCTGTGCCGCGCTTTAAGTATGTGTGCGGTTTACGGGACGGCATTGCAGGTCGCACATTCGTCAACGCCAACGGCATCCCGCCATTCATTCGTCAACGCTCAGGGCATCCCGCTGCTCATTGGTCAACGCTCATGGTGTCCCGCCATTCATTCGTCAACGCTCAGGGCGTCCCGCCGCTCATTCGTCAACGCTCACGGCTTCCCACCGCTCATTCGTCAACACTCAGGGCGTCCCGCCGCTCACTTGTCAATGCTCACGGCGTCCCGCCGGTCATTCTTCAACGCTCATGGCGTCCCGCCGCTCATTCGTCAATGCCCCCCGCCTCGACGCGCATTTCTAAGGCTCGGTATAGCGGTATCGGTCAAACTATGCATATAGGTTTTTTTTTTTACAAAATCCGTGGTACAATGAAATAATTTATAATATGTCCAGTTTGACTTGCACCCTAAAACAGGTTTTCCTAGTTCAAAAAAATAACTATAAAATTAACATGTACAAATAAAAAGGTAAAATGCAGTATGCATTCTTTACATGCTAGCTGTTCAGAACATCGGTAAAGGAACTGGGTGCCCCGAGGGTTTCTGTTCTAATCTGGGTTACGCCTGTGCATTCTAAGAGCACATGCGCAATGGTTTCCTTCGTCTTCATGAAGGCCCCGCGCAGAGGGCTGTCTGTTATCCTTATTGTGTGAAATGTTTGTTTAGCGAGCAGTGTCCAGTGATGGTTTCCGTCACCAGGCGCAGACCGTTGGACCTGGAAGTTGGTTGAAGGCGATGGGTATGATAGGCTCGGGTCCACAGACTGACGTGCTGGATGCTCTGCTTGCTAGTTCGTCAGCTGCGTCGTTACCCAGAGATCCGCTGTCTTTTTACAGTGTCCGTGTTGCGGTTGGGTACCGTTGCTCGTTCTAGTGCATTGTGACATTCTAGTATCAGTTTCGAGGTAGTATATCTTTTCCCTAAGGATTGGAGAACTGAAGCACTGTCGGAGAGTATACGTTATACAGGGTGTAAGGGACAGCTCTCCGCAAACTAACAGGATGCATTCAGCTCTTTATTTTGAATCATATTCCACTGGAAATTTGCTCAGGAAAATTTTCATTTTCTTTATCTTTTTTCAGATCGATTCCTTTATTTTAATGTAAAATTACATTTTCTGTACGAAGCACTCCATTTATGTACATAAAACAGCGAAAAAAAAAAAAAAAAACTAGCAAAGGATGTTGAAGTACTCTAACAAATGACACGCGAAATCAGCTGTTCACTTTCTGCGTAGCTACAGATTTCATCGAAATCACTCGCTGCGCTGCCGTTCGCTACGTGCGCTTTGCTACGGTAACATTGCGTGTGAGGTAATAAAGCAAATCAGGTTTATTGGATTCCCATAATGTTCCTGAAATAATTTCATGGACCGGTCTTCTTAGTATGATATGCTGAATTCACTTTATCAGTCTGCGGAGGTCCTTACACCTTGTATTTTTCAACTTATTTTCGGTTGACTGTAGTTTAACATGTTCAAGTTATTTGCTCCATTTTGCTATGAGATGTTCGCCCACAGTGTCGGACGAGCCCCACGCGGGTACCACCCCGGCCGCAGCAGCTGGCCGCCCCCCGCCCTCGCCGCCGCCCGCCGCGCCCGCGCCGGCCGCGCCCGCGTCGCCCGTGTCCTCGGCGTCGGCCAATGCCGCCAAGAGGCCGCACGAGGACGAGCACCCGCCTGCTGACAGGAAGCCGCCCGTGAGTATTATTACCCAAGCAACAAAACCGCCATTTTGATTTTATTAAAACCTAACCAGTCGAACATAATCCATTGGTTTGCTCGATTTTACGTTAAAATTCGAAATATCGATTCGAATAATCCATTAAGATGTACGCAAATATTTTAACAAAATAACCTAAATATTGGAGTAATGTGTTTAATCGAATGATTAAAACTAGTAATTACCTTATTATTGCTGTAAACTGAAGCTGTTTACAGCAATTTTTTTTGTTTCTACATCAATTTATGTTATCCTAACCTAATCCTAAATATGCATAAAATGTATATTCATAGTTCTAATCATATTCACAAAACGCGTTTATCTTCCAGGCACCAAAAAAAGAAAAAGGCCCCGCACCCCTCCCCCCTTCAGCCGCCGTCTCGTCCCCGCCCCCGCCCGCGCCCCCCGCCGCCCGCAAGCCGCCCGCGCCCCCTCCCCCCGCGGCCCCCACCCCCACGCCCCCCCGCACGCCGGCAGCGTCGTCGCCGCAGAAGCTTGTAGTGGAAGAAGTCACAGAAGCCTTGCCTGCCGCTACCGCGGGAAGGCTGATTGTGGACCAGGTAATGTTATTGCGTTCTGAACAAGTCCTTATGAAATCCGCAAGTATCCGCTGGATGCAGGAAGCACAGAACCGGTCGAGATGGCGGTGCTTGGGGGAGGCCTATGTCCGGCAGTGGACGTCTTTCGGCTGAAATGATGGATGATAGTCATAAACTCACCAAATTCAGCCCGTTAGTAACACTACCGTCAAATACTCCAGAGTCTGTGACAGCGGCTTTTGGACTTAGAATTAGGACCTCACTGCTGTCTAACCGATGACCACGAGTTTTTTCTTTCGGCTGAAATGATGATGATGATGTTCTGAACAAATCCTAAAGCCCCATACCCATTAGAATCAATGTCGAGCATCAAAGAATACATCCAGTCCCATTTGAGCTTGGCTGCTTTTTGGGTAACAAAACCCATTTTTAACCGACTTTCCAAAAAGGAGGAGATTCTCAATTCGTGTTTTTTTTTTAATTTTTGTTACCTCGGAACTCCGTCGTTTATGAACCATTTTTTTTTTTTCAAAATCCAGTTCTGATAATGGAATCTATGAGAAATTGAGGGAACTCTTCAAATTTTATAGACAAACATATAGCGATTTTTGGATTTTCATCAACAACTTAAGCATTTGCATTCAGAAAGTATCATTTGATGAAGTGGAACTGATGAAAAAAAACCCTCACTGATACACATGAGATTTCGTGCGTGGATTCGCCAAAGATCGACCATACTCCATAACAACAGATGATCACGGGTAACAGACTGTAGACAGTCAAAGTTGCGTTTACCAATGGTACACCCGCGATTAACCAAAAAACTTCTCAGCTTAAGTAGAAATAACCTTAGAATAATAATAGGTACAATTACGGGCCATAATCTCCTTAACAAACATCTTTTTAACATAGGCGCCACAGACAGCCCCCTTTGGAGGGGCTGCCTTGACGCCGAGGAATCAGCAACCCACGTCATCCTGGAATGCGAGGCCGTGGCTCGACAACGTGAAGAAATCCTCGGAACAGTGAGGTCGCTCCGTGAAGCCTGTGAAGCTCCCAGGAAGCTTCTGTGCTTTTGGGCGAAGCTAAGCTAGCTCTGTTAGCCAAAATCCCCACGCACAACGGACCAAATAGGAGTCTAAGTGCGGAAAAGGGAGCCCCATCATCATCATCACACATGAGATTTTGTCCCTCTAGTTGTAAAGGAACAAAAGCCCAGATGCAAGGTGGTTAGGTATCGAAATACAAGCAAACAATGAACTGTCTCAAATAACCTATATTTATAAAAATATATCTCCACCATACAACATCACACGGTAGCCGTTAGGGGTCTACCTCGATAATAAGTTATTACCCCTTCAATTTAATTTAAAATCTAAAGTAGGTAGGTGACCATAACTGTCACTTATTAATGCCAAAATGCAGATTTCAAATCAATCGATGAAAGGTATCGCACGGAATCGTAACGTCTTTTTGGGAGACAAAAACCATTTTTAATGAATAAGTGAATCTGGCACCACTTCCAGAAAAATATCGTTTACTTTTGCTATTGTTGATGACTAGCTTTTGCCCGCGGCTCCGCCCGCGTGTATGTCGGTTATCACGTAAAAAAGTAGCCTATATTCTCCATATTCCAGGCTATATCTCTGCCAAATTTCATGAAGATCGGTTCAGCGGTTTAGGCGTGAAAACGTAACATACAGAAAGACAGACAGACAGACAGTTACTTTCACATTTATAATATTAGTATGGATTCTAAGTGAATCTGGCACCATTTTCTTGTGATGAACCTGGATTTTACAGTCCGAAATAACAAACACGTAGTAAGTATGGCGGTTCTACTTCATACAACTAACAATTTCTCACCACAGGTATGCAGAGACGCCGAAAAAGCAGTAGAAAGCAAAAAAACCGAATCAGAAGAGAAACCCAAACGAGAAGAAGTCAACGAAAAACCAAAGTCATCAGAAAAGTCCGAAACAAGAACAAAACCAGAAGTCAAAGACAAAACCTACTCCAGAAGCAATTCTACAGAAGAGACAGAAGTTAAAAGAGATAAAAGTAGACCGAATTCTATACACGAAAGAGAAGTAAGGGATAGTAAGAGAGATTCTTTAGAGAAGACTGGTATAGAAGTAAATAGAGTTAGTGCAGAAGTGAATAGACTAGAGAAGCATTATTCTAGGTCTTCTTCTGTGGATGAGGAGCGGTTTGACGATAAGAGGAGAGAGAAGAGTGATAGGAGATCGCAGCATAATGCTGTTGAAATTAGGCCTGTTACGGTGAGTTTTAAAACTTTTTAAACAAGATTTTGAACAGGAATTGTTAAAAACTTGCAGCTATGATAATATAAGATACGACGATTTTAGATATTTGTGAACCATATCAAAACTTGAAAACGACTTTACTTTTTTTTGTACAAAAATGGCACTTTTAAACGTCGAAATTTACACCGAAATAAAATTGATTCTAGTTGCCCCTTCCAAAGGTAGTTTCGCATGGAGAAGAATGGGCAAGAAACTCCACCGTACTTACGGTAGATACTTCGAGTCAATGAGCTACTCAAATGCTACCCGACTAATATGTAGCTTTGTTGGTCTAAAATCAACAAATTGGCAATATTTTTATAGCAAAAATGAAACAATAATATCTTGGAATGACATAATTTTTAAAGTAGCAGCAAATTGATAAAAAAATAAAAAAAAATAAAAATATCGAATCTTCGTCGAGAAAAATGGTCAAATTACATTCCTGTCAAAGAATTTCCTAATGGCTGGTAAAATGAACCATGAAGGCTGGCTGGCTCATGGTTTTGTATTCAGAATCCTAGCGAAAGTTAGTTATTTTTTTGAAATATATATTTTCTATTATTTCCAGCCACCACAACCAAAAGAACCAGACCCGCCTAAAGAAACAACGAAACCGCCCGCCCCCGTCCCACCGACACAGCATACACACGCCACACAGCACACGGCGCCCACACAGACTGTGGTGGTGACGTCACCCACGCCACTCCCACCCGTCTCGCCAGTGGTGGTGGCGGTGAAGGAAAGCGTGGTTGTGGTAAGTTTTCTATCAGTCAATTTGCCACACTTGCCGCGGTTGGGTGACCATCTTTACATACCAAGATCCCTCCGTGCTTTGGAAAGCACGCCGCGGGTCTCGGCTGTCATTTGTAGATCTTTGACAGTTGTTACTAGGGCTTTCATCCCGGGAATCTCGGTCTCGAAAATTTCGAGAGTCCTGACGATTTTTTGGTATTTTCGAGACTCGAGACTGATACTTTCAGTCTCGGGAATAACGAGACTTTTGAGACTTGTCCAATGGCTTAGGGAAATACCAAAACCATTGTAATAATTACTATCTATCGCTCCCACTAGCGTAGAAGCAGAGAGAGCTTTTTCTAACGCAGGTTAGGTACCTTTATTATTAATAAATTCAGGTTCTCTCTGATGCGCTTTGTTTCTTACGTACCCACTATAAAAATATAAAACTCTCATAAATAGGTTTTGGTTTTATAATGAGTTTGTAACTGCTATGTGTAATAAAGTACTTGATTGAAATATCTTTTTATGACTGCTTAAAAGCTTAGCCTATAAGTAGGAAACCTACTTTTACAATAGTCTCGGAAGTCTCGTTATTCCCGGGAATTTCGAGATCGCACCGAGTCTCGATTATTTTTTCCCGGGACTCAGAAATGCAGCGAGACTGAAAGCCCTAGTTGTTACGAGTCGTCAGAAGCCCGAAAGTCTGACAACCAGTCTTACCAAGGAGTGTCGTGTTACCCAGTACTGTGTTATCCAGTATGACTATAATATATGATGGATTATTGAGTTGGGCTTACTGCCCGACTCAAAAATCCATCCTAGGTAGGCAGGTAGGCAACTCAATAATCGGTAGGTACATTAACTGTTAGAGCTACAGGAAAACTGATTATGGAGACTGTCCTTGCTTTTTTGAGCAATTTAGATCCCCAGTCACAGTTTTTGAAAAAGTGTAGGAATAGTCAGAAAATTGCCATTTTCATAAAAAAAACTTTTTTGATCCTGTGTCTTTATACCGGATGACATTTTTTACCGTCTCGTAAAAATTTGGGTATACTAGGTGAACGGAGTAGAAGCCTATGGCATAGTTTTTATTATTTTTTCTTTAACCTAGAAAGAAATTGATCTATGGATAAATACCACACATTTGAAGTAAACTTATCATACTATAACAATAAACACAGAAATTTAACAAAAAACATAATTCAATAAATAAATACCATAAATAATATTTAAATTTAAATCATACGCACCCAAATTTCAATATTTTTATCTTTTACTTTAGTTTTATTTCTGAAAAATAAAAAAAAAATAAAAAATATTGCTATGCCATAAGCTTCTACTCCGTTCACCTAGTATACCCAATTTTTTTCGAGACGGTAAAAAAAGTCATCCGGTATAGATCGGATAATAGGATGCAAATTTATTTAAAGTTGAGGTGTGTTATGAAATGCACTCTTGTATCGAAATAATCCCGCGATTCCGGGATCGACGAATTTAGAGTTCTCATTATAGAATCGAATGTAAGTACATTTACTTACGTTCAGGTGTTGGCTAGTATGGAATGCAGTTTTGTATCGATACATTTACTACTTTTTGACTATAGACACGAATGCTAGCTTATGGTGTAAAGTTAAATAACACCACATATTTAAGAAGTCGTTTCCATACCATGTACCCGATTAGTTATGCATTCCCGGATTTTCTGGAATCCCGGAATTTATTAAAAAAATATATATATAAGCCACTTCCATAATTCCATAGCCAAAAATTAACATTAGGTAAATATGCATCCGAATATCCGATCTCTACTTAAAAGGATCAAAAAACTCTATCGGAGCAACTGAGTTTTGAGT
This sequence comes from Dryobota labecula, assembly GCA_947523025.1. Taxonomy (NCBI): domain Eukaryota; kingdom Metazoa; phylum Arthropoda; class Insecta; order Lepidoptera; family Noctuidae; genus Dryobota; species Dryobota labecula. The sequence goes on from OX383312.1 coordinate 10,809,888, forward strand.
AGTAGAAAAGTCAGAAATCGCAAAAAACTTTTCCCATAAATTTCGTAGGAAATGATATTCCCAACTTACTTTTTTTAACTATGGATAGACTGGCCGCTCTGTAACTACAACGGATAAGGTACTCTTTACTGCCCCATTATATAACATCCCGACATCAGCCGTCGGGCAGTAAGAGCTCACCACACACAACACACGTCTGGTCCGAGGATCCTCCCTTTTCTATGGAGGATGAGTGACCTGTACACCCTGGGCCTCAAGTCTGCTATTACAATAGTATCAGAATGGTCTATCATTGATTTCATAATTGTTGATTTTGACAAGTTTGATAATCTACTAATATAGGTAGTCATTATGACTTTCCAGTGGTCAGCCACTGACACTCCATTGAAAGAATTGGTAATCTCGTGCATAGTGACAAATGAAACTTCCTACTAAACTTCCAACTTCCTACTACTTCAGATTGCTCATAACACTAATAAATAATATGTAAAAATATATATAAATGAAATCTGGCATGAATAAATGTTCAAAATGCCATTGTAATACGATTCTATTACGAGACCATTGACCGACCAATGATCGACCATTATGAATTTAGCAGATTACGAGCTTTTAGGAAAATGACAATGGGATCGTGTTGGAGTGACGAATTTGTAAAAATAGCAGACTTGGGCCCCTGTTCCTCATACCTCTATACCTTATTTTTATTTAGAATATGACCGATGTCCTTCGATACCATAATCTCATTTAAATTCTCTATGATACAGGTAGAACCGAACAGCCTGGCTGCGACTACGCCGGCCGGGCTCGTCACCGTGACGACAACGCATCCACCTGTCCTTAGTACTGCTGCCAATGTGAGTACCACCCATCATTTCTATACATAAATAAATAAAATAAAAATATTTTAATTCAGATATCAAGGATCCATAGGTAGGATATCTCTAAATAGGATATATATCCATACATTATAAATAACAATCCATACTAATATTATAAATGTGAAAGTAACTCTGTCTGTCTGTCTGTATGTTACGTTTTCACGCCTAAACCGCTGAACCGATCGTCATGAAATTTGGTAGAAATATAGCCTGGAATATGGAGAAGGACATAGGCTACTTTTTTACGCGATAACCGACATCTACGCGGGCGGAGCCGCGGGCAAAAGCTAGTATTACAGAAAAGAAAATTAAAATTAAAATGTAGATTTAAAACTAAACTTAGAATCAAAAATTAATCTCAAAATTACAATCATAATCAAAGTTAAAATCAAAATTAGTATTAAAAAAAAATATATATATATAATTAAATGACTGACTCAACAAGGGACTTCCACAGCGGAGATGACACCCTGTCAGTCACAGTCTTCAAGATTACGTTGCGGCTGCCACGCATTCTGCAGATCAGGGATACCGTCCTTTTGCGAATGATGGCATGAAAGCCATCAGTGCGAAACAATGCGAACATCCCCGACGCACTACAGAATCGTGGCAGCCCCAACATAATCCTGAAGATATTATTATATTGGACGCGAAGGGCATCCAGCGATCTTTTGCTATGACAGACCCACAGAATTCCAGTGTAAAAGCTCTGACAATATGCCTTAAAAAGCGTAACTTTTACTTGTTGAGAGCAACGGGAGAATCTGCGGGCCAGCATATTACCTCTGACTGCTAGAGCCCTACGCTCCCTCTCAATGTCTAAAATGTCTAATTCTATGCCTTGCAGTGCGACGCATGACATCGAATATTTTTTTTTTGGGTGATTGGAACTTTGTTCTAGTAGTTCTAGTTTGTTCCCAACACAGCAAACATTGTCATGGGAACCGGTGGTCTCTTCAATAGACTGAATTTGTCTTTAAACTGTACTCATTTCAAACGTTTTCCTTCCCCAGCTCCCGCCAAACGCCGTAACCATATCAACCACACCACCCATAGCAGACGAAGTAGTGATAGTCGGCTTGGGATCATCGTCAGATGACGACTGCTTCGCGCCATCGTCGCTGGACTCTTTAGACTGCACTCACTATAGCGGTAAATATCCTATACAATTCTGTGCATTTTTCATTCAATTATTTTCTCCACATAACGATAAACAACTTACCTTGAGTTTCGTTAAAAAATGTTCACAATATATTCACTTTAATGTTAACACCGGAAAAGTAACCTTCGTAAGAGGGCTGATATGCATTCTGCTATCCTTTCTCTCACACTATATGCCAGGGTTCGAAAAAATCCAATTTTTATATATATCCGATATATATCCAGGCCAAGAAAAAGAAGCGAATTTCATTCTGTAAGGGGATTGAACACTTAAAAATGTGAAAGGAATTTGTAAAACAATATAAGTGTCAAATTACCACATTTTTTATTTTAAAAAAGTAACAAAAGAATTAGTGTTTATTTGAGAATGAATTTTTTAATAAACCCTTTAAAAAAAAAAGGACCTATTATTATAATAATCTTCATTAGTCTGTGAGATAAATCAACTAATTTTAATAATAATTTATAATCATAAAAAAAATATTCTAAATTGTAGTTTTTCGCTACGTGTTGCCAGGGTAAACATTAATCTCCAAAAAAATATTTCAGAAGACAGGAAAAAATCAATTGATAATATCAAGATAAAAATCAATTGATATATATCGTGATATATATCATGATATATATCCGCTGATATATATCGGCGAACCCTGCTACATACACATATATTTGCATTAAAAATGAATTTCAAGTAAACAAGCATATGAATAGTTATGTGATCCTGGTATTTTTTAATAAATAATACCACATATTTAAGAAGTCGTTTCCATACCATGTATCCGATAAGTTGTGCATTCCCGGACTTTCTGGAATCCCGGGGTTATTATTAGGAAAACATAAAAATAAGAAGCCGCTTCCATAATTACTTTACCAAAAAAAAAAAATTACTTTAGATAAATATGCATCCGAATACCCTATCACTGGTCATGATAGTGGGAACGGTACCCTATACTACTAACTTATAAGGATTTCATCTTTAAAGTACTTTCCTTTAGCTTTTTCAAAGGAATTATAGTGAGCGATAACCGGATTTTGTAGCTATTCAGGAACAAGTGTTAAGACAATAGCTGGTATGTATTACAACTCATAATAAACCTACATGTTATTGTTTGTTTACAGAAAAAACTCGTGGTCGTCGGTTAGACAGCAGTGAGGTCCTAATTCTAAGTCCAACAGCCGCCGCCACAGACTCCGGAGTTTTCGACGATAGTGTTACTAATGGACTGAATTTGGTAAGTTTATTACTGTTCATTAGGTTCACTCACCTCTATTGAAAAGGGAGGATCCTCCGACCAGACGGGTGTCGTGTCTGGTGGGCAACTACCTGACGGTTGATGTCGGGATGTTGTATATATGGTAGTCGCGCGGTAAACTCTGATCCCCGACCCTTGCTTTCAAGCGAAGCGCCAGCACGCGCTTTAGCTAAGCAGCATGTAGTCCAAAATCCCCCTGATAAAAATTAAAACACTGATTTTATCCAGCCACCGACGGTCCCTTGCCATCCTCCCCCCCCCCCCCCCCCCGACTCTGCCCTAAACCGAGGTTCGTACCCCACAGGCGGTGGCTTAGCGTGCAGTCGGGTAGCTTATAAGTATGCCCTGGCTGGAGGCCTTAAATTTCTATTACGAGCTTAAGGCACCACAGAATAGCCCGGTTAAATATCCCGAACCCCTCGTGGTAACACTCTGAGATGCCCTAGTTGAAAAAAAAACTGCTTGCGCGATGCAGGATTTGTTACGTCAGGTCTTTGATGCGTAGTTCGCATGTGGCGTTGTTGATACCGCCACAGTCCTAAGTGCCCGTTCACTTGCACCACAGAAGGCCGCGAACGCGAGCGAGTGAGGACTAATATTCTTTATATTAAAGTCCTTACTCGCTCGCGTTCATACATTCAGTCCCACAAAAACATAAGAAACAGAAGCTATATTCCGTCCACCGAGAGTATGCTTTTTTTGACACCTGTCAGTTGTACAGGATTTGGAACTAATAAAGTTTTTATATCACTTACCCCGCATTCCGAATTGCACTGTAATCGATTTGAGCGTTATTATACGCGTACTGAATTGGCGTGAGCGCGATAACGTCCCGTGAATCGTCATAGGTGACGTCATGACACGCGCCATCTCGCGATATCGCCGACCATACCCTAATATCACCGTGAGCGCTGTCAAACAGCTCTCAGCTGTCATAATCGCGATATTCTAAATTGGAACGCAAATTATCGATGTGAGTGCTATGAGCGATAACGGCTTAAATCGGAACGTAGCCTTAATCGTTTCTATGAAACTGACAGGTGTCAAAAAAGCATTCTCTCAGTGGACGATATATATTATTATGTAGCATGAATTGGCAAAACAAGCCGAACCAACGTGCGTTTTTATCGGTACAAACACAAAACTTTTCGGCGTTGTCTGCTTATTATAAAAAGGTAAAATATCTTGCTTCTTGTTTTTTCTTCCCAATAAACGTTTTTTTTTTTTTTTTTTACATATCTCGGGTCCCTGGGTTTCCGGTATCTTTGGAATGCGTACGAGGGACCGAAGCCAACTCGCAAAGGCCCCTTAGACATTTTTAATTAAATGAGGCACCAACCGACGATTATCCTTGTACGCACTATGCAAGTGCACCCAAGGACAACCTCCGGTTGGTGTAGGATTATTGCAGGATAGTATTGTTATCTAATATTTAACTTATTGTTTTCTCAACAGGACACATCCCACGTCTCAGTAGTTACGGTCGGTAACGAAGAGGTGCGGGTTCGAGACTCGGCAGCGACGCACATCGCGCTCGGCTCTGTTAGTACAAGACTCAGTCCGGATAGCTTTGAGAGGTAAGAATATAACACCAACACATAATATAAAATAACATTTGAGGGGCTGCGTGCCTTGGGTTAGTACTCGAGACCTATGACTTGGCGGTCCGACGGTCACACGACTAGGCTATCACTAGGAGTGGGCGTTGCGACGACGAACCGTTTTCATAGACCGTTTTGTGTTCTGCGAAGATGAAACCGTTTTACGTCCTGGGTTCAAACAGTCTTCGTTGCACAGACCAGTCTTCGAATTATTTAGTGCGATTTTATATTTTACGTCTTTGAAAATACAGTCGAGAACGCAATGAGTCAACTATCTCGTCCGTCGCGTCTTCGGTCCGCGTTCGTTTACAAAACAGTCCTTACAATAGAAAGTGAACTTTAAGTCAATGAAATACAGTCGATAATGTTATTACCAGTTGTCAATGCGTCTCGTTCCGTTCGTTTGCAAAACAGTCCTTACAATAAAAATTGAACTTTATGTCAATGAAATACAGTCGATAATGTATTACCAGTTGTCAATGCGTCTCGTTCCGTTCGTTTGCATAACAGTCCTTACAATAGAAAGTGAACTTTATGTCAATGAAATACAGTCGATAATGTATTACCTTACCTTACCTACCAGTTGTCAATGCTGTCGTTCGTGATGCGACGATCAAACCTGTTGATATAGATGTAAGAAACTGCAACTATTTCACTCGACGAAAACGCAATTCTATTTGATGTTGGATAAGTTTCGTCGTCCATCGTCCGTCTTCAAACCAGGGCCTCAAGTCTGCTATTACAATAGTGTCAGAATGGTCTCGCCATTGTCAGTATTTGACAGTGTTTCTATGGCAAATCTGTCAAAAACTCACAATGAAGAGACCATTCTGACACTATTGTAATAGCATACTTGAGGCCCAGTAGCAAGGACGACCGTTTTTTGCAACCGTTTTCGTCTTCGGGAAAACGGTTGCGTTTCGTCCGTCAAAAATTCGACAACGACCCACCACTATTTGTGGCTAAGTAATAACAGCCGCTCGGGTCGATCGATGTGGTTAAGCTATGCTTGCCGCGGTTGGTTCGTGGATGGGTGAGCATCTTTACATACCGAGACTTCTCCGTGCCTCGGAAAGCACGTTAAGCCGTTGTTCCCGGCTGTTATTCGTGAATCTTTGACAGTCGTTATGGGTTGTTTTTTTAACTACATATTTTACACTTAAGTGCACGCATAGCTAACAATTCAATACTTTTACAGCAGATCACAGTCAGACAGTGGCTCAGTAGCGTCATCATCATCCCGAGTCCTTCAAGACGCAGACTCTTTAGCGAACAGCGCGACCACGACTACCACGGCCTCGCACCCAGACCTGCATCTCGCGCATCTGAATGTTAATGTTAATGGTGGAGCCAGGTATGTACATATTCCACTTTTTTTTTGTTCCGGGGTGGATAATCTTCATGGATGTCCTTATAGAGGTATGAGGAACAGGTTGTAAAGTTCACTCATACTTTATGGAAAAGGGAGGATCCTGCGACCAGACGGGTGTTGTATCTGGTGGGCAATTGACCCATACTGGGTTATTTATTACCCAGTATGGGTTTTCATTCGATACCCCTTGATAAGACTGGTTGTCAGACATGTAATGACTGTCCAAATGACAGCCTGGAGCAACGGCTTAACGTGCTTTCCGAGGCACGGAGCGGAGTATAATCTTGACTCTACTAATTCGATTATTACTTGTTACAGAGTAAATACAGACCAGACAGAGAACTTAGACAATGGCGAGCCTGTAGTACTTAGAAGAAAGCAGCAAGATGGACAGCCTGTCAACAGGATGCAGAGGTAAATACATACTTAAAATACTGATTACTGCCTTAATTATAGTTATTTGGTTTCACACGAAACTCACATTTGTACATGGAAAGACTATCCTTAGGGGGAGACACATGTTCAGGTTCGGCATTCGATTACGTAGTTTTATTTATTGGAGAACCAATAGCTATAACAGATGGATAACAATTGTATATGAAACATAGAGCCACAGATTCTCAAGGGAAATCTTAGGATCACTGACAAGCACGATTTAAAAGATAAATATATCAAAGGTACAATAAGCACTATGCATTTCTAAAGAAGTCAGCGAGGAGAGGGGGGGGGGGGGAGTCAGTTGTTGTTCTGGTATCCTAATAAAACAAAATAGACAAGATCTCAATGATATTATATAAATAAAGAGGTAGATATCGCACTAGCACGCGCAAATTGTTGCAGATAAATTCACACAATGGTTGTAATTTGATTTAGTCGGTATATAGCGCCACGGAATAGAAGTAGAAATTGATCCATCGGTTGGTTTAAGCAGTTCCAATCGAAGACAAATAAAATAAATAAAAAATTATAATTACAACAAATGACTAAATAGAATTACAACAAATGAATAAATGAAAAATTAAATTACAACAAATAAATATATATTTTGAATGCAGAATCTTAGATAATTTACGTACATTACTTACTATAGAGGTAAGAGGAACAGCGTGTAAAGTTCCATCATAGTCTATGGAAAAGGGATGACCCTCTGACCAGACGGGTGTTGTATCTGGTGGGCAACTGCCCAACGGTTGATGTCGGGATGTTGTATACATGCTAGTCGCGCGGTAAACTCTGCTAGCGCGATGCAGGAGTTGTGTGACGTCAGGGCTTTGATGCGTAGTTCGCATGTGGCGTTGTAATTGCCGCCGGTGTTATACGCAGTAGATTAAACTTTTTGTATAATATATCTAAAATGCCAAGTTGTGTGTTATGAAATTGTAAAAACTATGGTTCCAAGATAAATAAGAGTGAAGGAATCTCATACCATAATTTGAAAAAAAACAACGCATCGATATCTGAACACCGCTCAGTATGAACGTAGCATATCTATCCTTTATAATATAATTGCAAAATCCTCGACTTGCTTCGTCTACATTCATACAAAAGTCTACAAGATAAGTTTTTAACCAGTGTGCATTTTTTTTTTTTGTGGTTCAGTATCAATAATAGAACACATATCCATTATTTGTCCAATACTTATTTTTTTGGTCCACTTGAAATCAGCAAAATTTGGATACAATCTATTCAAAATAATATCAATGGGCGTGCGCACAGCTGATAGGTACCTACTACTGCGTTCCGCTTCACTGACCGCGCCGCCGCGCGACGAGTATCCATTATACCAGTTTCAAAATAAACATCTTTCGTTAACGATAACTTATTTTTTTTGTACTAATAAGAAATAAGTGTATAATAAAACACGTTTTAATTTAATTTGTCAAAATTTGCGCTCTGATTAAAAAAAATATCCTGTATAGTTAAAACATTATTTGTCTACAGGTCAAAGGAAGACATCCATATGGCTAACCTGAAGAAGAAAACTCGCAAGCGAACGAGGAAGTTTGAGATAGATGGCGTTATAGTCACCACCACTACTTCCAAGGTATGTTTTATACATCACAGATAACAACTACATGACATAACAGCCTGTCAAACTCAAACTCAAACTGAAATCATTTATTTCAATTAAACCATTTACAGGCACTTTTGAATTGTCAAGGAGTCGGTCAGTAAGAAAAATTAAGCTACATTCCCATTCCAAAGCGTAGGCACCTCTGGAGAAGAACGGGCAAGAAACTCCACGGCCATTTTTAAATTTTAAATTCAAGTTATTACAAAATCCTGGGTACATTATTCTTGTTGCTTCTTTATGTGAGAACAGAGTAAAGAAAAAAAAAATAACATATCAAAATGTAAGATTAAAAATAAGCCCTGGCAGTTAAAAGATGAACATCAACGAACGAGAACTTTTCTTAATGCGAAACTTACTGCAGAATCCATAGTTGCGGGTATACTTGCATAATCCGCGCCTGTCACAATCACAACACCAATTTATTTTATATCGTCAGCTCGACGTCCGTGTGTCACTGCAGGGATCCAGCAGAATATCAGCGTCAGGTATATCTGCCTGACACATGCTGAGCTGGACTCCCATTTGGTGCAACCTTGAGACGCACACCGCACCTTGTATATTCGTTATTTAATAGAATTATGTCATGTTTGTCTGTTTAATAATATTCATGAATTTTTTTACCGTTTGTGCTCTTGTGTGTTGTGCCATGTCTTTTGTGTGCACTGAATAAATGTTTTATCTATCTATCTATCTATCAGTCTCAACTGACGGCGCTCGTTCACGAACATGACGCGTGGATCAACACCATCCAGCTCAACCATTTTGTGGGGCCTGTATTCCCTGGAGGGTGAGGCAGAGGTGTTCCTATAGTATACCCAAATTTTTAGGGTTCCGTACCAGAAGGGTAAAACGTGACCCTATTACTAAGACTCCGCTGTCCATCTGTCTGTCCGTCCGTCTGTCACCGGGCTGTGTCTCATGAACCGTGATAGTTAGTTGAAATTTTCACACATGATGTATTTCTGTTGCCGCTATAACAACTTAATACTAAAAAACAGAATAAAATAAATATTTTCTCCCATACAACAAACATGATTTTTTTGTCGTTTTTACAGATAATGGAACGGAACCCTTTGTGCGCGAGTTCTACTCGCACTTGCCCGATTTTTTATTTGAATTTCGCTGGCTACTCTGACGCTTCCCCCTTAACCTAGTTGTTAAATCCAAGCTTATCATAAGTATCTTTCCTTCTCAGGTTATATGGGGCGACGAAGAAAGCGGTCGAACATGGGACGACCACGCCCTCCGCAAACAAGAGCTGCGCGAGATCAAGATGTTGCAGAAGCAGGAGCAGAAGCAGTTCCAGGACCTCAACGCCAAAGAGAGCCAGCTCAGGGAGCAGCAGGATAAGAGGTCAGTGAAAACAAGTCGCTAAATGGGCCTGGCTAGGTCGATATGTTCTAGATGTTTCTCTTAAATATTTTGTGTATGAATAGATACACCTTATATAGACTTTGTTATTGTGTAGTGTTAACTTGTCGTTGCTGCCTCTTCTCTTACCCAAAAAGTTTTCAGTGTGTTCCTAATTCCTAGTCCTACCTGAATAATTAACAAATACCAAATTATATAAGAGAGCTATATATCGTCGGGTCAGAAGTAAACTAGCCAATGGGTCAATGTTAAATGGTTGAGGAGGACGATTTTAATAAAAATAATTTTGCTGTAAATCAGGTAGTTTTTAATGTCAATTGAAGATGTTAATGAATTTGAATAATATTATTGACCTTTAAATACAGTAAAACAAAATAATGTCATTATCACTGACTATGTTAAAGATGAGGATGAAATAAAGTTCATTGATTCGAAGATATTTTTTACAAGAAGTGACGTATAAAAACCTAAACATAAATTGAGTAAAAGAAATAAAAATAAATATAAAAAAATGTTAGTTGCTGGTCGCCAACATGGCCCCCGAACGTGTGAAAACACCAATTTACTGGCCGGCGATCAGCAAAACCACCTTGCGTCTGGGTCGACGCAGCACGCCCCCCTTCGTTGCGACGTCCACTACTCTATGAAGATATCGCAGATTGATTAGTTGACTATGGCAATGGAATAAGAGTTACTGATTTTGTGCATATCTTCTGTATTAGTAAAATATTTATTTAAGGAAAAACAAACAGTAGCACAATAAGAAACAGTCATAATATCTTAAATATTACAATTTAAACAATTATGCTACCCACTACGTTCTCCACAGATTACTATTTAAAGTATTTAAAAACGGATTTATAAATTTAATGCCACAGATACAATATTTTGCCACAGTATGTGTCGCCTGAAAATAGAAATGTCCATGTATTTAACTCTAAACTGCCAAAATTTCACATTGGTTAGTTAACTATTGTACCGACGATATAAAACGTGTTTATATTATTATTTTCAATAAATAAGAACAGTGAAAACTGATCTGAAAAAAAAAAAAAAAAAAAAAACACGTATTTTATTGGTTTTATTAATATCCTAATTTATTGAACTTGCGTTTAATACCGGATAACCAGTATTGATACCGGGATCACGGTATTGACTTTTCCAATACCGGTATTGATAAAATCTGGTATTTGAAAGTCCTAGTCCCATCTGTATTAATCTGTGGTAAAAGTGCAAAATGACACTATTCTTAGTTATGCAATCTGTCACGTAAAATAATAAAAAAGGAAAAAATAAATAAAAAACAATAGTAGTGGTGATGTCTATTGTGTTTTTGATTGGAGAGATGTCGAAATAACGCAATCCTGTGTTGTTCAAGACATCTTCCCTTGCAGTAAAAACTGAACCATTCACCGGATTTCACAAAGCGTATTTATTTATTTAAACTTAATGTACTGTTGTGGTACAATTAGAGTTACGATGTGGATCCCCCCTCCCCCCCTGAAAGCAAATTTTAACCTATTGACTGCTTGGTTTTATATCAATTGCCGTGCCCCCAGCGCCCGGCTCATAAATCTACAAATAAATATCTACGACAAATATGGTCGTGCAATGATATAAAAAGCACAAAACGAACATAGGTTCTCAGTCGTATAAATACGACTGAGGCGGTACGGGCACGAAAAAATTTGTCGTATTAATCCGACCGGGGCGGTTAAAAGGTTAATACAAATGGGGTACCCAATTGATGCAGCCCACCGTACATTGGCAAATTAAGGGAGATGCTCTAAGGTAGTAATATATTTGCTATTTTTAGTTCAGTATATTGTGGTTTAAAATATGATTTGCCCTAAACTTGAATGTGCCCTGACGGCTGATAGTATGTCATGCGCACTAAGATGTCTCGCTGATGGTGGCGCGTGTGTTGGATCATTTAGCTCCCTTCAAAATGGTTGAGCTGAATGATGCTAATCCATGCGTCATGTTCGTGAACGGGCGCCGTCAGTTGGGACTGGTCATCTCTTAGCTGCCACGGCTTATTTTTTGATTTTTGAATTGTTTTGTTTCTATTTCTTGTACCTACTCTGGACGCTTCTAACGTGTACGTTTTTATTTCTACATCGTTCTTAATATAGTTATAAATTCAACATTAAAGATGTAACTTATATTTTTAGGTCATTGGTTTCGATTCCCTTGTTCACAAACTAAACTAAATTTAAGTTCAGTGCATCTTTTCCTTTCTATTTCATTAAGAAAAGGACAGAAGATACATTTTTGTTTAGTCCTGTCAAATTAATCAGCGCCTGTCACTACTCCTTTTATGTTTAGACGTGATTAAAAACTTGTTGACTAAAATTACGTCAATTTACGTTAAGCGCTGATTAATTTGACAGGACTAAACTAAAATTTATCTTCTGTCTAAAGAAAAAGATGCACTGAACTTAAATTTAGTTTAGTTTGTGAACAAGGGAATCGGCACCAGTGTTGATTTAAATGTACAACTCCCTTTTCTACTCATCAGGTTCGAAGCAGAACTAGTCTCCCTCGGCCGAGCGCACGAATCAGACCTAGAAGCGTTGGCGCGAGCTCAACGAGCGGCCGCCGAGCGAGCGGAGCAACAACTTGAGGCGGAGCTACGTCATGCTGCCAAACGACTGCGGGCAGACCACGAGAGGGACCTCAGGCATTTTAGGGATACGCTCAAACAGGAGCTTAGGTTACTCAAACAGGTAAATACTAACCACACTAAACACACGCAGGGGCATTTCGAATGTCCAAGTTACTAAAATTCTGATTTGAAAAGTTTATTTCCGGTTTTGTAGAACAGTAAATTTTATATTTAAGTCGCCATATTTAATATTTTAAAATAAATATGTTTAAGGCGAGGTTCTTCAAGTTAACCTCTAGGAAATGTAATTTTAATGTAAATTTATTTAGAAACGGTAATGATTAAACACGTGAATTATAAATTATATGTTGCTTTTGAGACCTTTCTGTAGGTACGTCGGGTACTCGTTACATAATTGGATAAAGTTCGCTCAATAGAAAAAAAAAAATCCAAACATACCCTTATTTTGTAGATTAAAATCATTTTATTTCAATATTATACCACAATATGTATTAAAAATCACATAAAAATAAACGTCTATGATGATGTGTCCGTCGGGTTTAACATTGTTAATATCGTAAAACATATAATTTTCAAGCCAAAATTAACGAAATTCGCGGTACAATTTACTCGCGTCCAGCTGCCATCTCTAGAACAAAAATGCACGCTCGAAGAACCTCGCCTTAATTCGAAAATCTATTTCCAAAAAATACGAATGTCAATAACGACAATTCTTTAGAAGCCAATGACTTGATAAATAAACATCATATAAAAAAAAAAATTGTGTCCACATTCATACCTACTAGAAGTACAATTAAGCCGAATATGAACCAATTCCAGAAAGTCACTTTTTTTTCGCTGTCTACTTCACGTGAAATACCCCTTATCTTAAAAGTGTAACTGTGGAATTTCTTGCCCAATATTCTCCATACGAAACTACCTTTTGGAAGGGGAACTAGAATCAATTCTATTTTCTTGTAAATTTTGACGTTCAAAAGTGCCTTTTATGTTACTATTTGACTTTGACTTTTACCACGAATGTTACCGATCTCGCATCTTGATTTTGACAATATTTTTTCTATGAGTATGTCTCCCAAAAACTATGAAAAATATACCAACGAGAGCTTATTTGCAAACTTTCTTAGCTGCCATTGGATATTGATTTTGAAATCATTTTCATAATCCACAGTTTTTAACCCTTTGACCGCCAGAGCGTAAACGCATCGGCCAAAATCTCATCGATTTTGGCAATCAATCACCCTATTTCCTTTTCTTGTCGGCATTAGTCGCCGGTGGCATGTTGTGCACGTTTTCATTTGTCGGCTATACCCGACCGTGGCGGTCAAAAGGTTAAACTTCATTTTTAAAATCATTGTCCGAAAAACTAAAAATTCTCAATTACCACCTTGCTTTGCAGCATTAAAATTCTCAGAACGAATGACACTCTTGCGAAATATTTTAAATTTTTTGCTGGTCGTTACTTTGTATTTTGTTTTTGCCTCATTCTCGCAGTTCCTGTCTCTTCTATCTTTATGGTTTAGTTAAAATCCTGCATTTGTTTTTGAGCTCATATTCAGCAGCTCATGAATGATGGTTTACCATGAACAGTATATCTTTTACATTGAAACCATACAGCATCACCCTTATTGCGACAGGAGGTAGAACTAGTCGCGAAAGACCGTCGCAAAGACGCGTACCGCATCCGCCGCGCGCGCCTCGACGCCGAGCACGCCGAGAGGGAGCGCGCCTTCGTGGCCGCGCTGGCCGACGCCGGCGACGCCGTGCTGCGCCGCATCCACGACGCGCATCGCGACCGTCAGGCGCTGGCCGACCGCCAGTACCTGCAGCAGAGGCATCAGGTGACAAAAGCCGTATATCAAATACCGATACCGATACCGATACCGGTACCGAAACCGATACCAATACCGGTACCGATACCAATACCGGTACCGATACCGATACCAATACCGGTACCATTACCAAGGCCGGTACAGTTCTAAATTGAGCTGCACGATTACTGATAAATGCGTGCACTGGCTGGACAGGTCCACTCAATCTGTGTGGTTCTTTCTTCAAAAGTTTCAGACACCAATTACATGGTCTTCACTTCAAAGAGACTCCTCCTTCAAAGAGACCTCTGAGTTTGTTTCGGCCTTCTCAGAGTAGTCAGAAAGGAAACGCCGACCTCATGTAGTTTTTTAAATATTTATTTATTGTATAGGTACTCAAACGAGTTATTCACTAATAACATATTACACAAGTAAAAGAACTTATCTATTAGTATGGTGAATTTGTCACTTAGAGAAGTACACAGCTTAGACATATTTCGTGTATGAATATATACACCTTATGGGAAATTATAGTAACTTAATCAAGCAAAAAAGCAAAAAGACCGAAGGTACCCAAAGATTTCCGACTCCAGCCGAAGATCGACGAAGATTTCCGAATCTACCCGAATATCGATGAAGATTCCGCAAGGGTTGGGCTGCAACATGGTTTTCTATGCGTTATGAGAGTTCCACAGAAAACCATGTTCCAGCCGACTGCTTGTCGGACTGTCTGCGTGACGACAACTGCGGTCTACGATGGATCCAGCGTAGGTGATATTGTACAGTCGCGGACATTACTTGATCCAAATGCCTTTTCGTTCGCGAGTATACATATAGGCTGCAATTCATATTGCACTGTAATCCACTTGAGCGTACTTATACGCGTACCGAATTGGCGTGAGCCCGATAACGATGTCCCGTGAATCGTCATAGATGACGTCATGACATGCGCCATCTTGCGAAAACGCCGACCTTATCCTATAGTAATATCACTGTGAGCGCTGTCAAACAGCTCTCAACTGCTAAATCGGAACGCAAATTACTGATGTGAGTGCTATGAGCGATTATGGCGTAACTCGGAATGTAGCCATAAAGAAAAGAAAGAAAGAAAGAAAGAAAATACAGTTATTTAGCACATACTAAAAGGCACACACGACAATATAATATACACAAAGTCCGATGTACAGACGCCAGCACATCAAGCTACTACAATCTGTCAAATTTCTTTAATAGATTTTCAACTTTATCACTACAGTATAAGGTTCAAGGTTGATTGCGTAAATTTGACAGTTTCGGGTAGCTTGACCTGCTGGCGTCTGTACATGCGGTGTTATGTGCGGTGTGTATATTAGATTAATAATTAATTACATTCAATATTTATTGCTTGAATGCGAGGCTTTTGGCTAAGTTGTATGTGTGTATTTTATTTCTATTTCTTTTGTAATGGGCGTTTTGTTTGTGGAAATTAAATAAATTTTCTTTATTTTTTCTTTCTTTGCAAGAAACTAGTAGGCAAGTGTGCCTCATGGCTGCGTCAAAAAGGCCCAGCTCAGCAAAAATGCCAGACAACTAGTGCTTTTTTTTGTTGAAATTATCAAAGAACGTCTCCCGCTCTCGGCGGAGCGGGAGGGCGTGTCAGACTTTTCCTAGCTAAAAACCCACCCGTGTTCCTTAAGTTGCCTGTGTGCCAGGGCCACGGTATCCCTTTCGGACAAACCCGCAACCCTTCCAGGCACCGGTCCTAGCGGACCCCGTCAGTGCGTGCTGACATTTCTTTGAGGCGCGAGTGGAACACAACGTGCCGTCGACCCGGGCCTGGTCCACGACTGCGCAACCCCGCGCCCACTGTGGCCGGGAATCGGCTATCAATTCCCTCTTGACTGCCTCTCCCTCACGCGTTCCGCCTCCTCCTTCGCGAGCATTACCGCTTCGCAGAAAGAGATGACTTCCTCCCATGCACTGTCGCTCCGGACCATGGCCGGACGAGACAACTAGTGCCTGACGCTGGTTTTCAATTGGTGTTATTTTATACAGCGTTCGTAACCTAAACATGACTTACATCAAGCCTCTATCCCTCAGATAATGCGAACACGAGAAGCAGCCCTATGGGAGTTAGAAGAGAAACAGATCCACGAACGTCATCAGCTAGCGAAGAGACAGCTTAAAGACGAGTTCCTACTGCGGAGACACCAGATGTTGGTTCGGCATGATAAGGAGCTGGAGCAGATTAAAAGGTGGGTATTTTACATGGAGCGACTGCCTATTATGAACTGGGTAAACCGATACCCCTTGGTAAGACTGGTTGTCAAACTTTCGGGCTTCTGACGACCTGTAACGATTTTCGAAGATCTACGAATGACAGTCGGGACCAACGGCTTAACTTGCTTTCCGAGGCACGGAGGGGTTTCGGTATATAGTCACCCATCCACGGAGCAACCCCGGCAAGCGTAGCTTAACCTGATGGATCGACCCGTGCAGCATATGATGTCAACTGTTCGAAAACAAATTTTTATAGTAAATTCGAAACATTCAAACTTACGTTTTTTCCACAGAAAAAACACTCGCAAAGAGGAGGAACTAGCTAAAGTCCAGGCGCTAGAGAAGAGATCTTTACCGAAGCGTATCCGCGCGGAGCAGAAAGCGCGTGAGATGATGTTCCGCGAGTCGCTGCGGATCAGCTCCGTCAGTGTCAGCCACGAGGACGAGCGGGACCGGCTCAAGAAGGTAAGAGAGAGATAGATAAACTTTATTAATATTTGCATGCCATTGTTTAAGGCAAACGTGATGACCTTTGACATCTTTTGCATGCTGACAATTTGTGGTGCTCATGTTTGAGCACATAAATGATTATCTTATAGATAGAGGGAGAGAGAGAGATAGAGGGAGAGAGAGAGATAGAGGGAGAGAGAGAGAGGGAGAGAGAGAGAGGGAGAGAGAGAGATAGAGGGAGAGAGAGAGATAGAGGGAGAGCGAGAGATAGAGGGAGAGAGAGAGAGATAGAGGGAGAGAGAGAGAGAGATAGAGGGAGAGAGAGAGAGAGATAGATAGAGGGAGAGAGAGAGATAGATAGAGGGAGAGAGAGAGAGAGATAGAGGGAGAGAGAAAGAGAGAGATAGAGGGAGAGAGAGATAGAGGGAGATAGAGATAGAGGGAGAGAGAGAGATAGAGATAGAGGGAGAGATAGAGGGAGAGAGAGAGATAGAGATAGAGGGAGAGATAGAGATAGAGGGAGAGAGAGAGATAGAGGGAGAGAGAGATACGAGGGAGAGAGAGAGATAGAGATAGAGGGAGAGATAGAGATAGAGGGAGAGAGAGAGATAGAGGGAGAGAGAGATACGAGGGAGAGAGAGAGATAGAGGGAGAGAGAGATACGAGGGAGAGAGAGAGATAGAGGGAGAGAGAGAGATAGAGGGAGAGAGAGAGATAGAGGGAGAGAGAGATAGAAGGAGAGAGAAATAGAGGGACAGCGAGATAGAGGGAGAGAGAAATAGAGGGACAGCGAGATAGAGGGAGAGAGAGATAGAGGGAGAAGAGATAGAGGGAGAGAGAGATAGAGATAGAGGGAGAGAGAGAGAGATAGGAGAGATAGAGTGATGGAGAAACAGAGAGAGAGTGATAGAGAGAGAGAGAGAGAGTGATAGAGAGAGGGAGATAGAGAGAGCGATAGAGCGAGGGAGATAGAGAGAGAGAGAGGGAATAGGATGTACATTTCGCTCATCCTCTATAGAAAAGGGAGGAACTTCGGACCAGACTGGTATTGTCGAGACGTTGTATTAATGCTAGTCGCGCGGTAAACTTTGCTTGCGACATTAGTTAGTAATGCGTAGTTGGCATGTGGCGATGTAGATGCCGCCACAACTATTCTATTTAATTTATATATTTATATTTATTTGTGTAGTTCCAAGAGAACGAGAAGCGTCGCTACCGCGCGGAGCAGCAACGACTTGCGACGAAACATGCCAAAGCGAGGGAGGAGCTCAAGGCGGCTGGAGAGGTAAACCAATTTAAATTATTTTATTTCACACGAGCTGCTTGGCTTTTTCTAAAATAAAAGAAGCCTAAGTTACTTATTACATCAGCTATCTGTCAGTGAAAGTCCCGTCAAAATCGGTCCGGCCGTTTCGGAGATTAGCTGGAACAGAAAGACAGACCAGAAATAAAAGATTTTGTTAAATCTGTTATTCGGACATTACAAAACAGACACAGTTATATAGTTAAATCTACATTAGAAGCTAGGTGCACGGTTCCTATGAAGAATGGATCCCTTGCACTTGGCTTCTAACGTTGCAAGAAACTCCATGGTTACTCTTTTAAAAATAATTACCATTTACAATTTTTGCAAATTACTTAAATTCATGTTCATTCCCACGAGCTTGCGGGTCGTGACAATAAAAACTGCCGATTTTAAAACCAAAAATGACATCTAGTTAAAGACCACTGATAACAATTCGAACACACTAATTATAAAACACAACTGCACTACTGATCGCTCTCGAAGATCGCTAGTATCGTACTTCTCGTTCGACTGACTCTAGTCGGGTCCTTACCGGTCTTATATAGGTCCTTAGAAAGTTCCAGAACCTTGTAGAAACATCTAGAATGTTCGAGTACATACCGGTCCCTACTGACCAGATGTCGAAAGTTCAAGAAAGTTCTCGAGTCTACTAGTTCTGCTATTCGATACTAGATGGCGCTAGTGGTACTTAAACTTGTGTGGCGCATAACACTATTTTTGTCTCTAAAACATCTAAAAGTCGCCCGGTTGTATTTGTGCATAAAGCATTAAAATCTGGTGAATATTGATTTTGAAATTATTCATTTAATGAACGTCAAAAATAAAAACTTGTGAATGGCGTCGAAAATAAAAAGCGTAAGACATTTTTTACTGTACTGCAGACTTTCTGCAAATTGATACAAAAGTCCATTTGTCAAAACGCATGACGAATTCATGCCGATCAATGCACCATGTTTCTGGAAAATAAATTACACTGACTTGAATTTGATACAATCAAATATAATTTTTTCTGTGACAAACATGAGAATTTAAAACCGACATTGGTTGGTCCATATTTTTCAGTAACCGATTCTAACCAAATAAAGTCAAAAAGAGGCCGTCTGCGTATAGCCTATATAGTAATCATATAAAAAAAACATTTTTTAAAACAAGATTTTATTTAAATGCTTTAAAAAGAAGAAAATAAACTAAATTAAACCTATCAATTTATAATTTTTATGATATAAAAGCTTGTCGCGAGATTTACTTGTGTAGATAAACCAAAACCTAAATGTTTCTTAACCTGTTCATTTTTATTTAAAGCGTCATTATTCATTCTTTTGCCTGTTAATTAGTACAGTCTAGTAAAAACATTTAAAGTCATTTTATTTTTCGTATACTTCTCAGCAAACCCTTTCATTTGATACCCATATCATGGGAGTGCACAAAAAATAACTAGTCCGCCATAGTGGGCCGTCCGCCATATTGGATTTAGAATGATGCCACTTAGCTAACCATTAATTGTCATCCAAACTAAACGTGTATGCAAAATTTCATCTTAATCGGTTGAGGATAACTGCTTTAAAATGTAGTTGCAAGATTTGACCCGAACATGCATATAAACATTGCAAGTTAAATAAAAGCTGGTAATAAGACTAGTTTAATATAACTCGAACTATTCATAACGTATTAAATTCTCTATCAAAATCTTCTAAAACCTTAACTCCCTACCACGCAGGCCCTACTCCGAGAGTTGGAGCAGTACCAGAATGAGAAGCGGAAAGCACTAATGAACCACGAGGGCAACAAGATGAAGGCCGTGGAGGAGAGGTACTCGCAGGAGTTGAAGGAGTGGCGCGCCACCCTCGGGGACAGGAAGCTGGTGAGTACTTGTGTAGGTTGTATGCAGGGAGCGATGTTGGGAGGGTCATGCATAATTGACGGGTCGACCATAGAAAGAGGAATAATACTTCGTACACAGGGCTTCTTTTGATTCATTGGTATAACTTCACAGACGTCAAAGAAAATACGTTTTTTTGCGGTAAATATAACGCAGACAGAATACAAACACAAAAATAACAATTTGGGGGAAAATAAATGCGTCACATCCACGCAAAACGGTTATCGCTCAGCATAATGCTGCGACCCTATGTGAGACAGAGCGCTGGTTTTCAGCGACTGCTGAGGCATTCCAATGAAGTGAAGAAAAAAAAAGTGTATAAAGAAAATTATTATTTTAAGTAAACATTCGCTTCACGAGGATGTTTACTGTTTACTTAATGTTATAGTTTTTTTGTCTCACAGCGACGCGCGCTTTACTTGAGGTAACCATGTGTACTAACATGCTGTCAATGTGTGCATGAAGACGAGTACCATCAGCACGAATACACATACTCTTCTGACTGCGCCATTGTTTCGGAGAGCTCCTGTGCTTACACAAACATTCACACCGTGTTTGTACATTTGGTTATCACAAGTAAAGCGCGCGTCTATATAATACTGTATTAGATACCGATACTCATGTTTGTGAAGTTTTGCCAATTATTTAAAAGTCTCGGCTGTATAAGCGATACTGGGCGTTTTATTATGCCTCGAAGCTCGAAGCAGGCCCGTATGTCTATAGCGCAGTATTGAACTGCTTGGACTGGAATTTTCGCTGTTAACTGAAGTTGTATTTCTTTTTCTATGACCTTTGTTATGTCCAAGTGATTCCGTCCAGTTTTGTGTTATGTGAGCGTGGACAGAGAATATGTGGTGGCATTTAGTTTAGTTACTTCGATATAATAATACGTGCGAGTTACGCAATTCTCAATATTATACTCTCATTAAGTCTGCACTCTAGTTGCGAATGATTTTGAAGAATATTGCTTATCCATTGCTTCATATGTTCCAAAAAAAGCTCTACAAGGAACGCAATGAATGTTGCTGTATTGTCAAATTGAAACCCATTTAAGTATTACGTAAGCATCAAAAGTGGGGGGGGGGGGTCTTTGCTTTGATTATTTTAGATGACTGGTTGGTGATTACGTCAGCAATATTTATTGATTTACTTTTTCCTAGATTTTCGGCAAAATTTGGTTGATTTTGGTTTGAACAAAGATGGTAACCCCATGTACGGTCAGCTGCAGAGAAATCTCACCCCCTAGCAATGTATTCATTCATTGCTAGGGGGTGAGATTTCTCTGCAGCTGACTGTACAAGGATTCCTCAAAAAAAAAAAAAAAAAATTGTTTTTAAGTAACGTTGCCCCACACTAGGAATTTCTCCTGTATTGTGGGTGCGTTTACAAACATTTAATCACACATACACAAACAGTTTTTTTTTTTAAACAATTGATATTGCTTACTCGCTCTCACGCGTTGTTTTATAGTTAGAAAGAACGGTAGTAAGGAAATTACTTAAATGGGCATTCAATTAATTTATAATTTATAAATTCTTTATTTCTGGACTCATGAATTACAATAAAGAAACCTGAACCTGATTTAAAAAAAAAATACCAATGTTTACGTAAGCATAGGAGGGGGGAGGGGGGTCTGAGGTTTGATTACTTGACAAGGGGGAGGTGGGGGTTCAAAATATTAAAATTCTACTTACGTAATACATGAATTGCCCTTTGGTACTGTAAGTGCGATACGCAACTACCCCGCAGGTCTCGTATGAGTGAGTATATTGAGATCATTTGTCATTAATTTAGGTAATTTGTAAATTTTCTGTCCACGCACTATATTCGTGTTTCTCCTATAGGTTTTAAACGTTTTATTATGTACCCTAAATGAGTGTGATCACAAGACTACTAATTAGTGGTCATTATAGCAGGATTGTAATTGCAGTATTTTTTTTTTATAACATGTGTTTTTCTCTTTAAATTCTAGCGTGATGTATGCATGAATGTTATGTGATGCTGACTGTATTGAAATAATTATTTAAATCAAAGTTCAAACTTGTAAAATATATTGCTTATTAGATGCTGCCCGCGGCTTCGCTCGTGTGGCATTTTTCTAAAATAAAAGTATTCTTAGTAACTCTTTAGAACATCAGCTACATGCCAGTGAAAGTCCCGTCAAAATCGGTCCAGCTGTTTTGGAGATTAGCCGAAAAAAAAAAGGCATTTTTTTTTTTTTTTGTAATTACCGTTTATATACTTTTATATGCATTTAGTAAAAATCTGTTATTTTAACATGACAAACAGACACTTTTTTATTTATTTGTATAGATAGATTGAACTAACATCTAATAATTCAAATTCTTTATTTCAGACTCAGAGTCCATAGTGTTAGTATACAAAATTGCTTAAAGACTAGTGTTATTTTAATAATAATGGTACTTCCTGAAACATTTACGAAAATTCCCTTTTTTTTGTTTTGGAAGAGGCTCAATAAATACATACACTTCATATATTACTCGTATAGTTCCAGTAATCAGTTTTCAACAAATTTTGAAACCACGTAACAAAAATTTTACAGTGGTTGTCTGTAAACTTGGTTTACGGACGATAGTTTAACGTTACAACGTCATAACAAAACATTGATGCGGCGCAAGTGTACAATGAGCGTAACGGGACAATACGCGCAACGGGACAATGAGCGTAACGAGACATTTTCGTGCATGCAGCCGGCGTTCATCGATTTATTAGACGTTGTCACGTCAAAAATAAAAGTTTCAACAGGATATTTCAATACAGTCAGCACAGATATTATTTGGAAATCTTTAACTTCTTATACGGCATGTGTAAGTAGCTTGCATATGATTGGGTGGACTGTATGCATGTGTTCATGGTTTGTATGGCCAAGGAATTTATTTACTAACAAAACTATTAAATCGTATGTGAGTACCCGAAAACGAACTTTAGGCGCACTGGAATCTGAAAAACTCTTTAGACTTCACATTTGAAAGGTTTTCACATGTGTGCTTACGCATATGTTTCACTAAATCTCTTTTATCATTAAAACTACGCTCACTATTTAAAAAAAAAGTTATATTTGTGAAGAACCTTTTAAATGTGATACAAAACAATTTAAGTTGGGCATGGAACCCTAAAAACTATCCACGAAAAGCGTTTGTTACTGATTTGTTAAATAATCATTACAATAATTTAAAAAAAATGCTGTCAATTATTAGTATATTACTTACCAAGGGCTGTAAAAGAAAGAAAGCCCGAAATCGCAGGTATTTGTGACCCGAGCCGCAGGCGAGGGTTGTAAATATGCGATAGAGGGCTTTCTTTTTTACTGCCCGTGGTGAGTACACAATTGTACGTTTTCACCTGGCCACAATGCGAGTTTTACTGTACGCGTAGCGTGCGGTAAAACTCACATTATGGCCAGGTGTGACGTAAAAAACATTATAGTGAAATCTAATCATTTTCGGGTTTCGGTTACAAGTCGGAAGCTTTTTTTTATTATACAGGATCAAAAATAATTCGTTTATATCCTCATATAGGATCATTGTACTCATCACTATGAACAACTTTTACTATGGGAATAAACCTGAAATCGCAAAAAATCTGCTGTTCCATACATTTATGTTCGCATGAGACAGTCAAAATGTAGTCAAAAACTGTTTTTTTTTTTCGCGATTCGTAAAAGTTATTCATAATGATGAGTACAATGATCCCTTATGAGGATTTGAATTTGACTGTGTATACATGATTTCTTAAAAATTGTCTTGTATAATAGTTTTGTTCAGTAAATAATTCCTTTTACCATTTATGTAAGCATGTTTGTTCATAGCTTGGTTCAAAACTAATGTGTGGTGGGGGGTTATGGAGAAGGTACTATAATTAGGATAAGGTTCTGACGAGTTCTGAAACGTGTTCCTAACGATAAAATATTATGTAGATACTATACAGGGTTATTGGTAATAAACTCAGTAAAAACCTCTAAGCACTACGTATGTATAACTAACATCATAAACAACAACTATTGTTCAATTCAATTCAATTTATTTAATAAAGTAACTATGACTCATTTGTTAGTAAAAAAAAACTTATCCTACGTTCGTAATATTATATACATCTTAAACAAATCCTGTACAGTACATACAGCGACTATCCGACGCATCACCGCGGCTACACGATTCCATGGGAAATGGCGCAGCAACGATTCACGTACGAACAGTCATGCCTGCTCGAAATTAGAGACAGGATACTGTTGTTACTGCCCGACGCACCAGGGATGCACAGCGCTTACGCATTGTGGCGAAAAAACAGTCCACATGTGCATCCTCAACAGCACCCTGAACACTCTCTATGACTTCTAATAATTTATCAGATTTTAAATCATCAGAATTTCGTACAAAAATAAAAATATTTAAATACAACAGAATTTCATACAAAAAATAAAAATATTTAAATTCAACGCTCTAAATGTATAGAACAACAAAATCATGGAAGGTTTGTTTCTGGTAAATGTAGTACGTTTTGAAAAAAGTCATAGATCAAAAGTTGTTGTTTATGACCCTGTATACTGGATGGAAAGCCAGGGGAAAAATCATTTGAGCCACTTTTAACGTAATTCGGTAATGTTCTTGCCCGTTTTCTCCAACACACTTTGGATAAAAAACGCACTGTCGGATTTAAACCCTCGGCTCACCGCTGAAAGTTGAAAAATCCAACATCGCGCTTTTATTTAGGCATTAGTTTGTTGGTGAAAACGGGGAATACTGTCAAAAATCGAGGAGGAAGAAGGTAGCATCAAAACACAGCAGCGCGTTTCAGAACTCAAAATACATTCATAAAGCTACACGTTGTCCACGTCCAGTGCCGTCCTAGGTCTCTAAGCCCGTACACAGAAACTAAATAACACCCTAATTCTAAACAGAGCATCATAAATTCCTTCGAGAAGCAACTGGATGATCATGAGAAAAAGTTTGGAATACCGATCCCCGATCGAGGGGTCTACCTAAACGTGCCTTGGCCCAAAAACGTTCTTCAACACGTCCTCAGCGCCTACCATCAACGCACGTCCTTCATTGGGTCCTTATCTAGATCCAGGACTAGTCTAAACTTCATATCAGCTGCGAATACTCCTAGTATGGACAGAAGGAAAAGCATAAGCCCCAGTCGAGCGACAAAATCAGCCGCGGTCAGCGCCAATAACACAACAAAACGGGGCAAATTAACCAAAGGACAACGATATGCTTCAACTTCAAACTTAAAACTCGTCTCTGATAAAATATCCGGATTCTCAGTCTTCAACAACAGCGATGACTGGCGAAGAGAACCTATAATGGCGTACGGCGATGACAGACAGATACAAGAAGAAATTGAACGTCCCAAAGACAAGAAATTAAATAGACAATCTATGTCAGAACACCTTTTAAAAACAGAAACCAGTTCATTAATGAAACGTAGCATCTCGCAACAGAGTTTAAAACAAGATCGGGCTTTAGAAGCTGTAATGATAGACTTACCGTCGCTAGAAACGTCGTATAACACGATGAGGAGTGAGTGTAGTGACAGTACATACACCATAGACTCGAATGACGATCTAGAAACTCATTTTAGTCGCTGGGGGCCCGTCAGAGGATCGAATAGCTATTCGAATACGGAAGTTCCTGTGAGTCAGTTATCGACTTTGAATATTCGGAAGTCGATTTTGAGTGATAAGACGGAAGGTCCTCCGGACTCTAATGTTTAGTTGTTTTTTGGATGTGGGGGCGAGGGTTTAAGTTGGTTCCCTCACTTCGTTCGCCTCGTCACTCTCGGTGGAGTAGAATGCCCAATAATATAAATGAAATCCTATATAGTGCAGTAAAATACTGGTTCGGAGCCTATTCCACTATTTTAGTTCTAAAACTTGATACAAGGTATCAAGGTAACAAGGTAATATTGATATTACCTTGTTACCTTGATACCTTGTTACTGCGTGGTTCGAGGACATCTGAACATTAGAATAACGCATAAATTAAAATTTGGGACAGATTGTCTATGTCTCTCCACAAAAGTAAAAATAGTGCACACCCATAGACACACACATTCTATTTTCTGTGACCAGATTGGCAGTACTGATAAAGGGCCAAAGTTATCTGACTACTGTCTTCGTGGACAGATTAGCTGGTCAGAACGGTTAGTAGCGAGGCTTACTGCTCGTTATACATTCAGAGATACAACATCCGGATATTGGCAAAAAATTGGAGCTTCTGACTTCCTCCGTATTGTGGCGCCATCTACAATCCTACATGTGAACTACGCGTCAAAGACCTAACGTCACAAAAATCCTGCATCGCACAATCAGAGTTTACCGCGCGACTAGCATATACAGTGTGAGTCTTTATAATGTGCACATATCGAAATGAGGGAATCTATGTTTAATTTTATCTACGGAAAAAATACAAAAAAAAAAATCTAAATTTTTATTTTTATTTTTCATGGTATTTTAATTTTTATTTCTAAATTTCTCAATAAGACGTCCCCTTATTGTGAAATTTTACAATTATTGTAAAAAAAATGAAAAAAAAAAAAAATACTGATTTTTGGTAAAAAAACATGTTTCTTTTCAATTGAGGATAGTTTTTTGGCCAATTTTTTTTTGTTTTATGAGGACGCCTAATTACTTCCAATCATTATGGAGTTTGTTTCATCGTGATAGATCATTTAGTTTAAAAGTTATACCGTTTTGTTTACACTGGGAACAATTTTTTTTTTAATACCGTAAAATCATAAAATAAAATATTTATATATTTTTTTTATTTTTGCCGTAGATAAAATTAAGCATAGATTCCCTCATTTCGATATGTGCACATTATAAAGACTCACACTGTATAATAACATCCCGACATCAACCGTCAGGCAGTTGCCCACCAGACACAACACCCGTCTGGTCGGAGGACCCTCCCTTTAGAGTATGAGTGAACTTTACACCCTGTTCCTTATAACTTTGTAATATCAACCAACTCAGCCTAATCGTAATCCATGGACATAGGCCCCTCCCAGGCTGCGTCACAACACTCTGTCCTCGGCTTTCGGCATCCAGTCTGTCCCAGACACCTTTTAAAGGTCATCGGTCCATCTAGTTGGGGGGCGTCCCTCACTACGCTTGCCGATACGCGGTCTCCAATCCAGGACTCGTCTGTTCCACCGGCCATTGTATATTCGTATTATTCCTTCGTAATATTCGCCATTTAAAAACGGATAATATGACACATATGAGTTTTACATGTATAAAACATTCTTGACCACTCACTCCCGCATCCAAAGTGTAAAAAAGCATGTTTTAAACCTTCATTGGCATGTGTTTAAAATTGTATAATATTATTTTGCGTTTTTAAAGTGTTTTTGCATTGTGTGTAAATAAACGTTAACTTTATACTTTGTGCCAAAAATGTTTCCTAATTCAAAGCAGGAAATTTTAAGAATAAGAAAGGTTTTTCTTTCTATGATATACAGAATGATGTCAATTCTTAAAGGCGAATACCTACAGGGGTAGTCTATTTTGATTAATCAATTGTTATTCAAGATACCGCTTTAATAAGTACAGACGCCAGCAGGTCAAGCTACCCGAAATTGTCAAAATTTCGCAATCAACTTTGAACCTTATCGAGTAGTGAGAAAGTTGAAAATCTATTAAAGAAAGGAGATTGACAGGACCTAGTATCGTTATTTGTTCTGTGGTGACTTAAGTTTATAATGTTGATAATTCTTGTTTTTAAATATAATAATTTTATCTGGTAATGCGAATCCTTAAATTCTCCGCATAAAAAACATCATAAAAGTATTAGTTTTTATTTCGATTTCCTATTTTACCCATACATAGTTTTTTTTTTCACGCAAGTATTGTCACATGTCATTGGCATGGCATTCAAAGAGTATGTAAATAATAAAACCTTGACTTACGCAAAATAATTAAATTACGCATCCGATTATTGAACTTCTAGAATAATTAGTAAGAACAGATATTAATAACAACTAATTATTATTATTACATTGTAATAACAATCTGATAAAGTGTTAAAAGTAGCTAAGCAAAACTTTTGGTTAATAGAAAGGCAGAATATTTTCGAGACCTTAGCCTGTTTGATTCATCATTAAAAACTCTTTGAAAACAGAACAAACGCGCGCCATAGAATTCAATGCTCATTTTCTTATTTGCTTAATAGAGGAACTTGTGTATATTATTTACTGGAGTTTTAATTTACAATGTCTGTAACCTGCACTACGCATTCCTAGTTTAGCCTTTCTTTTATAAAGTGAAACAAAACCCCAAAAGAAGCCTCCATATTAAAGGTGAGTAGAAACTGGAACATATTCATACACTTAAAAAAAGGGTTTTAGTGGTAACGCAGTTCTCAATGAAATGCTTTTGACACGTGATTTGTGTGTTTTCTGAATATTTATTAGACCAAAAATGTTCAGCGGTTTAATGTTATTGTTGTGACCTTGTTGTAACGTAGGTAATTGTTTAATAGTATATAAATTAAGTTGAACACAACGGTAAGCATTGAAAGCGATTTATATTTCATAACAGACTACATTTTCGATCCAAGAGTTCTCGAGCGAAATTAACGAGTATTAAAAATGCTCAATCGTCATTTTCACTAATTCTTATTTTGAATTTACCAGCATACATTGTGCCAAAAAACCAGGAGATTCGATTCGAAACTTAGATTTTTATACCTAATTACTGTGTAATGCTGAGAATTATGATAAAATAGTAAATAACATATGAAAACCCTAAAATCATTCTTTAAATTTAACCATAAATCTTTGAGTCACCGCATGTTTCATACCGATACTAGGTTCCTTAGTCACTTGGTCAATGTCCTTTGACAGATTGTAGTAGCTTGATGTGCTGGCGTCTGTACATTGTATCAACGTGATAAGTTTAAGGATTGACATTACTCTACAAACCGCCATTTTGTATTCTTTTTATTCTATTTACTTACATGTAAAAACACTTTGACACCCCTTCTTTATATTTAAGGTTATGTTAATGCTTAAATCTACTAACTCGCTTTTTCTAAAAATACTTATTTCTATTGTTTTACTAATACATTGTACAATTGTGTAAAATCCTAAGACTTTCTCTTTTTACCTTGAATTTGACGTTAAAAGAAAGATGGCGACTGTGGTTAAAAATAAAATGTAGGTTCTTATTCGTTTTTATTACAAATTCATTTTGTGTATGAGCCGATTGTAAACCAGATAACATAAAAGTTATAAGAACGAATATGAAATATCGTATACAAGGTGTTTTTTTTTTATATCCCGTAACTCTAGGGTATAAATAAGACCATATCAAAGAATCAACTAGCATATGAATTATTTTTCAATTAAAATTTTTTTTTTCATACAAAATAATTCGACAAAGTCACGATTATTAATGTTAAACACCCTTACGTGAAACATGACAACCTCGCATTTTCTTAGCTTTTAAATATGAACGATTGGTTTGAATGAAAATGAATTACTCGTATTTATCAATGAAACTTAGATACCTACATACATCGAGGGTCACAGTTTCATCAGTTTGGCAATGTCGCAAAAGTTACAATTCGTCATACGGGTGACAATTTTTGACCTAAATTAATTATGATTGATGATAAATATCTTCGAAATTATGCATTTTTGGACCACATAGTCTAGGACTTTTTTTTTTAGAATGTAACCCTAGATTTATGGGATAAATTAAAATAAAAAAAAGTTGTCGATCACGAAACAGTCATGGGTTTTAAAGTAAAATGCGGAAATCATGGTTTAAACACAAGTGGTCCGAAAAGGGGCGCCCTCGTCAAGTATGGACGTGTACGTCGATAATATCGTCAAGTTAGAAATTATAAAAACACACATTCGCTTCTAAAATACTGCCAATACTGAAAAAAAGTCCCCCTACATGATATTAATCACAAAACGTTCCTTGTTATAATCATTTATTGTCACAAACTTGCCATTAGACGTGAGGTAGAGACACCAGTTTTACTCAACTTTTTAGTCAACTAGTAAAAGTCTCTTCGCTTTGCTCTTGACAGAGCGGTCGTGGTCACAATGAGTTTTGTCCAATCGCAGGTGTTGTCGTAACTTGCCTCACGATCTCCCTCCATCTGGTTCTGTTAGATGACAGACTGGCGCATTCACTGACAGGGCCTCCAACCGCGGTTTTAATTTGATCGGTCCACCTAATCGGTGACCTCCCGCGTGGCCTATTACCTTCTACTCTACCCTGTACAACTAGACGCTCTATGGAGTCATTATTCCGTCTCGAGACATGCCCAAAGAACTTCAGTATTCGAGACTGTATTAGTGTTGATAGATGCTGTTTGATGCCGAGTTTTTGGAGTATGGACACGTTTGTGCGGAATTCTGTCCACGAGATCCCAAGCATTCTTCTCCAACACTTCTCAAACAGTTGTAGTTCTTAGGTTCGAACTCAGACATCGTGAGGAAACCGGCAAGTCCTAGAACCAAATGAATGTGTCATCCACAAACCTGCATTAGGCTCGCGTTGTTCAGAAAAGAGAGAAGAGTTCAGAAAAGAACAAACAAGTCTTCCTACATTTTTATAAAAATAGCTAGCGTACCCGACAGACTTCGTTCTGTCAAAAGCTATAGTATAATCTCCACTACTCTACCCTATCCTACCCTACCCTACCGTACCCTACCTACCTACCCTACCCTACCCTACCCTACCTACAAATAAAACAAAAAAAAAATAGATAGTAGCCGATTCTCAGACCTACTGAATATGCATATAAAATTTAGGGTAGGGTAGGGTACCCTACCCTACCCTACCTCCCTACCCTACCCTACCTACCTACTTCCTACCCTACCCTACACTACCTACCTACCTACCCTACCCTACCTACCTAAAACTTAAAAAAAAAAAGATAGTAGCCGATTCTCGATTCTGATTGAATATGCATATAAAATTTCATAAAAATCCGTCGCCGATTCGAAGGAGTATGGTATCTAACATTGTGACACGAGAATTTTATATATAAGATGACACGATGCTAACAATTGGTGCCTCTACCTCAATTAGTTTACCTACAGCCAACTTCCAATAATTAGCCAAAAAGCTTCGCTTCCTTAGTATTTATTGATAGATTAGGATTTAATATAAAAGGTTGCGATAAAAATTAAAAGCAATTTTTTTATTAGAATCTATTTTACAACAAAATGATCGGGCGGTCGGTCCTTTTAAATGCATTTTTTGCTATAGTTGTAGTTTAAAATAATTAATGTGCTTGTATAAGAAACTAGCTTCTACCCGCGACTTCGTCCGCGTGTTATTTCGAAGCCCGACTCACCGCGTGGCATCCCGTCGCTCGCCCGTTTTCGCTCAGCGTTCTTTCTGACTTTTTATCTTTTTGCTCTGCTCCTAAGGGCTGTAGCGTGATGTTATATAGCCTATAGCCTTCCTCGATAAATGGGCTATCTAACACTAAAATGATTTTTCAATTAGAACTAGTAGTTCCTGAGACGTTCAACGAAACAAACTCTTCAGCTTTATAATATTAAAGTATAGATTCGCAAAGTTTGTGTATACTGTATTCCAGCCGAAAACTGCCTTCTATATAAACTTTCGGCAATTGTCTCATACTCTCGTATTTCGGTAAAAAACAAGCTTTTTTGCCAATATAGAACTTCAGTCAAAAACTTTCTACTAAAAAACCTAGAATAGTTCTAAAATGAGTCATATTATAGGTGCAACATCCTATTTTTCAATGATAGCAACTTTGAATGCGGTTTGTTAATGTCAAATCAGCTTCATTGCTTGACTGAATAACTTTGCAGCGAAAACAGCAACATCTCATATAAAATAACCGTCGAAATTATGGGTTTGTAGCATAAACAGCAATATCCAATAGAAAATACACGGATTCTAAACAAAAAAAAAAACAAAAAATGGCAGTCATAAGGACGCCGACAGAAGTCAAACTTTGGAATAACAGCTGACACTGTCAGTACTAACATACACGTCACGTGCATGTCGCGCGTTTCAGTGACGCGAACCCATAAGTTTTTCCCCTACCAAAAAATCGCTCAACGCGGCTAAAGAAGTTTGCATTTCAATATTGTTTCCCGCCATTTTTGTATAACTGGATGTTCCTACCTTTGCATCTATATCGTTGACTCAAATGTTGAATATTTTCGCTTTTGCGTGTCGCAGGGTGTGGTAATGCTCTACAGCGTGTATCATAAACGTGGGGTCATAATTTAAGGGTACCTACTATTTATTATTATTTTTATTTACCTCTGACCTCTACATTTACTATATCATTAGACAAATAAGGGCTAAATAACGACAGTTATTGTGTAATATTGTTGAAATTATTGCACTTTAGAGTTATTTTTTTAATAAATAATAATAATAATAATAAATATTTATTCAGTATTAAAATTAGCAAAATATTTACATAAAATCTTAGAAATAACTTAAATGGTAAATAGATTACAGTGCTTTCTATTTATCGTGAAATAACGGGAGTTTATTAAACGTTTACATCGAAATAACGAAAGGGTGAGAACAGTTATTTGTCTAATGTTATATAATAAATGGAGTATAGACTAGAGTCAAGAGCAATCCCATCGTAGAATAAAAAAAAGAATAAAAAAAAGGGTACAGATTAAATATTTAAGGGTGACCACACATTTCTGGCACACGCTGTATAGTCAGCTAAAAAGATAATAATTATTTAACATTATGTAGCTTAGTAATATAGCAATAAATTATTCGTAATCCGTCGGTAAAATAAAATAAAATCTTTATAAATGTCGGCGAAAAGGTTGCTCATCAAGTCGCTATGTCGGCAATAAAGGCAACACTTAGCGAGTAGATTCGATGTGCCTCATTCCAAAGTCTTAGGTTAGATAAAATATATTTAAAAAGTTGAATTTGATATTTTTAATTGTTACATATTTGCAGGATGTATTTTTGAAACTAATGTTGGATGTGTCTAAAGAACTTAGAGACTTTGAGACAACGGCGAAGCCGATTTATTTTGGCAGTATATGTATGTATGTTAGTATTTATGTATGTTCCACTGTGGAGCCTAAACTACTCATTCGATTGTGATGAATGAGGTGTCGATCGATGTGTTATTATGGTCCGGGTGACGTAGACAACAATTTTATACGACAAAAATCGATATGACGGATGTTACATCCAAAATAGTGGGGTAGCAGATTTTTTTCCTATCGTGTGTAGTGTGATATCAAATGAAATCTCATAAGGAGTACTTTATAAAAATATATTCGTTACACATACCCCTAAATAATTAATTTAAAAATGAAAGTTAAAAACTTAAATAGTAAACATGAAAGTTGGGTTTAAGTTTTTAACTATTTAAAAAAAAAACTAATTCAAAGAAATAGATTTTTAAAAAAATCTGCTGTTATAAAGCCGAGTAGATCAACTATCAAAGTTCTTAAAAAGAAACAGGAACTCTTGTTTTTAAAAATCTAGCAAATACTTATCCTGCTTTTCAAGTTTTAAAAATACATCGTGTAGAATTATTACCATGCTACCCATTATGGGACCAGCAAATATATTTAAAATAATAATTATACGAAGTGCGTCGCCACTAACGAAGTTAATATTAATTATTATTTTGATTAATTTTTAATGATAATTACGCATCGCGTAATACGGTTTACGCTGACCTATCGCGTTATTAACTTACGCGCGTAAATTGAACGATAGGCGAAGCAAAGACGAATAGTGCGTTTAAAGGTTGGTATTTGTAATGGTACAGGTAAACCAGAAAAGGTATGCGCTTCGGTAAACTTCGTTTTTCCGAATCAGCACGAACGTCGCGCCACAGAGTAAGAGATTAGCGCTCTTTTATGTATATGAATATAACATACTCGTGCGATCGATCAATTCACGTTTGATACACTGTGTTTTAGCCGTTTGATACATCTGTCAAAGTATGATAATAGTTATTTTAGTACAGGGTGTAAGGGATAGTCCTTCGTAGACTGATGAATTCAGTATATCATACTAAGATGACCGGTACATGAAATTATTTCAGGAACGTTATGGGAATCCAATAAACCTGATTTGTTTTATTACCTCACACGCAATGTATCGTTACTGTGGTAAAACGCACGTAGCGAACGGCAGCGCAGCTAGCCTTCGGCTGCCGTCCCCGCCACGGGGCGCAGTTAGTGCGATGAATGAAGCGATAAGGCCGCCTATTGTATATTTTGTATTATTTAATTTATTTACTGTGGTGTAAAATAAAGTTTATATGTATAAATAAATGAACTCTGTAGCTAGGAAACTGAACAGCTGATTTCACGCGTCGTTCGTTAGAGTATTATATTTCAACATCCATTGCTGAGTTTTTTATTTTAGTTGTTTTATTTACCTATATGGCGTGCTGCGTACAGAGAATGTAATTTTACATTGAAATAAAGTAATAATAACTGAAACAACCCTTACACCCCGTATGAGGACAATTTAAGTTGGTCACATAGCTTAAACAATAAATTTCCCTGATTTTACAAATGCCAGCCTTTTTACGCATGTAAACGAAACTTAAACATTCCCAAATACAAGCTCTAAGCTCAGGATCGTACGGGTGATTTTTTCTTCGCGGAACTGGATTTTTACGACCTGCTTAGCGCCGAAGTCAAAGTCAAATCATTTATTTCAAATAGGCACATAAAAGGCACTTTTGAAAGTCAAAATTTACAAAAAAATTGTGTCTAGTTTCCCCTTCCAAAAGGTAAAAAAAAGTATGGAGAAGAATGAGCAAAAAAAAAAAACTCTTTCTCTTTTAAAATATCAACATTATTTAAATGTGAAGACAATGTACTTAGAACAAAATTACTATACCATAATAGGTAAAAATAATGAAAAGTGAAGTAATGACAGAAAAATTAAATTATGTGATAGATACAGAGAGTTGACAATCCAACAGTGTTTTAATGACGCGCTGGGATGCGCTCTGTTGAATTCTCAACGCTCCGCCTAACACCGACAGTCGAAAATCCAGTGCGCGATAAAATCCCGCAGCGAAATTTTTACGCACGCGAGAACGGGAGCAAAAAGTTACGTCATAGTCGAAGAGCTATGTATGATACATAAAATGCGTAAAGATTTATAAAAGAATCGAGTTTAAACTTATAAGTCGAATTATAAATAATTTTCTAACAATTATTTCGTTGTACAAAATACTTCATTTTATAATGTTTATTGTAAATTAATTTTAAATATTTTTTTGTTCTTTTGAAGATATTTTATTATTATTAGATTAGATTCTATTGTTATTATAAAACTGTTTTATTTAATTGGCTGTTTCATCACTTAGTTATGTTCGGAAATTAGGGAGGGTTACTGAAAAACGATATTAATAATATTGTACTTTGAGGATATTGTTAGTTGCACGATATCTCTGGGATTTAGATAGAAAGAAAAATTATTTCTTTCATAAATTAATGTATGGGTCAAACAAGTGTACTACAAATGACAGACATTGAAAAGTGATGAGACAGTCGCAAAAAAGAAAGTTTTCAACTTAGCTTCAATACCAAATCTTTAAACAAAATAATATGATGTGACCCAGAACATCAGTCTCTGAAAGCCTGATCAGGAAATATGCAATGATATTATAAATAAAAACAGATAGGTTACCCAAGATTTGACGTTCATAAACGGCACAATATCACACTATTAGATTACATGTGTAAGTAGGACGGCATGCCGTTAATTATCGTGAGCGAAAAAGAGACAAGACGAAGCAACTTGCCTAATTATACCCGAGTCGCTTGAGCGTGGCAATAGCGGTCATTGACCCACCTACAATTTCTAGTCGGTTAACGTCCTGAATCAATATCTATCGTGATCTTCAACATGTTCCAATAACGAAAAACCATACATAGTTTATTGTTTGGGTTCCTACGGAGAGATACGAGTATTAGGGAAAGGGCAATGACCGTTAAGGTCACGCTAAAGCGACTCGGGTATAGCCAAGTTTTGACGTGCTAGTTGCGGAGCGCGTATAACCAATTTACCACTTTTTACTTAGAATATCGTTGGAAATATTTCGTCAAATGTAGCTGCTGTGATTGGTTGACAAAAATAATAACAACCAATCGTGAAAGTTCTGGAGATTTGATAGCAGAATTATACAAACCTATTCAAATAATTCTGAAATACAGAATTATTTGAATAGGTTTGTATAATTCTGAGGTGTTATTCTAAAAAGCTTAACGGAAATGATAATTTGCTACGAAGTTTAATTTGACCCGTCATATTTATTATCGGGGGGGGGGGGGGGTTAAAATGAACTTTAATGGTATTTTTTCATTTTTAATAATGACAGCTTCTGACGGGCAATTGACAGTAGACTAAGTTTTTTTTTTAATGATTGCTATTATATAGTACATCGAGCTCTGGGTTAAGTTTGTGACTTGTTTAATAAAATATGATAATTTCAACCGCGTCTTGCAAAATCAAATTCAAAAGTCAATTATTCAAACTGCGCTAAGAATCAGCACTTTTTGAACGTCACAATTACATAAGACAGTCTCCCCAAAACGCCCACCCTTCACCCCCACCCTCCACCCTTCCACCCTTTAGCTGGGAAGAAGTGGCACAAGAAACTCCCCAGCAGCACTGCTGTCTCATGTATGTTAAGTTAGAAGAACTCTTGCCTTGAGCTCGCTTTATTCTAGCTAAAAGTAAAAGTGATTAATTTTTACTTTTACCGAGGTAAAAAAAGTAACATATCAGAAAAGCATGTTTAAGCTTGGTGTACTTTTTTGCATGTTAAAACCCGACTTTACCCATGTAAAAATATATTTAAGTAATTTTAATTTGTGCATGTGTAAAATAATGTTGACTTATATATGTGACCGCTTTTTAAACGTATGTTTAATCCTTAACTTAAATTATGTTTTGTAAAATAATTGTGCTCACCAACGAAATAGGGTAGTTTAAAAGTTTTTTTTAAACAAATTATCATTTCTGTAAAGTTAATCCCGTATATGTACAAGTTAGCGTAAATGGTCAATTTGACGTGAATTCTGTACGCGTATATGTAAAATGTCATTTAATTATTTAAATAAATCTTTTATATTACGCAAATTATAATGTAAATAAAGATGTTATGTTTCATAGTTTGTGATGTTTTTTTTTTTTTCTTAAACGGTGCGGGGGAATTTTGTACCTTTTAGTTTGATTAATGACATTATTCAAGCTTGAAAGATTTTGTAATTCTAAACTGCTATTGAAAAATAAAGTTTCAATTATTTCAAAGGCAATCAAGAATAAATGTCAATCATTTTTCAATAAAAACTTATTAAAGGGCTTTGGGTAAAAATCTGTTAAATTGCAGTAATAATAAAGCTACAACGCTAATTAATATCAAAGCTTGCTTTAAATGAATACAGCAGGTATAATGGTGACATATGTACATTGATAAACAAGTGATCAGAAGCTTTGGTAACCATTGGTTGACATTGAGTAATGCTTGTTAACTAGGGTAATTCTGGTCAACAATGGTAATTCTGGTCAGCAAGGGTAATTCTGGTTAACAAGGGTAATTCTGCTTTAAGTTAGGTTTATCTTGGGTGAAGTTGACCAACTCGGGTAAAACTAGATTTAACTCAAGATTTACGTTAGGTAAAGTTGCCAAAACTTTACAAAAGTTAAGTAACAAATAAAACTAAGTTATACGCTTTCATTGTTGAATTTACTTATACTTACCCAAGCTTCTAAAAATAACATCAACACTAGATGAGTCCACACCTAACTACAGATGTACATACAGCCTATTTAACACACGGCGTATCGGTCGCGCGACTAAAAGTCGCAACGCATGAGCATGTGCTTCGATCTTTGTGTATTGTTGCTGATTATTTGCCGAAACCTTTTTTTGTAAGTCATGAGACGATCTGATGAAGTATCCCCATATAATCTCCAGCCGATTTAATCTGTTAAAATCACACCGTGACAGCTTAGGATGCATATCCGGTAGGCTCAATAATCCTTCGAAATCCTATGGGCACGTCTTCCCTACCATTATCGTGCCCCCCGGTCTACTCCTTGATATGCAATGGTCTCTGTAGCACCATGAAACATGAGGCTTCAGGGGCTAGTGTGAATCTTTGGGTTCATTCGTGTAATCGAGTCTGGTTAAACCACGCTGGGGTCGGTGCATTTCATTCATTCATTCAATCATTCATTCATAAAATCACACCGTGACAGCTTAAGTGAAGACAGCTCTCAAGAGTCTCAATGCCTAGCGTCAGGGTGGAATACCCTGACGCTAGGCATTGACACTCTTGAGAGCGTCAAGCTGGAATACCCTGACACTAGGCATTGACATTCTTGAGAGCTCTCTTCACTTAAGTTGTCACGGTGTGATTTTTACAGAACAGAGCGGCTGAACTTATAAGATTTTTTTAAATAAAAAACATTGGTAGTATAAAAAATATAGAAAAGTTTTAATGATGATATTTAAATGTAGCTTTTCTATCTCACTAGAATACCTCAGTTTACTCCCTTGTCCCAAGCTAATTCCCCAGCTTATGTTGACGTCAGCTTCTAGCTTAAACATATACCAAATCTTGTCTCAGTCTTCATCAGTCTCTCTCTTTATCAGTCTCTCTCTTGACAAAGAAAAAGGTTTTAGCAAACCCAGCATGCAAAACACAGGATATTTTAACGGCGGTGGTTCTGCTAACACGGATTGGACGACGCCGGAAGCATGGTATGTGGTTTATTTTATAGCACTTTTACTATAACGATGGCTGCAGGGAACACGGCACGCTTGGCTTATCCTAATCTGAGATTATGGGGCCCTAGTATAAAGCCTTGGGAAACGCCAATCTTTTTTACTGGGTAGGTTAGTAGTTTATGAAAAACCAATGAATTTACTGGCGAATGACGTCACTGAATTGTTATTTATGAAGGTAACCGCCTCTGTGGGACCCAGAGGTCCCGGGTTCGATTCCCAGCGGGAGCAAAACTTTCTGCTCGGTTTGGTTGGTGGTAGGGCTTGATCTAAGTCCGCCTGGCTAGCTACCACCATCTTACCTAAGTCTGTCGCCAAAACAACAATGTTAACAGCATTTGTTGTATTTCGGCAGTTAGAGGTAAGATAGCCAGTTTCTCTGTGGTTGAGGATTCCGGGTGAAACTCGCTTCCACCTTCGGCCTTATCATCACTTACCACCAGGCTCATTGAGATGAAGGCCAAAAGATTCCCCTTTGAGGATGAAAAAGAAAGTATGTTTTAAAGTATGTATGTTTTCCTTGAGAGCGGTTTATGACATCGTAAAGTCAACAGTTTCCATCATTTTTATGACAGTTGTCACTGCGGTCGTTTTATGGTGGCCACCGGTCTTCTGACCGTACCGTTCAGTTTCATACTGTAGCTTTTAGGTTAGGGCCAAACTGTCTTTGACAGCGTATTGTGTCTCCTGTAACAATCGTTCAACTCTTTCTGAACGGCATGAAATGAATTGAAGCTATGAGCGCCAGATTGGCCTAACTGTATTTTTTTGAATACTGATTTCGTTTTGAAAAACTGCTTCCGAGGTAATTTTAGAGTAGTTTTTTAGGCCACTCTGGTTCTTATGGCCTTAATTTATTTGTCAAGCTTAGTTGGCACCCCATGACCGTAAAGAAAGAGTTAAATTGCACAGAATTTCGCACGATTATTATATAGATTATTTTTCTTGAATGATTTCGATATTTGGCATGGAGTTTTGTCCTGGTCATGTAAAAAGTGTACAAATTTTAACGTTACATTTTTTGGAACTTCAAGTACTTACTTTCTACTGAAAAAAATTGCTCTCCGACAGAATTTATAGAATACAACAGTTTAAATAAAAATGAATTATGGGTTTCTTGAATAAGATTGATGATTGCATACCGGACCAGTCGATCCTTACACATAAACAGTACTTCTTGTTATCGGTTTATTTACATAACCTACTCCATTTTAAATCCACTTGAGAGTCAGGTATACAATCATGCTACATATACTTAAAATTAAAAATTAAATTGTACTCCGAATCTCAACTGATCTAAATTCTCATCATCCTCAGGCTCTCGAAGAAGAATTCACCGTCCAATTAGAAGAGCAAGAAAGACAAGCGGCAAGTACTCGACTGCCGCCGCCATCTTCAACGATGCCTCAACACAGTTCTACCCTCCATTCCTCCCGAACTAGCTTAGCATCTAGTCACTACGACTAGACCTTGCACACACGCATAGTATCCGTCAAATTCCGCGGTGGTTCCCTAACATACCAAAAAGGTGACGTACGCGTAAAAAGGACAAAAGATTTCAATATAAGGAGCTGTGTGTGTGTGAAAAAGACAAACTTTCCAAAATAGTTCGCGGTTCTGAAGATAGATGGCGCTGTGTTCAATTGTGTTTAGTTTACGTTTGTTGGTAAGAGATGGCGTTGTTTTCAATTGTCGTGTGAAGACTGAAGTACATAATAATGCAATGTTTTAACTTATGGAGTTATGTGTAAAAATATGGAGAAGGTTTTTTATGATTCTGGGAATCGTAAAGATAAATAAATATGATAAATCTACCTGAATTGTCAGCCTTCGCAGTCCATTTCTGGACATAGGCCTATCTCAAGTTGTTTAGAACTTACCGTTTCTTCGGTATCTACTTTTTAGCATAGAGGAATAACTGTGGTTAGTCAAAATTTATTGAAACTATCTTAAACTATCCCAGTATTGATCTACTTAACTAGAAAAAAATCAAGGGGGCCTTGATAATCAAATACCCATTAAAAAATGCACGAAAATTATCACCGGCTTAAAATTGCACAAATTAATTTCTATCTACTTTGCACTTAAACTTAAAAATGCGATGTTCGCGGGATTAAAACTAGAAAAAAAAATGTAAATAATATAAAATTTTGGATGAACTTTTTAGAATAATGTTAGATAGAACATTTTAACGGCGATTTGGCCTTAAGCCTGAATGAATCAATGCAATGTTAATTTAAGTGTGTGTCATACGTTGACTTGCAAATATCAATGAAATGAAATTGTTTATTCTGTAAATAGGATATCGGAATCACTTTTACGACATATAAAAAAAAGATAGATGGGGACGAAATTTCCTATCTGAGTACCTCTGAGAAGAAATGACGAAACAAACTCGGGGATCAAGTCTCTTTTAAAATCCAGACATAATGTTGGTCAGATCATCACTGCAGAGTATCAGCCACAATTGGTTGATATCCCGACCGGTCGTACTCAGCGCTTCTCCTCCACATTTATTATGCGCACAGCCGAAGTGTGGAACACTGCCAGCGTCTGTGTTCCCTTCCGCATATAACCCGTCTGCCTTCAAAGCAAGAGTGAACAGGCATCTTCTGGGCACGCTCGTTCCATCATAGATCACATCCATCGCTTTCCATCAGACGTGAGGTCAAGAGCAGGCCCAATCAGTAATAAAAAATTTGGCAATAGGCGTGCCCCATATTACATGGGACTTAAACATAATTAAGATGAAAACTTCCCCTACCCCTTTGGGGAAGACAGGCTAGATGTTACATTTACAGTAACTCTGAAGTTTTAAGGGTAGTAAAACAAATTTTAAGCGTTGTGTCGTTAATTCGTGAATGTGGCTTGTATACGCGTAGGATATTTTGAAAACTATTTTGTAAGGTGTGGTATATACTGGTTCGGGTCAGCTCGATTCGGCATAGCCGGGCGGATAAATCGAATATATGTTCAGAAAGAAGAGCGACTTCTTCCCGAACATATATTCGATTTTGCCCAAATGCTCAAAATGCATCGGCACAATTTAGCTCAAATTGTTCGGAGCCGATCCTAATGTGATTCAGCGAGGGTAGATGCCGAACGGAGTTTACTGATTGATACGAACCAAATTAAAGCCCAATATATGCGTTCTTTACCCGTACCCGTGGTCCCTACATGAAATACAATGCTGCCAAATTAAAATTGTACCTAAGTCAAGTCATAATACAGTCAAAGGCATTATTTACGAATAATGCTTTTGATTAAATACTTTAAATAACTTACACGATTAAATAAGACTGAAGAGATGACGCTACAAGGTTTATATTGATCAACTTATCGTATGTTACAAATATATTCATGATTTTTTCATACTGTGATTATTTATTTATATTATTTAATTATGAATGCCTTTAACTGTATTATGACTTGACTTCGGTACAATTTTAATTCTTCAATATTGTATTTTAAGGACGGGCGGTGCCTTCCACAGACTACGGGTCGGACTACCATTTTAATACAGCAGCATTGTCTTTCTCGTAGGTACCATGGGTAAAAAAATGCCCGTGGTACCTACCAGGGACTACGGGAGGGACAACGGGTAAGGGAAGAATATATGTAGTAATTGATTCGGGGTGGATTTGTAGTTCAACACAAACTGCCAAATCGAATGTTGCCTGACTTGTGCGTAGAAACCCTCAAATTTTAGCTCATAAATATACTTAGATTGATGATTTTGGCACTCTGGTCTGGTCTGGTCTTCTAGTTGAGTAGCAGCCTGGAGTCTGGAACCATGCTTGGTTAAGAAGGAAGTGCTAAGGTAGCCCGTGCTAAGATTTTTGCAATTTGTGGTTCATTGTCTGGGCGTATGTTGATTAAAGTATGATCCGTAACAAATAAGTATTTATATACACGGTTATTGAAAAAAAAAAAAAAAATACTAAGAACCTTGCAGGACTTCCCTAATCTATTCAAAGTGAGAGTGAACAGGCTTCTGGGTAAGCTCACTCCATCGTAGACTTTGTCTCTGTCACCCAGACCTAGACTAGAGTCAAGAGCAAACCCATAGTAAAATAAAAAATAAAAAACTGTATTACTATCATCATAAACAAGTAATTTTGTTCTGACTTTTTACAAAACATTTACCAAAAACAACCCTCTAAGATGACGTATTTCTATAGGGACGGTGGCCAGCACATCAAGTTACCACAAACTGTCAAATATTGAACTTAATCATCAACATTTTTAAGTTTAAAATTGTTTGAATTGTTTGGACAGTTTCGTGTAGCTTCATGTTCTGGTCACTACATTTAGAGCGTTGAATTAAAATACTTTTATTTTTGTATGAAAGTCTGATGAATTAAAATATATTTTTTATTTTTGTATGAAAGTCTGAAGAATTATTAAAAGTCCTAGATCAAAAGTTTTTGTTTATGATGTAAGTAATATTTTGTCTGTGTGGTTGTATATCTCCCGCGTAGATGGCTAGTCTTACTCTAACTTACTCGAGACAAAATCTCCAAGAGTGAAAGGGAATGTCTGTATTCAGCGGTCGCCATTTTGATTACATCAGTATGAGTATTAGGAACGAAATTACTATGGCACCGTTGTTTAAATCAAAAATATTTTGGTTGTAAATGAAAAAGGAATTGAATAAAGTAATAGTAAGGTGCTTTCGCAAAGATTGATAATCAATTTGTAATTATTCGGAAAGATAACTTCACATTTTCTGGAGGAATCGATGTGATCGTGATTGGGATCGACTTTACGCATTTATTTGTTAAGAAGGATATTCTGAAGTAGTCTATTGCTGATTTTGGCGACTTCCAAATTGGACTTCTCTTGGTTAAGGATAAGTTTGGGTTATACAACCCAAACTTATACGATATACAACTTATACTCATACGGTTATGTAAATCCCAGGCTCAAAGAGATATATAGAAAAAAAATTGTAAGATAACGAAAAAAAATAATATAATAATTAATATAAATATTAATTAATATATAAAAAAAAAAAAAAAAAATATTATAATAATTAAAAAATATAATAATTAATATTAATATTAATTAGTATATATAAATGAATATATTAATATTATTTAT
The DNA here is from genome assembly GCA_947523025.1 of Dryobota labecula. Taxonomy (NCBI): domain Eukaryota; kingdom Metazoa; phylum Arthropoda; class Insecta; order Lepidoptera; family Noctuidae; genus Dryobota; species Dryobota labecula. Next base: position 10,853,817 of record OX383312.1, read on the forward strand.
ATTAATTTAATATTTTTTATTAAATTAATATATCCTGAATTTATGGTAATATAGAGCTATGAGGAAACAGACTGTAAATTCACTCATCGTCTATAGAAAAGAGGATCCTCCGACAAGACGGGTGTTGTGTCTGGTGGGCAACTGCCCGACGGTTGATGTCTGGATGTTGTATATATGCCAGTCGCGCGGTAAACTCTGCTTGCGCGATGTAGGATTTGTATGACGTCATGCCTTTAGATGCGTAGTTCGCATGTGGCGTAGGTGTTGTAGGTCCACAGTAGCAATAAATTTTAAGACTTAAATGTTTAATTCCAATGTAATAATCTTCTGAAAATAAAGCGTAAAGTTGTCCCTGAAGACATGAAGTTACTTAAAAGTCAAGAAAACTTTCCCTACTTAGGTACTGTTGTGATTTTAAGGCCTAAACGCGACCATTTAGTCGCAAATGAAAAGAGGCAAAGTTGCTTTTAAGCGAAGATCCGATAAGTCTTATGTTCAAAGATCTAAGTCAAAATTGCCTCCAAATTTATTTAAAAATTACTTAAATGTAACACCAATTTTAGATTTAGATTTTAGCGTTGCTAGGCGTGTGAGAACTAGTTAAATATTCGGCCTAAAATGTTCCTATTCACGGACATTATTTAATAGTCTTTTTTAAAGATTTTTTTCTAAAATTGTTAGTGTTTTTTGTATATATACTTTTTTGTATTTTAGCGACTTGGTACTGAGAAATGTCTATGAATTAGATATGTCAGTCATTACAGTGTAAACTGATACCTATACTGGTTTCATTGCAAAAAAAAGGTAGAACAATTTTTTTTTTAAACACTTTATATTTGTGAAAAAAGGATACGCTGTTTTTGCGAATAAACCCTATTTCTAGACATGTGTACCATTTAGGACTACAGGAATCAAAAAGAATCGCCATAAAATATAATATACAGAACTATCCTCAATCAAAATTCCCATAATTTTCAGAAAGGCCCAGTGTGGTGGATGTTGTGTGATGCCTTGGTTTTTTTGTTTTGTAGTTCTAGGACATGCCGGTTACCTCATGAAGTTTTCCTTCACCGTTTTGAGAACAGTGGTAATGAAATAATTAACACAACATAAAGTGAGTTTTTAGGCGATTCGTTTAAATTCCTCTCGTTTTTGTGGCAAGACATTTGAATGATTGTCAGCGATTTTGCTTAGACAGCTAAATACTTGCAATGTATTCCATAATTCATAAGATATAATTATCATTGTGGTTCACGATTTTGATAACTAATTTATACACATATTATGGGTTAACATAAGAATTGTTATTCGATTGAAATAATTTTGCAAATCCTATGTAACGTTTTTTAATGGGAAATTATCTTTATGATTGAAAATCTGCTTCATTATGATCAAGCGTACAAGATTTTCCCGCCCGGACAAATAAAATTATGACAAAAACACTTACTAAAGAAAAATATTGCTTTGACTAAACTTTATTAAAAGGACGGTATTCTATTAAATGTAGCTAACAACGGCAAAGGGTCGGTAAAAAAAAAACCGTATTATCTTTCACCTTTCATCATTAACTAAACAGATTTGCAAAATTATTTCAAAAACTCACAAAAGTCCTGAAACCCAATTGCGTAACACTTTTTATAATCCGAATGATTTTGAAGGAAATTCCTAATCCATTGCTTCATAAATGTTTGAAAAAATCAACAACGAAAATACCGCAATGAATGTTGTTGAATTGTCAAAATTAAAGGCATTGCAATTGTTATAGTTTGGCCGATACCGCTGTACCGTACTTTGGGTATGTGCGCGGTGTGACGGGGCGGGAGGGAGGGGTACTGCAGGCCGCACATTCGTCAACGCTCACGGCGTTCCACCGCTCATTCGTCAACGGACCCCCCCGCCCCACCGCGGTACAGCGGTATCGGTCTAACTATTGTGTGTTGCGCAATTCACCTGGTTTACAATTCGCGTCACGTAAAAGACCGCTGGCCAACCGCGCAACTGTAACGTTGTATAGATAGTGTCACGTAAAAATCGCGCTACGTGCTGGCGAACCCTAAAACCATACGTTGTATTAGTTCGCGTCATTTCAAAATGGTATGGTATGGCTGTGCGGTTGGCCAGCGCTCTTATTACGTGACGCGATCTCTACAGTTTTTCAATAGTTCGCTGACCAGCGGTCTTATTACGTGACGCGAACTATACGATGTAAATTTTGTACAGAACATTATTAAGGTCCGTATTTTCATAAATATAGTCAGCTTAGTTTTCGACTGACAATGTATAAATAGTGGAAGATAATATTTTTTCATGTACAGCATAGTATAAGCATCGTGCCTACTTAATTTATGAAGACTTTTCGTATCTCTTTTTGGCAAGGGTTCTGCTAAAAACTATAAAAATCTTGAACTTTCTAATCGATTTCCCAATTTGGGATCGAATATTCATCGTAATCGGTTATTTTGAATCGATTGGCGTTTGAATTAAAAATCGATTTACACTAAACTTGCTGGTCTTCTTTTGTGCTCATTGTAGTAAATAAAGGCAATCACAAAATCAAAAAAATTAAACAATTTGAGGGTCCACTAAAAGCCGAGTTTCACATACTTCAATTTCAATTAATAATATTAAATTTTTAATATATAAAAAACTAGCGGCCCTGACGAGACGTTGTCCTGCCCGAACAGCGCCACCTACCGGGGCCAATTGTATGATAATTGTGTGACCATCCAGGGATTCAAATATACACACAAAATTTCCTCCTAATCTGTGCTAATTTTTGTTAAGAGTCAATTGTCCCCCCCTGCCAGCTAAATGGTTGTAGACACTTGACGAAGCCGAGAGTCACTTATTCTTCCCGTTATTGTGATCATTTTCTTGTCCCGGACCATGCCTGGGAACCTTCTGGTTACGGAGATATTGAAGGTCGAAGTTCCAACTTTTGTTGACAGTTTTTTACAAAAACAAGTTCGCTGCCCAGCACCCAGCATATAAATCAAAAAATAATTCGTTCGTGTGCCTACAACCCGCATTCGAGCAGTCGCTATAGATGACTTCTGTTCATGCCCAGGACCCGACTAGCGACACCAAATCTAAGTATGTAAATTTGCCAAACAATTTATGGCTTATACAAGAAAAAAATATTTTTGAACTGGGCAGCAAATGCGTTTGTTATAACTAAATTTTAAATACACCCACGACTCATGTACCGTTGCTTGCATCCCTAAGCACAAAGTTTTGCGTGCGTTATATTGCACACTAACGTAAACAGCGAATGCGAAGTGAAGCGTGGTTCAACACGACTTGGCCTGTTTTTATTGTTTTTTTAACTTTGCCTGCTTTTACGCAATGACCAGGAGAAGACAGGAACCCACATTCTATAATTCAAGTTCTGCCTGCCATAACATTTAATTTTCTGTATTTCTGTAAAAACCAAAGAGATCTTTTCAATCTGTTTTAAAAGCGTGTTCAAATTATGCGGGTAGCTGAAAAAAAAATTTATTCATTCTTGAGGGTAGTTCAATATAATTACCGCTTTTGCTGCATTGTCAAAGGGTATCAATCTGTATGCCTACAACTATGATGGACAATGTCCGAGGACTTTATGATATAAATAATATAAAATGATTTTATTTTCCTAAACATGTTCACATGTAAAGATATTTTCGGTTTTAACAAAGACGAAAAAACCGTCATGTTTTAATATAGACCATACTTTTCAAAAAAGGAGAAGTTATATTTTTAACTAGCAAAGTACAGTCTGCAACCGCATGACTTTTGACCACGCTTTTAAACGCGCTAGTCTTTCGGGCTGATCATATAAAAAGACGTAGTTTTTATCTTTTATTTTGTATCTTTTAAGTCAGAACAACGATTAGGACGTGTTTTCTTAAATTATTATTATTAATTTTAATAAGACCTGCGTTATTTTCGATATTAGTAAGTGTAAAGAACTCTTTTTTTAGATTTTAAAGCGAACTTTTCTGTCTTTGTGTACATTGCTTGTTTTCGAGAATTAATGTAGTTTTTATATAAAAAATGCAATGTAAAGTTGAACAAGACATGAATTGTGTATTAGTAGTTATTAAAGGACGGAAAGGATTTTCTATATTTGAAATGAATTACTTTTTTGCTGACCGTATTTTATACGAAATTATTTTTTTGAAAATTTATTGATTTGATGTCTTCTTTCTTTTTCTGTTCTGTTTCTTATCAATGAATTTATCAAAATATTGATTGGAATTCATTTCAAATAATTGAAATGACTTAATTATTACATCCTTAAACTGATTAGTTACTAAAAATGATTGGAAAAATCAAATCAAGCGATTTTTCGGCACTCGTAGATCAACTATGTAGCGACCGAAAAAAAAATTACATATTTTTTTAAATAATAATTTTCTTTAGAAACTTATTAATTTGTAAATATTGAACATAAATAAATGTAACCTAATTAAAGCATTTTTAATATGTAAACATAATTTGAGAGATTACCACAGTATTGTGTAAAATTTTTATTATATTTTTTTTTTAGTTTTAACAAAATAGCCATAACCATCTTTTTAATGTTAATTTTTGTCAATTAAAAGTGACTAAATTATTGTTAATTTTTTTTGAGATATAAAGGAAATACACTTTGTAATTTTTGTGTTTTATTTTACAATCTAGGGTCAACAGATTAAAAAAAAAAAATCCTTAACTAACGCAGTATGCATTATCCCTCTTATTTATAAACATAGCTTAAAGTTAAGACTTAAAGTTAGAAACATGTTGGATAATGAGTTTGGGTGGCTAAAGTGAACTGGGTATCTAGAACTATGGAAAGGCTATAGGCCCTGCTGCCTGACCAATGTTTTATATAAAATACACAGATAAAATGGCAGAGGGTGACTTGCACACTCAATATTAATGGCCCCCCCGAAAACGGTCGCTAGCACATAGTGTCTTAGCGACAAGGGGGGGCAACATGTCCTGAGGTGCTTATGAGGAGAGGAGGGGTATTCCACGGCTATCATGGTTTTTATATTATTATCCTCGAAAAGCATGGCAGGTAGAGAACCAAGGTAACCGACATAGCTCGAAGAATGGCAGGGCACATTGCGCGCAGAACAGATGGTCGTTGGGGCCGAAAGGTTCTGGAGTGGCGACCGCGTACCGGATGACGTAGCATGGGAAAGTCTCCCACAAGCTGGACCGATGACCTTGTGAAAGCCGCAGCAATCCGCTGGATGCGGGAAGCACAGAACCGGTCGAAGTGGCGGTGCTTGGGGGAGGCCTATGTTCAGCAGTGGACGTATTTCGGCTGAAATGATGATGATGATCCTCGAAAATAATCTCAGTCAAACTCAAAACGTTTATTACAAACTTAAGTGCACAGATATTGGTGTTATTACGTTGGTACATAAGACTTCGCAGCCTTTAGCAAGCATTCCTATATATATCAGCACAAATTCTTTACCATCATATTATGTCAATAATTGTACTAAGTAGGTACATACATTCCTTTCACATTTATTTTAGCCTCTGACAGCAGCAACCCTACAGCCGCCATAATGGAACGAGAATATAGATCATAGTGATTTTCCGGACTTGTCAATGGCAGCGAGACCCAACAGCCACCTTATAACAAAGAGAATAAAGCTGATGATGCAAAATCAAATGTAAAATAACTGTGAAAGGAGTAGGTGTTCGTTCAAGGCCACACGATGCTCTCAATCCATGGTACGTAGTGGTAGACCCTGGTGTACATGCCGGCGCTTCCAGCGAAGCCACACGGCCTGCCGTATGACGTCACTCCGAGGATTGTGAAGAGACAGTCTGAAAGATGTCTCGTGGAATGTAGGGGACCACCGCTGTCACCCTGGGAAGGAAGAAGTCTTGTTACTGTTGCTTAACAAAGAAAGTATGGCGACATAACTCAAACTCAAAGCATTTATTTCAAATAAACCAATTACAAGGGGTCGGTCAGTCAGAAAGATGAAGCTAGTTGCCCATTCCAAAGCGTAGTAGGTTCCTATGGAGAAGAACGGACAAGAAACTCCATGGACACTCTTTTAAAACAAAATATTGTTACAAAATATGGGTTACATCATTCATGTTGAAGTTATACATGTGAGAACAATGTAGAAAGACGTGCACGTTAGAAGCGTCCGCAATAGAAACTATTCAAAAATTAAAATAAGCCTCGGCAGCTAAGAGATGACCAGATCATAGATCTAGCTTTCATCAGTCCAGACTAGACCAAGGCGCGAATCAAAAAGTTTGCTAGAGCGCGTTTACAAGGCGGCATAGCACGGCAAAGCATTAACATTTATGTGACCATGCTCTACTCGGTATGTTCAAGTCCCCTGGCGATGATATCAACGAATTATGAGTTCTAAGAATATGGAAATAAGATTCAAAAATCATTTCCGTTTACAAAAATTCTTCGCCATGCCAAGCTGCGCCGTGCCGCCTGGTGGAGCGTGAGCCTTTCAAGTTTTCGTCTGTGGCATCGCAACTTCTAATGAAAGAGGTAAACCATGATGTCCCAGGTAGCAAAATGACGTCTGCGGCAAAAAAAGGACGTCATCCCAAGGTCATTTTAGGGTCCGTAGTTTATTCGTCGATTATGTACGTCACACTAACGTCATTTTAACGTCTGGTAAGGGTCCGTAGTTTATTCGTCGATTATGTACGTCACACTAACGTCATTTTAACGTCTGGGACTCAACGGTACGTCCTGGTGACGTCGATTTAGCATGACTCTGTGAGGCTGTAACAAATTGACGTCATCTGATGATACCCCCGACGTCAAGACATGACGTCTTAACACAACACTGATATAAGTACCTGACAAGTATCCTTAGGATCTTCCCGATGTCCGTAGCACATCTGAGTAGTGTGGTTGTATCCTTGGCGCAGATGTCTGTGTTTAGGATATGCTTGTTGACACTCCGTCTCCTCGAAGCGTTCCAGGGTCACCTGTTTAGTACAGTTCATTTAGGTAACAATAGATTCATAATAAAATAAAATCTAAATTTTACACATAAAATTAAAAAAATATATATGTGTAAAATAAAATTTCATTATAATCAAAACTCAAATCAAATATAATTAAAAAATATATATATGTAATTCGATAAAATTGTACGTCAAATAAAGCGACACGCAACACACTTGGAAATATAAATTTTATATTCAACAAAGTTTTTTTTTTTGGTATATTGTACCTACACGGATCACAAAATTTTGTAAACACCTTTATTTTCTAAGGGCGTGTTGTTTCACGCCCACTTAACGCACGCATTTACGTCATAAATGGCGCTAACTATCGTCAAATAAAAAAAAAAAAGCGTTATTTCACAAAATTATGCCCTTGACGTTCGTTAAAAAATAAATATTACAATGATGCCGATTCCCTAATTCACAAATTAAACTAAATTTAAGTTCAGTGCATCTTTTTCTTTCCATTTCATTAAGAGAAGGACAGAAGAAAATTGTAGTTTAGTCCTGTCAAATTAATCAGCGCCTGCCACTACTCCATACAAGTTTAGACGTGATTAAAAACTTGCCGACTAAAATTACGTCAATTTACGTCAAGCGCTGATTAATTTGACAGGACTAAACAAAAATTTATCTTCTGTCCTTTTCTTAATGAAATAGAAAGAAAAAGATGCACTGAACATAAATTAAGTTTAGTTTGTGAACAAGGGAATCGGCACCAATGACAGGTGTCATACCCACTGGTTGACGTCATTTTATTCTTTTACGATCGGTTTTTATGCAGTGAAACAACCGTTAAACATTTTATGTAATCGTTATTATTTTGACGTAGGTACGTATGTTACGTTAAGATGGCCCTTCCCGGTCCGTCTATAGTCAACGCGAGCATGATTGAAAAGCTTGTTGTTTCATCCAGCGCAATGTTAATGCTAACACGCAAGTGAGAACGCAGTAACATTGAACGAAAAATAGTGCGCGGAAATTTCATAAAACTTGTTCCAGGAAATACGTGTTTTTGAGAAAGCCTTACAAGTTTGTGAAATAAATGTGTGTTATTTAGAATGTCCAATACATGTACGATGTTTCTATGGAGATGTTTTCTTTATTTTTACAATTTATGAGTACATTATGAACGGCCAAAATTCAGGTAAAATGTGTGCAAAAAGCATATTTTTGGAGGCTTATACTGAATTTGTTCCTATAAATTTTTTTTTTTTGCTTTCATAGAAACCTAGATATAGTGCACATGATAGGTACCAATTAGTTCAAAATTTTCATTGAAAGATAATATAGTATGTTCCAACGCCATAACCTGACGTACGAGCGTTTGTACGAAAAATATGATGGGTTGGCCGCTCTTAACGAACCGTTTGAAACAACCGGCCCTAAGCAAATAAACGATTAATTTGATTTGATTTGATTGCTTACGGTTTGCAAGGTTTCTGCCAGCTCCCTGTGGTGTCCCAGTGCGCCCCAGCCCGTCGCGTCCGCCGCTAAATCTGCTTCCTCCCTCAAGTGAAGACAAGCAGGCAGAACGTGAACGTTAAACGATATTCTGAAAATAAATATACAGGTGTTAGCTATTTATATAAGTTTTTAGGTAGTTTTAAGATATTTACAGTATTTTTGAAATAACACAATTGTATTTAGTAAAATTATAAAGTTATTTGATTTGTTTAAAATGCTAAAATGGCGCTACCGGATATTAAGATATCAATTGACTATTTGAGTCTGTTAAAAAGGAGGGATATTAAAAGTTACGTGGCCGCGCCATTTTAGCTAAGCAGTCGTTGTTGAACTGCGGAAGTGTAAGGAACTCTGTAATACCCATGTAAGTACTGCGAATTGTAATTATAATATTTACAAATGTATTACCGTAGTTATTATATTTGTGCTTTTATCTATGGTTTGAACTCAGTAAATAAATCATGCTTATTTGTTCAAATGAATGCTTTTTATTTCCCTTTCGCTCTGGCTTATCCTACACAGGGTCAAATTAAATTAGCTAGCGAAACTCCGCAGACGTTATGGGTCGACATCCGGTCTCCGGAGGGGAGTGATGTGGCGCCATCAACAACGCCACATGCGAACTACGCATCAAAGACATGATGTCACACAATCCTGCATCGCGCAATCAGAGTTTACCGCGCGACTAGGATATATACAACATCCCGACATCAAGCGTCGGGCAGTTGCCCACCAGACACAACACCCGTCTGGTCGGAGGATCCTCCCTTTTCCATAGAGTATGAGTGAACTTTACACCCTGTTCCTCATACCTCTATAAATTATTAAGAAATCGAAATCACTTCCAACTTTTAAAAGGCTATTAAGTACACCACCACCTGAATAATGTATGATTGTAAGTTTTTTCCGTTTTTATTACTTAATTTTTGTTTGTAGACAAGCGACGTCTTAATTATTATGTTTTACCTCATAGGAGTGAATAATAGGGATGATGACTAAAACATTTTTTTTTGTCTGTCATGTAGATTATTAAAAAATATTGGACACGTATTTTTTCTTTTTTACGTAATCAAAACATTACGGCGATAGATTGAGTTCAAATGTGGCATGACGTCACTGCTCGCTAGATTTTATACGTAGCTGTGACGTAACGAGCCTCACTCCCTAAGTTTAATGTGTTTTATCTAAGTCATTTTTTATTAATATGATAAAGCAAAAAATATGTGTATAATATTTTTTTATTATCTGATTGACGGACTAAACAGTTTTTCTTTTTTTATTACCCAGGCATCATCCCTATTCTATTCTATTCGAGCGAAATAAATTTTCTTAAACCGTATCTATTATCTATAATATAAAAATGAATCGCAAAATGTGTTGGTAAGCGCATAACTCAACAACGCCTGGACCAATTTTATCAATTCTTTTTTTTAATGTTCGTTGAAGTCCAAGGATGGTTTTTACGGCGAGAAAAATTAGGGTAGGGTAGAGTAGGGTAGGTAGGTAGATAGGTAGGTAGGGTAGTGTAGTGTAATGTAGGGTAGGTAGGGTAGGGTAGTGTAGGTAGGTAGGTAGGTAGGGTAGTGTAGGGTAGGGTAGGGTAGGTGGGTAGGTAGGTAGGGTAGGGTAGTGTAGGTAGGTCGGTAGGTAGGGTAGGGTAGGTAGGTAGGTAGGGTAGTGTAGGGTAGGGTAGGGTAGGTAGGGTAGGGTAGGTAGGTAGGGTAAGGTAGGGTAGGTAGGTTTGTAGGTAGGGTAGGGTAGGGTAGGGTAGGTAGGTAGGTAGGTAGGTAGGTAGGGTAGGGTAGGGTAGGGTAGGGTAGGGTAGGTAGGTAGGTATGTAGGTAGGTAGGTAGGTAGGTAGGGTAGGGTAGGGTAGGGTAGGTGGGTAGGTGGGTAGGTAGGTAGGTAGGTAGGGTAGGGTAGGGTAGAGTAGTGGAGTTTATACTATAGCTTTTGTTAGAACGGAGTCTGTCGGGTCAGCTAGTTTAGTAAAATACATACGTGGTATCAGTCTCAAGCAGCGCGATGTCATTGTATTTGGAAGGTGGCTGGTAATCAGGGTGAGTGATGATCCTCTTTACGTTGTATTTCTGCCACAACTCGGGAGGGTCCGAGCGTTTGAGGATACCCAGAGCGACATACTTTACTGGACCGCTGTAAAAATAAACAAATAATTGGACGGATAATTTTATCTTATAGGCAGAGTATTTTTGGCTATAACTCTTAAGGAAGGGCGATCTAATTGTAATTTTTAAGGCCGCGTTTGATGATACCCAGAGCGACATACTTTACTGGACCCCTGCAAAAAATCACAAATAATTGGATGGATAATTTTATCGTAGGCAGAGTATTTTTGGCTATAACTCTCAAGGAAGGGCGATCTAATTGTATTTTTTAAGGCCGCGTTTGAGGATACCCAGAGCAACATACTTTACTAGACCCCTGAAAAAAATCACAAATAATTGGATGGATAATTTTATCTTAGGCAAAATATTTTTGGTTATAGTTAACTCTCAAGGAAGGGCGATCTAATTGTATTTTTTAAGGCCGCGTTTGAAGATACCCAGAGCAGCATACTTTACTGGACCCCCGAAAAAATTCACAAATAATTGGATGGATAATTTTATCCTAGGCAGAAAATTTTTGGCTATAACTCTCAAGGAAGGGCGATCTTATTGTAATTTTTAAGGCCATGCACTAGCGTCTGCTTCGCTTCGTCAAGTCTGAAACGTACCTACTTAATCGCTTATTCTTCTCGTAGGCACTTAGGTAATATAAGAAGTTAGTTGGTACTTACACAGAAGGACTGGATATACAGTGCCCAGCAGTGAGGATGTACTTCTCGCTGATGACGGAGCCCCCACACAGCCACTGAGCTGTCTCCATGTCATTTCCATAACCCAATAATGCCTGTAACATACAATCACATATTTTTGGTTTGCAACAACCATAATCATTGTGCCGTAGATACATAAAATCATTCTTTCTTCCCATGGGGGTAGGTAATTATAGAACGCCACCTGCTACGCTCCTTACATAGGTACTCCTTTTGATTCGTTTACATTCATACATCTGGTCATACACGCACACCGGTTGACCTTTCTGGAGAACATCACCAATTAGGTCACTATATGTCCTCCTAGGGCGTCCCCTTCCGGCGTTTTCACTCACATCTGCCTTTTTTTTTTTAAACGTTGCCCCACACTAGGAGTTTCTCCTGTATTGTGGGTGCGTTTACAAACATTTAAACTCACATACACAAACAGCCAGACCCGGAAAAACTACTTGTAGGTCATACAAATATTTGTTCCCTGCGGGAATCGAACCCGCGGCACGCAGCGCAGTAGTCAATCGCTTAACCACTGCGCCAACAAATACGCGCAATAAAAAATCACCTATACCCAAAGTCTCTAATTCAGATAATTTATGTAAACAAAGTAATGTCAAGAAATGTCACTGTCAAAATGACAGGACAGTGGTTCAAAACATTTTATCATATTTTTTTTTTAAATAATCTATAATATTAAAGTGAATAAATTATAAGAACTATGCAAACAAAATACCGTTGCCAAACAATGTTTTGTGTAGTGTGTCGGAGACACGGCCTATGATCGTCATAATCAGCCCTTTTCAAGTCCACGGCTAGACGTAAACCTCCCAAAATCGATTTACTCTCGAAACAGTTTGCAGCCGTTTTCATCCAAAATGTGGCTTGATATAAATAGCTACTTACAAAATGAATCTATGAATGAGAGTTGTAATATTAGTGTTGTTGAATATGTAAAAAAATTGAAAATGTTTGGATCTCCTGCATTGTTACCAGTATCATAAAATATTTTATACCAGAAAATCTCCTTTTTTTAATAACTTTGTTTAAAACCGAAAATTTATTTAAATAATTACGGTGTGATTATTTTTTAATTATTATTTTTTTAAATCAGTACATAAAAAAAAAACGGAACCTTTTTTTTCGCCATTTTATGTGAATGACCATTACGAAGATATTTTTTTGATATGTTATCCCCTTTGTTAACATAAATTATCTGAATTTGAGACTGGGTATAGAATTAAAATATTAAAACAAAGTGCTAACTACAGTAAATAAGTGTGAAATTAAAACTTGGTCCTGAAGAACTACTACAGCAGCTTAGGCGTCACTCGTCTTGACTAAATCACCGGCGATACGACGATTGTGTCGCACCACAAAACGGTCTCGTCACTCTTCGATCACCAAAGATACCAAATGGCTGGTAAGAATAAAGGCCACGCATCGCATGCCTGGTATATAAGTCCGATAAGCGGAAAGCTGAAACAAAAAAAGGCCGAAAAAGGCCCTTTTCACCTGGTTTAACACCTAAGACAAATAAAATAGGGTATTACCTAATGTTTACCTACTTATTTATGACATGTGCCGTTTTTACAATAAGGGCACACGGCGCCCGTGCCCAGGGCCCCGATCTCATGGGGCCCCTGAAGGCCGATGCAACGCTTCTTTTCAATAGCTTTTTTTTGTAATTTTAGTTAGATACTTGCAAAGAATTACCGTCCAAATTGAAATATTAAAATTAAACTGATTAGCAAAGATCGGAGTAGGTAGATTGAATTGGGATCATTGACCTCAAACGTGTATGTTAACATGGACATGCCTTTGGGATTCGTACGTAGAAACCTTCACGGGTTCGCACACAGCAACTCGCCAAAGTTTCAACTCAATCGGATGAATTTTTTGGAAACACGTTGCAAAAAAAAAACTAACATACGTTTTATTATTCAAGAGATAAATAAAAATCAATTTTTAATATTTTAGTATCGCTTCCATCAAATTTCGAATGTAGTAGTTACGAAATCACTAAATAATTCAATCCCACAAAAAACCGGAATTTTCCGGAAAAAGGCATGTCCATGTTATGTACGACGTCATGAAATTCCGTAATTTCAATCTACCTACTCCGATCTCTGCTGATTAGTATCTCTGATCGATTGTGTTAGTAATGCACGCAATAACTTCGATCAATACGAATCGGCTGCTAAAGAAAAAAATGCAAATGCTGACTATAAAGAAAAGTTTGAAAAAAAAAAATCTTAGCACTAATCACTTTTTTTGAAGGATCAACAGAGATTGAACAGTTGAGGATAAAAAAAAAAAAAAATCGTGTGGATATGTTTGTTCCTATAATTGACACAATGTTTAAATGTGTAAAAATCGTTCGGCAACATATTATCGAGAAATTGACAAACGTTTCTCAGTTAATAGCAATCAATATGAAACAAAAATATGCAAAGAATTTGCAGAATTTTATCATGATGAACTCAAATTAGAATGGTTTCATATATGATAGTACTTAAAAATATGGCAAAGGAATCAGCGGATTTGAGTGTCTCAAGTCTAATAAAGTCCAATAAATTAGAAGAAACTTTTCCAAATGTAGAAGTTGTCAGCGTCGCGTCGTAGTTCTCCCATTTCTGTATGAATGGTAAAACAAACCGAACCTATCCGAGTTATTGCAATAATATAACTTTCGAGCTCACTCTTGCATTATGCGTTCTCACAACTCTTGAGTTTTTCTGCATAACTCGGCAACATAACTAAGTACTATGACATATTTCTGTTTGAATGATCAAAAAGACAATCTAACCCATTTCAGAGAGAATACAAAAATTTTCAAGCTCACTGCGCTCGCTGTTTATTCTGCATTTTCACAATTCCTGAGCTTTTCTGCTGACTCAGCAAAGTAACTCCTATTACTATTTGAATGATGATAAAAAAAATCTAACCTACCTATCCGAAAGAAGGGGTAAAAAATTTCGTGCATCTTGTGAACGTTCTGCTTTTCTGCTTAAGTGGACAAACTAATTCGTCAATTAATTGCAGAGAAGAGATATCCTTAAAAAAATTGACTTTGAGGATATTATAGAAGATTTTGCAGAACAGAAATCCTGAAAGAAACCATTATCGTAACCAATTCAAACCTGCAGCATTTTATTTAATAACGTAGGTACCTACCTAAGTTATATTTCTTAAAACAGTTGATAACTTATATTTGATTTTTACCAATTACCCATACTAAATATAAAATCATAACAGATTTTTTTTTTCTATTCCCTTTTTTACTTTTCAAAGGGAACCCAAATTCTTGTGTACCCAAGGGCCCCGGTCTGCCTTAAAACGGCCATGGACATGTAGTCACTATGTGTGAAATTTATTTGTCTGTACATCTAGGTAAAATGCCTGGAAAAAAAAAATGATTTGCTTTAGATTACACTAGAGAAAAGGCAACCACTTTTATTTTTTATTTTTTATTCTACGATGGGTTTGCTCTTGACTCTAGTCTAGGTCAGAGGTGACAGAGACTTAGGCGCCATCTCCACGGGCGAGAGAATCGCAGCGATATTCACGCTGGGCCTTCAAATAATCGCCGCGATGATATCGCCGTGTGGAGATTGATTCATAGAGCTTCTATTGAATTTGATGGCACGGCGAGACTATCGCCGCGATTTTCTCGCCCGTGGAGATGGCGCCAAAGTCGACGATGGAGTGAGCTTACCCAGAAGAAGCTTGTTCAACTTCCATTGAGAGAGGAAATAGGAGAATAGTACATACCTAAATTGCAAAAAAATGTACATCATTGGCTCCAGTATTTGCAGAATTTAAAAAAAAAAACGATAGGATATATTATAGTGTAGACTTGACAAAATTTCACGTTAGATCAGATACAACAATCTGCAATGAGCGAAGTCACATTTTTTCTATAAAAAACTGACAACCTTCTTCAAGCCATGTTAGAAATAAAAATTCTGAAAAAAATAATGGCCAGCTAGGAAAACAAACCAATAGGTTTAAACCTCAGGAGTAACGCTGCACTTTCATAGAAATAGAAAATAGAAAATATTTTATTGTCCAGGGTCCAGGTAATACAGTAAGCAGGTTCTGAAACGACATCAGTTGCTTAAAATATTACCTACAGTTAGGTTACAATATATAATTTTCCAGTGAGCCCCAAACTGGACAGTCTGTATCTTGGGGCTCGAGGTACGAATTCCAGAGTGAACACAGTGTCCACTCTGGAATTCGTACCTCGAGTCTCTGTGTTGACTACAGAGGTGATTTTAGGTATGGTATGGTATATTTATAATGTGTGTGTGGCGTGTGAGTGGTGTGTATTTATGGGTGTGTGATGTTTGTGGTGTGTGTGTGGTATTCTTTTCAGTAGTCCAAACCGAGTTCAATAATTATTTTAAAAAGAACACTAAAACTATCAGCCCTAGGTTTTTATTTAGTGACTGGGCAACTAAAGGACTCAGGAAAAGTAGGGAAAGACTTTTCGAGCTGTATGGCCTTAAGCCTTATGTTAACACAGAAACTTTTAATAAGTATGTTGCTACTTAGTCTAGAATTTTTAAGAACACTTGTAAGGCAGCTAAAGCCTTATTCATCAGTAACCAGGTTAAATCAGAAGACGATAAAATAAAGACGGTTTGGAAAATTATCAATAATGAAACAAATAGGAACAAAAAGCATAATTCTGATTATACACTGGAGACGTCATGTGGTCTTATTTGCGATAACAAAGTAGTTGCGCAAGAATTTGTAATTTTTTTTACCAGTATCCCACTCAAAACGACTGAAACCTTAAATTCCTCACCCTCGTTCTCTTTTGATTTAGTAAAGGCGAACGTTTCAGCCTGCCCGATTGAATTTAACTTTAAGCATATTAACCCCATAATAGTAATAAAAGCTTTTAAGCAAATCAAGATCAAATTAACCGAAGATCTTTGGGGAATGTCTATTAAAGTCTGTACCTCTATAATTGAGACTATAGCGCCTTACTTAGCCTTAATATTTAATTTGTGTGTAGATCAAGGAGTCTTCCCGGATTTAATGAAATACAGTAAGGTAACCTCTTTTCAAATCCGGGGACAGTAAAGACACCAATAATTATAGACCCGTATCCGTGTTGCCGGTTTTCAGTAAGGTGTTTGAAAAGGTAATGCTTAATCAAATGCTCAATCATTTTAACACGAATAAAATCCTTCACGAACAACAGTATGGTTTCACCAAAGGACGTTGCACGACCGACGACGGTGTAACATTATTAAGACATATTTTTAACGCGTGGGAAGAAGCCCAAGACGCCATAGGAATCTTTTGTGACCTCTCCAAGGCATTTGATTGCGTCGATCACGAAACCTTACTTTTGAAACTTGAGCATTACGGACTTGGAAAACTTGCACTTAGTTTAGTAAAATCTTATTTAAATGATAGACAACAGCAAGTTCAAATAAATGGTATCAATTCACTCGGTTTAAAAGTAAAAATGGGTGTTCCACAAGGCTCGATATTGGGTCCTTTCCTTTTTTTAGTGTATTGTATAAATTTATTTATTTATTTATTTACTTCAATCAACTTTGGATCATAGGTACAATTAAACAGAATTATAAAATCATTAACACAATTAAAATCCATCCACTCCATTACTCCATTTATTAAAAAATCAACCACAAATGGTGTTATTTGCTGACGATACTTCCGGTGCTACAAACTTTGACGACGTAAATAACGCTCTACTGCAGGTCTAAAATTGGTTTACTGCTAATAATTTAGTATTAAATGGGAAAAAAACCAAGTGCATAAAATTTTCATTACCAAATGTCAAAAGTAGTGGTTGTGAGATAGTATCGAATCAAGAGAAACTAGAATTCGTCGATAAAACTGTTTTCCTGGGGATCACGCTCGCTTCAAGACTACAATGGGGTCCTCATTTAACATCTCTTGCAGGACGGCTAAGTTCAGTAGCATATGCTGTCAGAAAAATCCGTCAATTTACTGATGTAGATACCGCGAGGCTAGTCTATTTCAGTTACTTCCATAGTACTCGTATAATGTCTTACGGTATTTTACTTTGGGGACGGGCTGCAGACATCGAGTCTATATTTATTCTGCAGAAAAGAGCCATCAGAGCCATATATAATCTCCGCAGGCGCGATTCTCTAAGGGAACTGATCAAGGATATTAACATCATGACGGTACCTTGTCAATACATCTACGAAAACATCATGTACGTAAGGAAAAATTTACATCTTTTTAGAAAAAGAGGTGAAAGACATAATTATAGTACTAGAAATAGGGACCTATTAGCTCAACCAGGTTTCAGACTGGCTAAAGTAGACTCATCTTTCATGGGGTACTGTTTAATATGTTACAGTAAAATTCCTCCCCACATACTTCAACTGAATGAGACTAAATTTAAATCTTGTATAAAACGCACACTATGCAGGCAGGCATATTATAAGTTGGGGGATTACATCGCTGATAAAAATGCTTGGCTGAATGCTGGTCCTGCTCCACAACCTCAGCTAGTTGATTAACATTTGACAATCATGTTGGAGCTGCTGAAGAGTGTAAGACTATCTTTGCATTGTATAAACTCAATCTCCTTTGTGTTATATAAATGCATAGCACAGGTGTGAGTCCTATGTACTATAGAGCTACCATTGACCGGGTAATATGTCTTTCATTGACTTGAATGTGCCCTGGCGGTTGGGAGTATGTCATGCTCACTTAAAGGTCTCGCTGGTGTTGGCGTGTGTGTTGGATCATTTAGCTCCCTTCAAAATGGTTGAGCTGAATGGTGCTAATCCATGCGTCATGTTCGTGAACGGGCGCCGTCAGTTGGGACTGGTCATCTCTTAGCTGCCACGGGTTATTTTATTTTATTTTGTTTCTATTTGTTGTACCTACGCTTGACGCTTTTAACGTGTAAGTTTTTATTATTTTTATTTTTACATCGTTCTCACTTTTAATTATAAATGCAACATTATAGATGTAACGAATACTTTTGTAACAATTTGATTTAAAAGAGTGTCCATGGAGTTTCTTGCCCGTTCTTCTCCATAGGTACCTACGCTTTGGAATGGGAATGTAGCTTAATTTTTCTTACTGACCGACTGCTTGACAATTCAAAAGTGCCTGTAAATGGTTTAATTGAAATAAATGATTTGAGTTTGAGTTTGAGTATGTGTGTGTGTCTCGTATGTGGTGTGTGTGAGTTTGTTTACATTGTACTTCGTTTGATTTTGTACGAATTACATTATTGCATGAAGAAAAATATTTAGAAATTAGGCCGTGTTTACCAGAGGACGATTAAATTAATATATGATTAGCTGCATCCCGCGGCATCGCCCGAAGGCTTTATCTAAAATAAAAGTTGCCTTAGTTGCTTCTTATAGCATCAGCTATCTGCCAGTGAAAGTCCCGTCATAATCGGTCCGGCCCTTTCGGAGTTTATCCGGAACAAACAGACAGAGAGAAGAAAGAAAGAATAAACGTTTATTTGCGGTAAACATGACACAATAAAGAACATAAACACAAAAAAAAAAAAAAAACTATGGGGGAAAAATGCGTCAAATCCACGCAAAACGGCTATCGCTCAGCATTATGCTTCGACCCTATGCAAGACAGAGCCCCAGCGCTGGTTTTCAGCGACAGCCGGCGTTGACGTACCTAATGACGTCGTTCGGTGCAGCAAACAATTATTAAGACGCTGTACCAGTACAGCGTACTTAAAGAAAATTAATATAATTTAAATTAATTTAAAATGTGATAGAATATAAAAAGAATAAAACAAAAAAGAAAAAGGAATTATACAAAAATATTTAAAAAAGTGAAGATGGGATGTAAATTAATTTATGATGAAGTAATCTTACCATATGAGGGAACTGGTCTCTCCCAGCATTTCTTCCACCAGAAATGACGGATAATGACAGATCAGTAGCGTAGCAGTTCTTCTCATCGTGCTTGTGTTTCGATACAGTGATTTTTGGAGGTCCTTGACAGGGGTAGTTAAGCTTTTGAAAGTATTCCAGGCATTCTGAAAGGAAATTTTGATATTATAACTTACTAGCTTTTGCCCGCGGCTCCGCCCGCGTGGATGTCGGTTATCGCGTATGTAAATAAGTAGCCTATGTCCTTCTCCATATCCCAGGCTATATCTCTGCCCCTGATGATCGGTTCGGTGGTTTATGCATGAAAACGTAACATACAGACAGACAGACAGACAGACGGACAGACAGACAGAGTTACTTTCACATTTATAATATTAGTATGGATAGTATGGATTCGCTGTTTTTTGCTTGGTTTGATTATGAGTTCGCCCCTTATTACCCGGGGCTCAAATACTACTGGATACCTCTTCTGGGAATAGCAAAAGAAAGCACAAAAAAAAAAAGAAAAAAAAATAAACAAAAAAAGAAAAGAAAAGAAAGAAAAAAAGAAAACAAGAAAGAAAGAAAGAAGAGAGAAAGTCTACAAGTCTAGTGGGAAAGCACTATAAATCTATCTTTTATCTATATCTATAAATAATAATCAATGTTTGTATGTTTGTCCTCCATGCGTGCCTAAACCATTGACAAGGGCTGATCCAGCTTTGGCGCCAGGGGGGGGGTCACATAGTCGTGGTCAAGTCACAAGAAGTTATAATTTAATTTTGATAATAACAGATACAAGTAAAAAGTAGGTATTTTATTAATATATGTAAGTACTTAATGTACTTAAAAAAAACAAAAATATTTAGATAAGTAAGATAAGATAAGTCTTTATTTACCTTAAACATGGTATAAAGTTGTTACAGTCTGGTTTTCATATAATGTCCACATGTTTAGCTATACAGAATATTGTATCAATTGCATGCAAAATAATTAATAAATGAGTTAAAGGTCACAAATAAATAATGGTAATGTCACAGATTAATTGGTCAATAATACAATAATAGTCATTCAGATACATCACAAACATTTTAATTAATACTTGTACATAAGATTTTATATTTTCAAGT
The DNA here is from genome assembly GCA_947523025.1 of Dryobota labecula. Classification (NCBI taxonomy): domain Eukaryota; kingdom Metazoa; phylum Arthropoda; class Insecta; order Lepidoptera; family Noctuidae; genus Dryobota; species Dryobota labecula. The sequence continues at coordinate 10,874,096 of OX383312.1, forward strand.
CAAAGAAATCTTTAATGTCATAAAAATTATGTCCATTCAGCCATTTATACAGTTTGTTTTTAAATAGTTAGGATTATTTAATAATTTTAGTTCTTTTGGTGTTTTATTGTATATACGAACACACATCACAAGGCAGCTTTTAGCATACTTGGCTGATTTAGGATTATCCTTTAATGCCTTACTCCCGAAAACGATTCGAGAATGATTTTAATTCCGATTCAAACTCGTTTCTCGGACCTTACTCCCGACAGCATCGAGTTCTGATTCAATCGAATTGGGTTCGAATTAAATGCCGATCCATACTCTTGAATCCGACACTAGCGCATGATCGTGCGGTGGTTCGAAGCGAAACTAACTTCGGTCAGTTTTAAGTTTTAAATCTGTGTGGATAGGGAGTAAGGCCCCAAATCTGTGTGGATCTCTTGTTGGTCGAGAGATTACTTCATACGCTTTTGTGAAAATAACAAAATCAATTTTTCTTTTACGTCTTCTCCCGAAACGCGTTATCACCTCATCTACTTCTATGGGTACGTTTTTATGAACGTGGAGAAGTGCCAGTCCGGTTAGACGTTCTTCAACCATTGAAGCTCTTAGGCGCCATTTCCACGGGCGAGAAAATCGCGGCGATAATCTCGTCATGCCATCAAATTCAATAGAAACTCTATGAATCAATCTCCACACGGCGATATCATCGCGGCGATTATTTGAAGGCCCAGCGTGAATAATCGCCGCGATTCTCTCGTCCGTGGAGATGGCGCCTTAGCCACGATTTGATTAACGTAGAGAAAGCTATCTTTCCACTATTGCTACACTAACTAAAATAAAAACATTTTGCTTAAATATTTTAATTAGTGGTCCACCTAGGTCCTGGACCCAGCCAAGGGGTGGGTCATGACCCCCATCCCTAGTAGCATTTTTTGTGGGCATTTAGTTGAGCCACTTACCTCTGTAAGTGGCCCAACTAAATGCTAACAAAAAATGCTACTAGATACGCCCTTGACCATTATTCAGCTAAAGCTTTTCAATTATCTAGGTACTTAAGTCACATCGAAAGACCTAAGCATCGAAGCGGGTCTAAAAATTTTTCCAAGCAATAATAATGAGTGCATGATCGACGGGCCACTATTTCTGGGTGGTTTAAAAAAAAAGTAACCACGAAGGGATTGCGGGAAGGGGACGCGGAGTCTTTGCCGCCATCCCCTTCGAACCTAACTTGTTCGAATCGGGGTGCCCTAAATCCCGATTAGTTAATTTGTAGTGAAATAATTTACGGACCAGAATAATTTACGCAGGAGAACCAAGGTAACCGACATAGCTCGAAGAATTGCCAAACTTAAGTGGCAATGGGCAGGGCACATTGCTCGCAGAACAGATGGCCGTTGGGGCCGAAAGGTTCTGGCGACCGCGTACCCGAAGACGTAGCGTTGGAAGGCCTCCCACAAGGTGGACCGATGACCTGGATGCGGGAAGCATAGAACCGGTCGAGGTGGCGGTGCTTGGGGGAGGCCTATGTCCAGCAGTGGACGTCATTCGGTTGAAATGATGAACAATTTACGGACGGCACGGTTGGCGCAGTGGTTAGGCGATTGACTGCTGCACTGCGGGTTCGATTCCCGCACGGAAGAAATATTTGTATGACCTACAAGTAATTGTTCCAGGTCTGGCTATTTAAGTATGTGAGTTTAAATGTTTGTAAACGCATCCACAATACAGGGGAAACTCCTAGTGTGGAGCAAAATTTAAAAAAACAAAAACAAAAAAAAAATATGTAAAATATGTATAGGTACTACATATAAATAAAAAATATATATTAAAAATAATAATAAATTTAATTGAATATCTATTTCATTCTTAATTTAATTATTTTTTCTGATATTATGGGTGTATATGTAAAAAACTTGCCTGAAATAAATGAATTGTATTTATTTTATTTATTTTTTATAAATGATGGAAATAAAGTGATAAGAGATAAAAATAATTGTTGTGATCCCCTTTTATTTTAGCAAAAGCCACGCAGGCGAGGCCGCGGGCGGCAGCTAGTAAATACATAAACGGCTTATTCCACAAATCCCCCCTGAAAATCCCCCTTAGGAGGAAAAGTGGAATTTGGAAACAGTCTAGAATTCACCCCTGATAATCCCGCTAAGGGGGGAAGACTAGAATTGAAAAACAAAAAATTACTTATTCCAAGATGAACGTGATTTTTTTACATTAGGGCTCAGTTTTTTCCACTGAGGGGGATTCTCACAGGGGGGATTAGTGGAATAAGCCTACATAAACTTACTGTCTCTTGATTTCTCTCCTGTTTTGTAATACACCAAATTAACGTCCGGATCCAAATCTCTGAAAATAGAATAGCCTTGTTTTGAAGATGGTAATTTCCAAAACTCTTTTCCCTAATAAATAAATTCGGAATAGAGATAACTATTGAACTTAAACATTGAAAAAGTAGCAGTGTCAGATTGTATGTTGATTAAAATATGATTCGCAATCGTATAAAATTTGGCTTCACAGAATTTTACTTATTTATAGTTAACTAGCTTTTGCGGCTTCGCTCGCGCTTAAATAAAAAAATAAAACTCTTAACGCACTACTAAAGATTCTTATATATATTATTATTATATTATATACGTTTATATATCTCGGGACCCTGGGGTCCCGGACCTTTGGAAGGCGTACGAGGGGCCGAAGTCAACTCGCAGAGGCCCCTTAGACAATTTTAAAATGAATGAGGCACCAACTGACGATTATCCCTGTACGCACTATGCAAGTGCACTCAAGGACAACTTCCGTTTGGTGTAGGACTATTGCAGGATATGGAACCAAAGACATTGGACTATGGGTTTGGGTGGTTAAATCGGACTGGTTACCTAAAACTATGGAAGGACTATGGCCCCTGCCTGATCAATGTTTTATTATACACGGATAAAATGGCAGGGGGTGACTTGCACACTCAATAATGGGCCCCCGAAAACGGTCGCTAGCACATAGTGACGTAGCGACAAGGGGGCAACATGTCCTGAGGTGTTCGAGGAGTGGAGAGGTATTCCACGGCTTTCAGAACAATCCCAGAGCCCGGAAGATGTTCAAGATCCCTACAAGCACTTACTGGAATACTTCCTTCCTCCGAGCACGTTTGCTCTTGCAAATCTCCACTCAAGCCAGCCAATAAAGGCAAGAATGACGTCGGAGCTCAGTTCCTCGTCAGTGTTCACTCAAGCCGGCCAATAAAGGCAAGCCAAGGAACATGACTTCTCCCGGGAGATAGGGTCCGTGGGGTCGCAACTGCCCAATAGCTCGCCACATGCTGCCCTGTGGGTTTTATTATTTTAGCCGAAAGACGTCCACTGCTGGACATAGGCCTCGAAGGGAAACTCCATGCATAGCCCTCTCCATGGCCCTTTAGGTGACTTTTAGCCTTCTAATAAGGCCCATTGTGAGCGACTACGTTTCAGTAGCATAGGTCATCAATGGCAACACGCACTGCTCAAAGACTTTCGTCTTAAGACACTGCGGTATGTGGGACGAGAAGATATTGCGTAGCTTCCCGAACGCTGCCCAGCCGAGTCGGATTCGACGATTGACTTCTTTCTCGAAGTAGGATCTACCTAACTGGACATTTTGTCCTAGGTAAACATACTCGTCCTGTCGTCCACAACTTCGAGTGTAGCGTCTCCGATATTCATGAGAGTGGGTGTTACATGGGCATTTGACATGACCTTTGTCTTTTTCATGTTCATTTTAAGACCCACTCTTTCGGAAGGAGGTCTTCCATAGTCTCTATCCATGACAACTATATCGTCGGCAAATCGAAGGTGAGTTTCTAATCCAAAACCTTGAAGACATCCTCCAGTACAGCGGAGAATTAGTGCAGCGGAATATTATGATTATAATTGTATAAATAAATATTTGATACGGCCACGAATCACATTTATAAACATACAAACTGATACTGACCTGCAAAGTTTTATAGGCTACCTTGACGCTTTCGCTGTAATCTAAAGGTACTGCCTACCTACTGGATGTAACTTTACTCTGCGCTTATTAAAAAGGGGGCTTAGGTTTACGCTAAAGTTGCACTCACACAAAATTTCCCGGTTCGCAATCAGCACAGCATATGAATGGTTTTACACCATCGAAACTGCAAATCTGGAAATAAATCATTCATAATTTTTAGTGCTGATATGTTGTTCGTGATGGAGTGGAAAAGATTGTCCAATCAATTTGTTTTATGGTGGTAGGTATGAAAGTTATGTTACACTTGCTGTGGTCGGGTCGTGGATGGGTGACCATCCATTACACAAAGAGGCCCCTACGTGCCTTGGAAAGCACGTTAAGCCGTTGGCCCGGCTGTCATAAGCAGATCTTTGCCAGTCCTAACGGGTACTCAGAAGCCTAAGTCTGACAACCAGTCTTACCAAGGGGTATCGTGTTACCCATGAACTGGGTTTTGGAGGTCAGATAGGCAGTCGCTCCATGTAAAATACTGGTACTAACATAGTTGGGAAAAGTTTAGGGCTTTAGGCAGCTTGATTGGATATGGCGAACAATCAAGGGGCCCAAAGGCACACTTGTTGGTACGTGCTCACCGGCGCCAAGAGACATCCGCAATAACAGAAACATCGCAGGAGTGTTGCCATTGGGCACGCCACAATTGTGGCAATAAGTCCCCTCTTTGAGAAGTGGCTAGAGAGGCGCCACGGCGTCCTCACCTGACACAGGTCTTCATCGGAGACGGTTGTTTCGGGAGGTTTCTGTTTCGGATTAGGCGGGAGGAAACGCCCGGGTGTTACCACTATGTGGATCGCCTGGAGGACACGGTGGAGCAGGTCTGCCCGGCTTGGGCAGAGCACCGCCGTGTCCGAGGAGGTGATCGGCGGGGGCGATCTCTTGCGTCCCAGCCATGGTCCGGAGCGAGAGTGCATGGGAGGCAGTCACCTCCTTCTGCGAAACAGTAATGCTCGCGAAGGAGGAGGCGGAACGCGTGAGGGAGACGCAGTTAGAGGGAATTGATAGCCGATTCCCGGCCACCGTAGGCGCGGGTTTGCGGACGACGAGCTATGGGCAGCTCGCCATCCGGTAAGGACCAGGCCCGGGTCGACGGCGCGTTGTGTTCCACGCGCTCCTCAAAGAGATTTCAGCACGCACTGACGGGGTCCGCTAGGATCGGTGCCAGCCAGGGTTGCGGGTTTGTCCGGAAGGGATACCGTGGCCCTGACACAGGCAACTGAAGGTGTGTAAAAGTTTGACACGCCCACGCGAAAAATAAAAATAAAAAAGGTGCGTGGCCATCACGAAAATAGAATTACATCTAGGTACTAAGGGCAAGATTCACAGATCGCACTTTGACTTTATACTTTACTTATTAAGTGAGCGTTCCATACGAATATGAACCATTAACAGACTATGCATAATTATAATGTTCATATTCATAGCCACTCGTTTCGCGGCCGGCGCGCACTTGCCGTATGCCGCATAACTCTCGGAGTATATTATGTGTTCTGTGCACTTGCCCTTGTTTGTCACGTTGCAGCGCCGCGCCGTTTTGACGGCGTCGTGCGAACTACTGCGCCGAGTTGAAACCGGTTTTATGACCCAATCTTTTTATTGTACGAACGAATGATGTACAGTCAGTTACCACAATTAGCTGACCCCCCTTTGCTCAAATGGTTGAGGTTTGTTTACTAACAAATCATACGATTTTCATTTTTTTTTCTAGTTTTGGGTAGATTTCGTATAGGTATTTAAATTAAATTAAGAGTTATAAAATTTTATCGATCCGTATTCTAAAAAATCTCAACCATTTATGCAAGGGGGGGTCAGCTAATTGTGGTAGCTGACTGTACTGTTTCGTTTAGAATAGGGCTTTCAGTTTTCAGCAAAATTTGAGTAGCCGTACCTAATGGTAAAATAATGTAAAATAACGCTCACATTCTGCATTTGTATTCGACGCTTGTAAAGTCAAAGTGCGGTCTGTGAATTTTACCATAAGTATATAGGTATTAAGTACTTACTGGAGGATAGTTCTTCGCCTTGATATCCGCCATAGCAGAAATACAATCGTAAACGCTTTTGCAAACGCCGTCCACTCCATCCCATTTGCATTTTGATCCTAAGAAAAACAAATGAAAACATAATTAAATAGCTGTTTATAACATTAAGTTTCGGAGCCATTTCTTGGTTCCAATATCTGAGAGGCAGAACTTATGTCTGCAGACCAGCGGGGATAAATGATATAGTATATTGTTATAAAAGGGGCTAAAATGATCCATAAAAAAGAAAATAAAATAATCCAATACAATATTAAAAATAAATTACGGCCACTAATTCAATTTGCAAATTAGAGGGAAATTCTAAAGAATTCGCGCCAATGTCTTTTTTTTTATTTCTTCTGTAGCCGCAACGCATTGCATGCATTCTACCAAAGAGATCGCCGATTTTAGTTCGATTTTCAAAAATAAAATGTTTTTCTTTTTTATGAAACAGTCGAGTCTGTATTCATGATTATTCTACTTATGACTAAAGACTTTTTCGTTTTTGTGGGCTCATTGTCATTTGACAGACAAAAAAAAAAAACTTTTTTCCGTAGAGGAAGAAATGCTATTTTTGCTTCGCTCTGGTACGCCACAATGACGGTATTTTTGAGCAAGAGGAGTGAAAAATTATTTTATTTCTGTAAACACTTTTACACGTCAATCATATTTTAAAAACTAGATGAGGTCGCCGTTTCCTATCTGACTACTCTGAGAAGAAAGGCCGAAACAAATTCAGAGGTCACAGTCTCTTTTAAAGTTCAGACATAATCTTGGTCAGATCATGTGAAGAGCATGTGGATTGGTGTCTGAAAGGGTCTTTTGATGAAAGAACCACACAGATTGAGTGGACCTGTCCAGTCAGTGCACGCATTTGTCAGTAATCGTGCAGCTCAACTCAGAACATAAGGAACTCAACGATTCGACGAACAATACCAACGAAAGGTCATTTGGGTAGGCCGCATAAATTACACAAACTGCCAGACCATGATTTAAAACTGAAGAAAAAAAAAAGCTACATATTATATACTATAGGTAGGCTTGCCATAACTTTCAGGGACTAATAAGAGGCGTTTCAAACAAATCAAATAAAAAGTCTTAATCAAAGTTTTTATTCAAATAATACTTACTTATAACAGTTTTTAACTTAAGTTATCACGTTTATTTTTTGGTTCTGTCATATTTTGAGCTTGATTTTATTTTTGTAATGATCTCGTTTCCTTTTTTAATATAATAATAGAACAGGGGCCCAAGTCTGCTATTTTTATAAATTCGTCACTCCAACACCATCCCATTGTCATTTTGCTAAAAGTTCGTAATCTGCTAAATTCATAATGGTCGATCATTGTTCGCTCAATGGTCTCGTAATATAATTGTATTACAATGGCATTTTGAACATTTATTCATGCCAGATTTCATTTATATATATTTTTATATTTATTTATTTATTTATTTAAACTTCATGTACAATAGTGGTACATAGGCGGACTTAATGCCACAAGGCATTCTCTACCACCTTTGGGTTAAATATAAAAACAGTGGTAGGGTACAAAAATAATGACAAAAATACTAACTTCTTGATTAAGAGAATTTATATAGTTTTATTGATACTAATACACATATACAAATAATCACATATTATTTATTAGTTTTATAAGCATTCTGAAGTAGTAGGAAGTTTAATTTGTCATTATGCACGAGATTACCAATTCTTTCAATGGAGTGTCAGTGGCTGACCATTGGAAAGTCATAATGACGCCATTATATTAATAGATTACCAAACTTGTCAAAATCAATAATTATGAAATCAATGATAGACCATTCTGACACTATTGTAATAGCAGACTTGAGGTCCTGGGCGCATGGCATTTTAATTTTTTTAGACAAATCATGTGGATTCAATGGTCTCTACCAAACCTGTTTTGTTCTTCCGTCCATTGAGCCGTTATCATCGAAAATATCCTAATTTTGTCGGAATTATTAAAATACGGGACAATTACGGAACGTGCAGAAATATGGGACGCGATGGTCAAATACGGTGACAGTTCCGTGTCTATGGGAGGTATTTATGGCAACCCTTACTATAGGAACATCTCTGCCTCACCTTTCGGGGGATATAGGCGTGATGTTTTTTAACTTACCTTCAGGTAAATTCAACAATTCTCTTTTATAAATATCATCTTCTTCACAATAAACACTTAAGAATAAAAACAATAATAAATATAAGTTGTTTGTCATTCTTATTAATGATATATTCACTTTAACGACACATGCGGAGTTAATCGGAGCTCAGCAGAATCTAATATTAGCCAGACATGAAGTTATATTTATATCGTCTTGAAATATACAGGTTGTATTTTTAGTAGGTAGGTATTTTACATTTTTGAAACCGGGTTTTTAGGGTTGCTTAGTCAACAAGGAACTTTTATAGTTTCGCCATGTCCGTCCGTCTGTTCGTCCCCAGCTTAGCTCAGAGACTCTTAGTAATAGAAAGCTATAATTTGACTTGGATATACATATTAATCACGCCGACAAAGTGGTAAAATAATATCATGAAAAAAATAGTATAATTTAGGGTACCTCCTGTACATGTAAAGTGGGGATGTTTTTTTTTTCGCCTAGAGTAGGGTATTGTTGGATGGGTCTTTCAAAAATATTGCGGGTTTGTGAAATCAATTTTTCGATTAAGGGATCCGTTTCTGAAATATTAGGCTTTAAAATGCAAATTTTTGTTAGAGTTAAATGTCCCCCCCCCCTGCCAGCTAAACGGTTAGTTTTGCATAGGTAAAAAAATTCACGATAGTAGTATATATAACAAAGTTAAAAGGAAAACTATCAGAGCTAAGTAGACTTTTCAGGTTTACGAGTAATAGACGACCAACTTAAATTTGCAGTTGAAAAACATGTTCCACCAAACAATCTGTATAGGAGAGCATGTTTCTCAACTACAATGTTAAGTTTGTTCTTGGGATAAATTCATTCCAACTACGGAACCCTTCATTGTGCGTGATCGGACACGCAATTGGCCGGTTTTTTATCTATATTAACTTAATAATAAAGCTGAAAGTTTGTTTTTTTGTTTGTTTGTTTGAACAGCACCCTAATTTGCAAATCCATAATCATCTGCGTAGCCTTCGGCTTCCAGTCTAACTGGTTATAATACTGAATACCAGTATTTTACCTGGTACGACCGCCTATCTGACCTCCACAACCCAGTTTCTGGGTAACACGATACCGCTTGGTAAGACTGGGTTGTCAGACTTTCGGGCTTCTGACGACCCTTAATGAATGAATGAAATGCACCGACCCCAGCGTGGTTTAACCAGACTCGATTACTCGAATGAACCCAAAGATTCACACTAGCCCCTGGAGCCTCATGTTTCATGGGACTACAGTGGCCATTGTATATCAAGGAGTAGACCGGGGGGCACGATAATGGTAGGGAAGACGTGCCCATAGGATTTGGAAGGATTATTATAGCCTACCGGATATGCATCCTTAAGCAAGCAATGGAATAGTGGAGAGACGGGTGATATTTATCGGGAGGGCATCTTTTAATGACGTCGTCGCCTGGTTGGCTCGAGTCCAGCTGCCTTCCTTCACTGCTATGCTGTGTTGCTGTTTCCATTATCTTCGTCTGAAGTCTCGCTACTATCCGTTTCAGGTTTCTTGTAAATCTCGCTAACAACCTTCTTAATCTTATCGCAATCTTCAACTTTGTCACTTTGTCAAGACTAGAATTTTTAAATACCTTTTATCAAGTTTCCATTTCCAGACCATTTCAGACATCAATCTACATGGTCTTCACATGACTTGACCAAGATTATGTCTGGACTTTAAAAGAGACTGACCTCTGAGTTTGTTTCGACCTTTCTTCGCAGAGTAGTCAGATAAGAAACGCCGACTTCATCTAGTTTTAAAATATGATTGACGTGTAAAAGTGTTTGTAAAAACCTACTTACAGAAATAAAATCATTTATCATTTATCATATTGAGACACGAAGCAACAAAATTCGATCTAAATAAAAAATGCCAAATTCCTCTAGATCGTATTTTTCTGCTTCGTATCTCAATATGAAACTTTATAAAAGGTATTAGAAAATTCTAGACACAGTTACCGATATAGTTGATTGAGCCGTTTGTCATAATTCCTTCTCAGTCACGAGATAATATTTTTTTAAGTAGTGGACCCGAGACAGCGCTCTTAAGCGAAACTTAAAGCCTCCAGCCAGGGCATAAAACTTATAAACTAAACGACTGCACGCTAAGGGCACCCCCTGTGGGGTACGAACCTCAGGGACAGGCTGGATCAAATCAGGGTTATTTAGTCCAGTAATATTAGTCAAACAAGGGCAAGAATCTCGGAATGAGAGATAGTCAGCTATAAACTTGTACCCCCCCCTTGTTGTGTGTTGTGTTCTACATTTATATCTGTAATTTTTATGGTGTACATAATAAAGAGTATTCTATCCATCGATTTAGAATACCCTAGATAGGTACACTATCACCTACAAATCCAAGTCGCAAAAGTGTCCCATCGCTAAGTTACAAGTGTGTGCCTCTACTAAGGCAAATCTAAAACACAATGTACTTAAGAACATTTCAATTTTCCTTACATACAACCTTATGTGAATGGAATTAAGGTGCGGTTTCGAGTGCGCACGATGGGCGGTTATGACATTACAAAATTAGATTACATTACATCGCGCAAGTCGTAAAATTTTATTGCTCTCAGCTGTAGGTAAGATAATTTTAAACGATACTATTCCTTAAGCAAATGCTTATTAAGTCAAATTCAGTTTACGCCGCGTGACAATCGTAAAAAATGTTTGCTTTGGAACAGAAGGATAATGGAGTGGTCTTGAAGTTTTACCCAGTACTAACTATACCCAAAGTCTCAAATTCAGATAATTTATGTAATCTAAGGGGATAACATATCAAAAAAATATTTTCGTAATGGTAACTCACATAAAATGGCGAAAAAAAAGGTGCCATTTTCTTTTAAGTACTGAATTTAAGAAATAGGTAATAATAAAAAAATAATCATACCGTAATTATTTTTATAAATTTTCGGCTTTAATCAAAGTTATTAAAATAAGAAGATTTTCTGGTATAATAGTACATTATGATACAAGTGTGCTGTGTTGGTCATTGCACTCGAGGCGGTATTAATCGCGCGAGTCGCAGACGAGCGCGATAAGGGAGCCGAGTGTGTAATGATCAATGCACACGCGTTCCATACGACGTTTTTCAACACACTTGCGAGGAAAAAAACAGACTTGTTGTAAAAACTTATGCTACAATAACGTAAATAGAGAGATGATACATTTAGATTTATAAAGTTCAACTGACCTTTGTTGCCAGGTACTGACTATCCGGACGTTTTTTTTAACAACTGTTCAACGTCGGTTGGTCACAATACTTTAGATTTCGTATTTTTGATAGTAACATATAACAACACAACGAAAACGTTAACAAAACAAATATTAATGGAAAATGGCGCGCTGGTTTTGTATTTTATTTTCCGCGCGCCCCGCTTGCGATGCGCGCGCAGGTGTAAATAGAGGCACTGGAAAACCGCTAAACAGCCTTTATAAAAAAAATTGTTTAGTCTGATCGTAGTTTAGTTACTATGGAATTAGAAAGTACTATTGGCATAGTGAAATATACATTAGTTCAGTGAGAATCCGCAATAATAGAACGTCAGTCAGGATCTTTTCCGTTTGGTTCCGGGAGGGACCACGGACAATTTAAGGTAGGAGTGAGGCGTATATATCGTAACAGCTAAATACAACAGGTATCACAAGATACCAGAATGTAACTGTGACAAATAAACTGAAAACAAAAGCTTCTATTCCACGACGAGATAACAGAATCCATCCAGTCACAAGCTTTCTATTCATGCTTATGACAGTTGCCTTAGTTAGAATATAGATAATAAATGTTACTGTGACACCCCTGTTACATCGTCCGTCACAAGCTCTTTCCTTTTCTCGCATAGGTGTAACACCATAGTTAGAAAGAGAAGTACCTCCGTGTATTATAACTGTGCAGCTGTGGTAACAGAGAACACACAATAGTTTGTTCCCACATAGTATGAAATAACAGCCTGCTATTTTGTAACATGTTTTTGGAACGGTTAATTACGTGGAACAGAAACGTCTGCGACTCGCGCGATTAATACCGCCTCGAGTGCAATGACCAACACAGCACACTTGTATCATAATGTACTATTATGGTACTGGTGGTTTATAATGCAGGAGATCCAAACCTTTTCACATTTTTTACATCTTCAACAACACTAATATTACAACTCTCAGTCATAGATTCATATTGTATGTAGCATATCTAGCCACATTTTGGATGAAAGCGGCTGTAAACTGTTTCGAGTAGAAATTGATTTTGGGAGGCCTACGTAACGTCTAGCAGTGGACTTAGGGCTGATTATGACGATCATAAGCCGTGTCTCCGACACACTACATAAAACGTTGTTTGGCAACGGTATTTTGTTTGCATAGTTCTTATAATTAATTCACTTTAATTTCATAGATGACTAATTACAAAAAAAAAAAAAATACATTTAATGTTTTGTACCACTGTCCTGTCATTTTGACAGTGACAATTCTTGACATTACTTTGTTTACATAAATTATCTGAATTAGAGACTTTGGGTATAGATGCTTAAAATAAAACAGGTTGAGGTGGTTAAAATTAACTTATTTTTATTTTATTTATTAAGACAATTTAAAAAGATTGATAGGTACAATATTTTATGTAAAAACTTACTGCAATACATGGAATAACCCCTTTCTTTACTTTACGAAAGCCGTTCTTCGTATAATACATGTCTTTTTCTGAAAAGTGACAAGAGCAAACCACACTAGAATCATTTGGCTTAAAAAAATCTTCACTCCTCTCATTAGCTATAATTTTTCGCCATTTTTCCCTTTCAATTTCATTTTTAGGAAACCTGGAATAATAAATAAAAACATAATATTATTTAACTATAATATAAAAAACACCAATCACCATTCAAATAAATTTTGCCCATCTCCGGACCGGCTATAGTTATTCAAAATTAATTCCATATTATTGACATACCGCAGAAAAAAAAAACAATAAGCGACTCTATTCATTTAATATTTGACTATGTTCCACTTCATACATCTTCCATCCCCTTTCCACTTAATACAAGTGCTGCGCGAGGGAAAAAGTCAACTGCGTAGCGTCAAATGAAGAGACGTATTGAAATTAATTTAAAAAAAAAATGTTTTTAATGAGTTTGACGGCGTATTTTGCCACAAATTCACTACATTATAAAACTATTGTCTAGTACTTACCGAAAATACGATATTCCATCCCTTTTCAACGTGGTTAAAGTATTATTTTTGCACTTTTTTACGGAGCACTTTGGCATGTTCACCCGATAACGAAGCGCGCGTTACTGAGAGCGCAACTGTGCTTAGAAGTAATTTAAGCACAGTTGAATCGAGACACATTTCAAGCGTTGACGGTGTATCTAGGGTATTCTAAATCGATGCAAAACCTACTTATATAGGTATCGATACGAACCATGGTCAAGTTATGTCCCCTCTAGAATTAGTTCGACCCGCCGTCCAAGGCATGCACTGACCGACCCAGACGACCCCACTACTCTCCTCCAGGAGAGTCGTAGGGAAACTAGTACAGTTCGCAAAATAAGAGCACACAATACACGATCGTCATTCCGACCTCGCCGCCGAGGCCCCGCGCGAAATCCCCGACTAACGAATAGTCCTCCCCGACCCTTGACTGTAAGTGAAGCGCCAGCACGCGTTTTAGCTGAGCAGCATGTAATCCAAACTCCCCACGATAATAATCAAAACACTGATTTTATCCAGCCACCGTCGGTCCCTTGCCACCCTCCCTCCGACTCAGCTGCCCTAAGCCAAAGGTCCGTACCCCACAGGGGGTGCCCTTAGCGAGCAGCAGTCGTTTAGTTTGTAGTTTTTTACGCCCTGGCTGGAGGCATTAAGTTTCGTTAGGAGCTTAAGGCAACCACAGGAAAGTCCGGTTAAAGAGTCGGAACCTTAGTGGTTTCACTCTGAGATACCCTAGATAAAAAAAAAAAAAAAAAAAAGAACCATGGTGCAACAGTGATCGTTTAGGCGTGGTCGGGACACATACTGGCCTAGGAACTGCTCAGTGTTTCCTTTTAAGTTCAGAGTATTAATAAGTACAGTAGTGTTAGTAATTGACTCTGTAACAATAAACTGTGTAGAAGTTAAAAGAGCAATTTCACTCGTTTATCCGTATCCCGATTCTGCGCCCACGACTGTAAATGCTGACACTAAGGATGTTCTGATTACAATCCAAATAGCATAAAATCCATTGGATACGAGATATTTGCAATAAATGTGTAAAAAAACAATTTTTTGACCTTTGACCTTGGAATATTTGTAGTCGCGGACACCTTACGATAAGTATGTAGGTTTTGAAACAAGTTTCAGGTTTTAGGTTTTGCTGACTATCTCTCATTCCGAGGTGAACCCCTAATTTTCCTGGACTATATTATTATTAATAGGGGAATCTAAAGCTACAGGCTCAGCTGCGACGCGGGCTGGCGCTTCGTCGAGCAAGGGTCGGTAGGTAGGTATTTATAATAATCGATTATGTAGCCATCTTTGACCTCTGTCTGGCTAAAATGGTCAAACAAGTTTTTAGGTTATGAATTTATGATAAATGAAGCAAACATCATAATTCCAACATGAATAAATCAATAAAGAAGGATTAAAGAATTAAGGTATTATCTTACTTACTTGTGTGGAGTGTGAAGTTGTGGAAGACCTACATCATTTATTGATGGACTGTGTTCGATATGAGTCTGATAGAAATTATGTGTTTGAGGCCTTGAAGTTGAACCGACTTGACTTAGGTACATTTCATAGAGTCGCCTCTAAGTCCTCCAATCTGAAAGGGACTTTCCAAAAGTCTCTTAAGTGCAGGGCCGCGAGCATGCGCGGCATCGTCGGGGAGCTGGTGCAGCGCAAGGCTTCTGACGAAACGCGGCAACTGCAGGCGAAAGTCGATCGCCTGCAGTCAGAGGTCAGTCAGCTTCATCGGAAGCTGGCGGAAGCCACGTCCCGGCCAGACCAAGCCGAGCCGAGACCAGCGGCTGAGGTCCCCTCCTCCAACCTTGAGGATATAATCCGCAAGGTCGTCATGGAGGAGAGGGCCTTCACGAGAGCCTGTCTTGCGGGTATAGAGGACAGGCTCTTGCCCGAAAAGCGCCTCCGACCGCCGCTCGCGGCGAACAATAGGCCACGCCAGCCGGAGCTTCCTTCTCAGGGGGAAGACGCCCATTTGCCATCCACCACCCCAGTCAACCAGCAGGGGTGGACGAAGGTGGCCAAAAGGGGCAAACGAGCGGAGAGGACGGCGGCTGCCTCAGCCACCCCTGCCACCACCCCTCCCGGCCTGTCCCAGACAACAGGCAAGGGTAAGGGGAAGGGGAAGACGTCGGTCCCCAAGCCCACTGCTGCTGCTCCCGCCGCTGCTCCTGCCGCTAATGGGGCCCCCGCTAGGCCGAAGAGGAAGTTGGTCCCTCCCAAGACCGCGGCCGTAGTGGTGACGCTCACCGCTGAGGCTGCGGAGCGGGGAGAGACATATCTCTCAGTTTTGATGCGGGCACGTGCAAACGTGGATCCTACCCAACTGGGGATCGGCGCAGTCACGTGTCGCCGAACCCAGGCCGGGGCTCGAATTTTCGAGTTCCCGGGGGCTCAGGGTGGCGTCAGCGCGGACCTCTTCGCAACTAAGTTGCAGGAGGTCATCGCTGACGCGGCCAAGATCACCAGGCCCGTGAAGTCTGTGGCCTTGGAGGTGACCGACCTAGACGACTCGGTCACCAAGGAGGAGGTGGTGGCGGCGGTCGCAGCGATGGGGGGCTGTGGCGTCACAGCGGTGCAAGGTCGGGCCATCAGGCCCGGCCCTGGTGGCATGGGCACCATTCGACTTGAGTGCCCAGTCGCCGCAGCTATAGCCGTCCTTGCCAAGGGACGGCTTGCCGTAGGATTCAGCTCGGGTGTGGTCCGGGCGCTTGCAGCCAAGCCTCTGCGCTGCTACAAGTGCCTTGGCATTGGACACACTCGGGCCCTTTGTCCGTCTGAGGTCGACAGGGCGGACTTGTGCTTCCGTTGTGGCAAGGACGGGCACAAGTCCGCCTCCTGCGAGGTTGCCACGCCGCACTGCGCGGTTTGTGCCGCCAGTGGCTGCCCGGCGGGCCACGTAATGATGGGGAGGAAATGCAATCCTCCCCCTAAGAGGGGCAAGGAGCAGGCGCGGATCCGGCCTGTCGCTGCCACCGCCGTCCCTGAGGCTGGGACTTTGGCGGCTGAGGAGGGGGGTGCGATGTCTGATTGATGGGTAGGGTCAGACATCGCATCCTTGTGTCGCGGTCTTCCACGGACTCCCCTCCCCTCTCGCTCTTAGAGAGGGGACCGGGATACGTGGCCGCCGCGTGGGGGAGAAGGCGATCTCGCCTTCTGCCTCCTGATGGTGAACAGCGGGAGATAGGCGCGGGGATGCCTTCTCCTGCATTGCACTGTTCACCAGCCGCACTACCCCTCCCCGACAGGAGGGGTGCGCCGGGCCCGCTGAAAAGGCGGGCGAGCGTCGGCGGGGGACTGGATGGAAAGGCTCTGCCAGATTCCCAGTCTCACTCCATACAGACGATGCGGGAGCGCCGCTGGGTTTTTTAGTGGGTATACCGGTACTCTACCGGGGAGTCCCACATACCCCTCTCGTCCCCCGACGGGAGGGTATGCGTAATGCATTTTTCCCAGCGGGAAAAAAAAAAAAAAAAAAAGGTACATTTCATAGAATTCTTTCTCAACCAAATTGTGATGATGCGAAGAGTTTGTTCGGGTTCATGGCCCAGATGTAATGCAATAGCAACTTATATATATGTTAGTATTATATGTTTAGGGTATGATGGGACTGTCATACGCATAGCGGTTATAAAAGTCCCTAATTAAAACAGAATAAAAAATAAATCTTACTTACCAACCTACATAGGATGGGTTTTTTGGATGGGGCGCGGGCGGTCTGCAAGGGCAGGTACATTAACCGTTGTGGCTACAGGAAAACAGTCTTAGAAGACTGTCCTTATTTTTAAGAGAAACTTTGATCCACATTTACAGAATTTGAAAAAAAAAAAAAAACAAAAAAGACATTGGTACACCAAATTTTTTTTTCAAATTCTGTGAAAATGATCCATTTTCTTTTTAGTCGGCAAGAAAATGGATCATTTTCACAAAAACTTTTTTTGATGCCAATCGATCCTGTTTCTTATAAGGGTTAAATAACTCTATTGGACCAACTGAGGTTTGAGTACCTACTAGAAAAGTCAGAAATCGCAAAAAACTTTTCCCATACATTTCGTAGGAAATGAGACTCCCAACTTACTTTATATCTATGAATAGACTAGCCGCTACAATAAAAACCGGTCAAGTGCGAGTCGGAATCGCGCACCGAGGGTTCCGCATCATCATATAAAGCTTCATATGCTTCATTCGTATAAGTAGGAACTAAATAGTTATGTGCCCAGAAAAAACTACAACTGTGCTTCACCCAAAACAACCTGCGAGTAGGTAGGAAGGAGGATATTTTAGTTTTGAACCGCGAAATGTTTTTAAAATTAAAAAAATTAAAAAAAAATCCTGTAATCTTTACATAAGCTTCTATCACATAGAATAATTTCAGATTTTTCTCTATGCAAACTTCGGAGATAAGGGGGGGAACGGTATTTTATTTTACATTTTTCATCAAAAGTCGAAAACTGTGCGGCCTAAAGAAAAAATGATTGAGAATGTGCAAACAGCGCTCTTTCATATGATATCCCACATGCCCTAGTAGTGGCATTTCGAATTTTTAAGACCACCTTTCAGAACCTGTAGCAAAAAAAAAAAAACTTTTTTGTTTCTTTCTTATTTGCAAAATTGTTGGGCAAACGTCATCTAAATTTCAAGTTGATCGCATCAGTAGTTCTTGAGATATTCAGCTGTGACAGACAGACTGAGTCACACCATAAGGGTTCCTTTTTACCATTTTGGTACGGAACCCTAAAACTGGCCGAATATAAACAAAAATAAAATTAACTTCGGATTTCGAACGAAAACCGAGTTATAATTTTATTTACTTTGAGAACAGAATTTAGTCAGTTTGATTTTCGTGATTTCGGTAATTCTGAAAAAAAAAAAAAAAAAAAAATGTCCTCTAAATTACGACGTTTAGACTGTTATGGGAAAGTTGTTTTGCAATTTCTATAATGTTAAGTCAGCATTACTCTCAATAACTACTCTTCATTCCTCACAAGATACATAGGTAAACATATATGAAAAATTTATATTGAATCAAACAATATTTTAAATATCCTTTGAAGCTCAGATCTCAAGTTTTTTTGTTGCTTGGGTTCAAAATAATAATTTTACTTGTTCAAGTTTTTTTATACACGTTGTATAATTAATAATGCCTATAAATAGCGCTGTAGATATTAATTTGTTATGGAAACAGCCTGCCTTCGAGACTCATTTGTTTACGAGATGATAAACTGAGATTCTTCAGAAAGGTTTGATGCCTAGTACTCACAAGCGGCGTGCATGAATATGTTAGGATTGTAGCGTTCTGTTTCTATGTCATCTATTTAATAACAAAATATAATATTTATTTTAAAACCAGCACATTGTTCGGAGAAACTCATAAAATTATCTATTGAATGGAAGACGGAGTAGGGACAAGTAACGAGGGACAGGTTGAAAGCAATATACGTATTACGTCACTTAAGATTAAGATGCAATATTTTCTACAAATTCTAAAGATATGAGTAAAATAACTGATTTCTAGTCGCAACTCACAATACAAGCGCCAACATCTAGTTACCAGAAGTTGGGTTAAGGCAATCCAAATGGCCCCCCCGGTGGGTTCCCGCATTGTCGAGGTGGGGGGGCTCAGTAGCTAAGAGGAACCCGAGGAGGGGGCCGCTCGTCAGGATTTTTGCGGCTAAGCTGACGACGTAGCGGCCGTAGGTTGCGGTGCCGCTTTGGCGACATCGCAACTGAGGCGGGCCGCGATGTGGAATGGGCGACATCGCGGCTGAGGGCGGGAGGCCGCGGCGGGAGAGGAGTGCCGGTATTGCGGTGAGCCGTTCTCCCTACCTTCTGCGGCCTTGACGGGGTCGCCACCGTTGGTTGGCGGACGCGGTGGGGCTGCAGAGGAAGAGGAGTGTCGGTATTGCGTTGGCCGCTCTCCCTATCCTCTACGGCCGAAAAGTGGTAGGCGGCGGGGCCACTGACCTGACCCGTCGCGGGGGGACCAGAGGCGCCTGGACGCGGGGTCCCAGGTGGAGGCCAGCAGGCAACGGGTGTGGGGGCACCCTTGTCTGTATTACACAGGCCTCCACCAGTGTCGGACGGGAATGGCCAGGTGTTCCCGGCCATTCCTGTATCCCCCCAGCCTGCGGGTATGCGGAGCCCGCCAGCTAGGCGGGCATGCGCCGGGAGGGTTGTGGATGTAAAGGCTGAGCCGGTTTCCCATGACCCTCCCATCAAGGCGACGAGGGAACTCCGCTGAGTTTTAGTGCGTATACTGCCATTTGGGCAGGGAGTCCCACATACCCCGTCTCGTCCCCCGACGAGCGGGCATGCGTAATGTATATCTTAGCGTCAAAAAAAAAAGAAAAGGCAATCCTGATGGAGGTCGTATACCTACATGACAGTGTAAGATTCGAGTAAAACTGTTTTAGAATATGTCACTTTAAAACTGTTCTGTCTAGGAGAAAAAGTCGTGGTAATAAATGTGTTCGATCAAAATAGCCTCTTGATTTCAATAGGTTATGGGCCCAGCTCCAGGCTCCAAAAACGCCTAAAAGCTAGAACACAATACATACCTACGAGTAAGTATCTTAAAAAGGTGTTAGTTGTAAAATTCTCGTCATGGCAGAAGAACATTCAGGTTCAATTTGTGGAATAAGAAAATTGAATGGTGCTGAGGACTTCGCTAATTGGAAATTTGTGGTGAGGAATTACTTAGAGTCCAAAAACTGGTTCAAGGTAATTGAAGCTACAGAGATAACAGCTGATTTGAAAGATACTGACAGGAAGGCACGAACGACGTTATGTCTGTTACTTGAGCCTGCATGTTTCGCACATGTGTATAGTGCGAAGACAGCACGTGAAGTTTGGGTGAGTCTCAGCGAGGCTTACGAAGACAAAGGTTGGGGCAGACGAATCAGATTGCAACGAGAGTTATGGCAATGCCGACTAGAAAATTGCGAAACCATGGAAACGTATATTTCCAAAATAATTTGTTTGGCGCAACAACTTGCAGACATTGATGCAAAAATCCCTGACGAGTGGATAATTTCTATATTATTAAGCGGTTTATCATCAGATTACAACCCATTTATAATGGCGATAGACAATGGCGGAAAAGAAATTAAACTTGAGCAGTTAAAATCAAAGTTGATGCAAGAATCAAGTCGACAGATTGAAAATGGTCAGAATAGAGAGCAAGCTCTAGTTACAACGGCGCAAAATAAAAAGAAGTTTGAAAAGAAAATGGCATTGATATTCAAGTGCTTCAAATGTCATAAAGAAGGTCATAAAGCATCTGAATGCAAAGTCATTAAGAGAGCGAATCCATGCTTGAGTATGGTGAACACGGTGAAAAAGGACCGATGGTACTTGGACAGTGGCTGCTCGAACCACATGACGAACGATGCCGGAAAATTGTTGAATTACAAAAGACAACAGAATAATTTGAAGATAAAAGTTGCAAGCGGGGAAGAAATGAAAGTTATAGGAATAGGGAATGCCATTCCGGAAGTAAATAATACCACTGAACTCCTATTAACGAATGTTTATCATGTTCCCGGACTTTCTATGAATTTAATTTCAGTAAGCGATCTTGTAAAGAAGGAGTTCGCTGTAAAATTTGACAAAAAAGGTTGCTCTATTAAAAATAAAACAGACCAAATAGTAGCAACGTGCAAAGAGGTTGATGGAATTTTCGAGCTGATTGAAAAAGAAAATTGTGTTGTCAACTTGACTTTGTCAAATGAAATTTTGTCAAATATTTGGCATAGAAGATTAGCACATTTGGGACAAAACTATATGAATTCATTGAAAAATATGGTGACTGGATTGAATTTTAAATCAAGTGATAAAATTGAACCATGTGTTCCGTGCATAAATGGAAAAACTTGTAAGAGCTCTATCAAAAATCAAGGTACACGAGCGAAAGAGGTTTTGGAAATTGTACATAGTGATTTATGCGGACCAATGGGAGAACCATCATTCAGTGGATCACGATATATGCTGTTGTTTATCGACGATTATACGCGTAAGACGCATGTTTACTTCTTGAGAAATAAGAGTCAAACCCTCGATAAATTTCGTGAATATAAAGCGGAAGTGGAGAAGCAGACAGGAAAGTCGATTAAGTGTCTCAGATCTGACAATGGTAAAGAATTCTGTAACAAAGCCATCGATAAGATTTTAAGATCAGCTGGTATAAAGCATCAGAAGACGGTTCCTTATACGCCTGAGCAAAATGGTGTGACTGAGAGGGCGAACAGAACTATCATAGAAAAAGCAAGAACGTTGCTTTGTGAGGCCAAACTTAGTAAAAAGTATTGGGCCGAAGCGGTATGTACAGTAGTATATTTAAAAAATAGAAGCCCGACTAAGGCTGTCATGAATAAAGTACCTGAAGAACTTTGGTCAGATAAGAAAATAGACTTGAGTCATTTGAAAATTTTCGGTTGTCAAGCATATGTATTGAAACCTAAACAGAAACGGCAAAAGCTTGATATGAAGACTGAAGAAATGATTTTCATCGGCTATAGTGAAACTACTAAAGGTTATCGACTGATGAACCCAAAAACAGGTCAGATAACATTCTCAAGAAATGTTAAATTCTTGGAAAATGTTTTTCCTGGAGATGGTACTGACATGAAGAAGAACACAGTCGTTCCTATTGATATAGAGGAGGAACGGATAGAACCTGTGATTGAAAGTGGTGCATCTAGTAATAATATACAAGATGAAGAAGAGTTTCATGAAGCGGAGTGTATTGACACCGACGTGGCTGCGACGCCTGATGAAACGGTTGCTACCACGAGCAGTACAGCGGAACCAGAACGAAGATACAATTTTCGTGAGCGCAAGCTTGTTATTTATAATGCTATCGCGCAAACTGATGGCGATCCAATAACGATTGAAGAAGCATTGGCAAGGCCTGATTCTGATTTATGGCAAAATGCTATGGATGATGAAATCAAATCATTAAACGAGAATCAGACGTGGACACTGGTAGATTTACCACGGGATAAAAAGCCAATACATTGTAAATGGGTTTTCAAAATTAAACGAGACAGTGACGGTAAAGTGTCGAAATATAAAGCAAGGCTAGTAGCTAAAGGATTTACGCAGGTACGTGGAATAGACTACAATGAAACGTATTCTCCGGTCGTAAGAAGCTCAACCTTACGATTACTATTCTCATTAGCTGTAGAATATGATTGGCTCATTGATCAATGGGATGTTACAACTGCTTTCCTGTATGGCAAGCTAAAAGAAGACATCTACATGCTTCAGCCTAAGGGGGCGATTGTTAAAGGTCAAGAGGCAAAGGTGTGTAAATTGCAAAGATCGTTGTATGGACTCAAACAATCGTCAAACGTTTGGTTCCATGAGCTAGATCAGGAGATGAACAATTTAGGTTTTGTACAATCGAAAATAGAACCTTGTCTTTATCAAAAGGTGTTTAGCGATGGAAATAGAATAGTGGTAGTCATATATGTCGATGACATTTTTATATTTTATTCCAAAAATAACGAAACCGAGAAGCAGAAATTAAAAAATGGCTTGCTTAAAAGGTTTAAAGTTAAGGATTTAGGTCCTGCTAGACACGTGTTAGGCATGAGACTTAGGAGAGACAAAAGTACGATTTATCTTGATCAAGAACAGTACGTTCTTAATGTTTTGAAGGATTTTGATATGACGGATTGTAAATCAGTCATTACCCCAATGGAAGTAGGTCTCAAATTAGAGAAAGCTTCAGATTCTAATTGTAAGTTGCCATATCAGATTCTCATAGGTTGTCTTAATTATTTAGCTCAAAGTACTAGGCCTGATATCGCGCACGCTGTTAGTGTTTTGTCACAATTTAATTCATGTTACGATGAATTACATTTTAAATGTGCTAAACGGGTGCTTAGATATTTAAAGGGGACGTCGAACTTTGGACTAACTTTTAAGAAAACAGGTAATCTAGAATTAAATGGCTACGTAGACGCGGATTGGGGTGGGTCATATGATAGAAAATCTTGTACAGGTTTAATTTTTAGACTAGGAGATAATATAATATCTTGGGAAAGTCGTAAGCAAGGATGCGTGGCGCTGTCCTCCACAGAGGCAGAATATATAGGCCTCAGTCAAGCATCGAAAGAAGCTATTTATTTAAGAAATTTGTTAAAAAGTTTAACAAAGGGGACTTGTATCAAACCGGTGGTCATTTACAATGACAACCAATCAGCTCATAAAATAGCAAAAAATAAGATGAACCATAACAGGACTAAACACATCGATATTAGATTTCATTACGTTCGCGAAGCTATAGTTAATGAGGCGGTTGAGGTAAAATATATGCCTTCGCAAGAAATGGTAGCAGATATGTTAACAAAATCTTTACCAGGCCCTAAACTAAAGCAATTTTTAGAAAAAATATCTATTAAGGGGGCGAGCGATGTATGATGTAATGATGTTAGCTAATATTGTTTTTGATGTGATTTTATTTTGAGTTGTTATGATTTGTAATAGATAATTTTATTTGGTTTGTGTTTAGTCATTTTTATTATAGAGCTGTGTTATGAATAGACTTCAGTATTAAGATAGATTGTACATCAGTGAAGATAGCTCCAGCTGAATATACTGTGTACTTAGGGTGTGTGCACACTGAGTAGTTTAAGGGTGCGTTCACATGTAGGTAATATGTTAGGTAGGTACTTAATGTAATCTTGCGCATGTATATGCTATAGATTAAGGGTGCGTGATGGAGGTCGTATACCTACATGACAGTGTAAGATTCGAGTAAAACTGTTTTAGAATATGTCACTTTAAAACTGTTCTGTCTAGGAGAAAAAGTCGTGGTAATAAATGTGTTCGATCAAAATAGCCTCTTGATTTCAACAAATCCAAATGGCCCCTCCGGTGGGTTCCCACAATGTCGAGGCGGGGGGGCTCAGTAGCCGTGGCTTGGTGGCCCACGGTGAAGCTTAGAGGAACCCGAGGAGGGGCCGCTCGTCAAGGCTTTTGCCCACAAGCCGACGACGTAGCGGCCACAAGTAGGTTGCGGTGCCGCTTGGGCGACATCGCAATCGAGGCAGGCCGCGATGTGGTATGTGAGGCATCGCGGCTGAGGGTTGGAAGTCGCGGCGGGAGAGGAGTGTCGGTATTGCGTTGGCCGCTCTCGGGATATCCTCTGCGGCCAAAAACTGGTAGGTTGCGGAGCCACTGATCTGACCCGTCGCAGGGGGACCAAGGGCGCCTAGACACGGGGTCGTCTGGCGCCCCTGTGCTGGTTTGGTCCCTGGGGTGGTCACGGCGCGCAGTGTGTTGCGCCGGTGATGGGGGTTACTTCCAGGTGGAGGCGAGCAGGCAACGGGTGCGGGGGCACTTTTGCCTGTATTGCACAGGCCTCCACCAAAATCGGTGTAGGCCCCCAGCCTGAGGGGCATGCGGGGCCCGCCAGTTAGGTGGGCATGCGCCGGGAGGGTTGTGGATGTAAAGGCTGAGCCGGTTTCCCATGGCCCTCCCATCACGGCGATGTTGAACACCGCTGAGTTTTAGTGGGTATATTGTCATTCCGACAGGAGTCCCACATTCCTCGTCTCGTCCCCTACGGGCGGGCATGCGTAATGCATTTTTCAGCGACAAGAAAAAAAAAAGGCAATCCAAATGGACCCTTAAAACAATTGAGAAATTGTACAAAAACAGCAATAAGTATGGGAATAGGGGCAAAAATACCACGCTCGCTGGTGTTTGTAGGGATTTAGGAGACTGATGTATTATTTATGGTAGTCAGTTTGCATATCACCATAGGGCGTGGACGTCATAGTCCAGGCCAGTTAAGTTAGAAGACTTGGGGAATACCAAAAGTTCCCAGTGGGCAGTCGTATGGGACCGAGTAGTAGTAAATTGGTGACCACTTTAGGTAGCGGTAGACGTAGTCTAAGCTAGATAACTGTGAGAGCGAAACTAGTACTTAATTCATGCAGTATTTTGTAAGTGAGTTGTTATCTTATTTTCTATAAGGAGTTATTTGGTAAGCGTAAACTTTAATTAACTTTAATCTTTAGTAAGAGTGTGTACATCGTAGTTACGGACTTTTCCATTATTACTGAGCATTATGATGGTTCTTGCAGGTTGATTTGTAGAGTGATTTATAGGTAACAGTTGGTGATATCGCTGGAGTTATTAATGATCATTTATTCCAGCGAAAAACTACTTTTATATATTATCATATTTTATAATTGATGCTACTTTTTCTTGTATCATTTGTCCATCTCCTAATCTTTCCTTAGCAGATATTTGTCATTTGCGTTTGGTTATAGGGAAAAGGGAAAGGCTTTCCGCTTTAATTACTTGACACTGAGCACTAACGCTCCTGACTTTTGACGACCTTTAACTGACGCACCACATAAGAAAGGTGTGAGATATTCGAGTGAAACTTTCTATATAACTGTGAGATTTTTCTTTAAAAAAATGTGCAACATTCAATTTTAGAATTTCAGTTGTTTTTTTTTTATTCACTGTAGGCAACTTATTTTGTTCCTTATTTAAAATGTCTAGTTTTAAGATTCGAATGGCGCGCGAAGCGAGGTGGCAAGCTTGCGCCGCAGACCACGCTTGCCTAGTGCGCATGCGCGGGACCGCCCTTTTGTGTTCGCGCGCTCACGGGCCGATGTTGAGGGACAACGCCGCACCCGCCGCCCGCGTGAGCGCTAGTGCCCCTTGAAACACCATTGAGAGCGGACGCATAATTAAATTGTTTGGGCGCTCCCGCCAAAATCTGTTAGATATAGTTGATAAAGTTTGTACGTGCTCATTGTGTGTCTGTTTTTCTAAATAAAATTCCGCCTTCGAACATTTATACGAGTAACTTATCTGTTTTGTTTGATAAAATCCCGCCTACCCGAACATTCACCTTAGACGGAAAAGATGAATACTTTGAAAATCTGAGTAATTTTTGAATACGAGTTCCGACGCGGAACTAAAGCGGCAGAAATGGCTCGCAATATCAATGCTATTTTCTATGTTAGAGGGTTTGGTTTCCGCAATTAGTCCTTAAGATGGACCATTGTGCGTGGGCCATGGCGGCCGTCGGTGGTTATTCCAAACAGCCCACCTCCTTCCAGAAGCTAATAACGTCTCCTGGTCTGTTAAGAATATTGGCATAGGATCTGGGCTCCCCGAGAGTTTCTGCTCTGATCTGGGTGACGCCTGTGGATTCGAAGAGCACATGCGCAACGGTTTCATCTGCCTCCATGCAGGCCCTGCACAAAGGGCTGTCCGTTATCCCTATTGTGTTTAGTGAGCAGTGTCCCGTGATGGTCCCCGTCATCAGGCGCAGACCGTTCCTGTCCAGGCGTAAAAGACGCCTGGTCAGCCTACCATCCAAGGAAGGCATAGCTTCTCTGGACTGCCTGCAGCCCGGTTTCGAGGTCCACCAGTTCTCCGCTTGTGTGTGGGTGAAATTCCGTAGCCACCTGCGAAGTTGGTTGAACGGGGTGGGTATGACAGGCTCGGGTCCACATACCGACGAGCTGGATGCCCTTCTGGCCAGTTCGTCAGCTGCGTCGTTACCCAGAGATCCGCTGTGTCCTTTTAGCCATTGTAGTGTCACTGTGGGCACCGTTGCTCGTTCTAGTGCATTGTGACATTCTAGTATCAGTTTCGAGGTAATATATCTTTTCCCTAAGGATTGGAGGACTGAAGCACTGTCGGAGAGTGCAGTGAACGCACCGTGCGTTTTTGGTTTAAACGCTTTCGTAATGGAAACTTCGACTTGAAGAACGAACCACGTGGAAGACCAGGTGAATAACGCTGAATTGAAGGAGATGGTGGAAGCCGATCCGATCAAACTAACCGGGAATTAGCAGCATGGTTTAACGTTACCCTACCTACAATATTGACTCATTTGCATCAAATCAATAAGACAAAAAATATGAAAAATGGGTGCCTCACGTATAATTTAATGTCTTTAGTGCCTCATGATTTGACTGATCTGCAGAAAGAAACTTGCGCTGCCTTGTTGAATCGGTACAGAAATGAAGGAATATTGGATCGAATTGTGACATGTGATGAAAAGTAGATTCTGTACGATAACCGTAAGCGAAAATGCAATGGATGACCCCAGGTCAAAAGCCGCAACAGTGCCCTAAAACAAAGCTTACCAATAAAAAGCTAATGATAACTGTTTAGTGGTCTCTTCATGGTGTTATTCACTATAGCTTTCTTAGTTCAGGGGCCCAAGTCTGCTATTTTTATAAATTCGTCACTCCAACACGATCCCATTGTCATTTTGCTAAAAGTTCGTAATCTGCTTAATTCATAATGGTTGATCATTGGTCGGTCAATGGTCTCGTAATAGAATTGTATTATATCAAATAAAATTATAATAAAAATTAGAATGTGTTGTTTTTTCCTACCTATATATAGACTTTTCCATCCAAGGGCTCGTGGCTAAGTAGGTAATATAGTATATAAAATGTGGTAAAGGGTATATAAAATAGCAGACTTGAGCCCCAGGTTAGATTCGTCAGGGCTGGGCAAAATAATACAAATTATAAAATACTTTTTCCGATGTATTTAAAATACTAAATACAAAATATTTTTAATTCGTGTATTTAAAATATAAAATACAAAATACAGTGTTTTAATTCTTTTTATTTAAAATACAAAATACAAATTACAAAATACAAATTACAAAATACATTCGGAGCCTTTAAATGTAATAAATTGTCGTTTTTCATTGACGTTTACAAATGTAAGAACTTTTTAACTTGCACACTTGAAAGTGTCATAATATTGCTTAAGTATGTAATTTTGGATTTGGTTCAAGTACTAGGTACAGAGCCCTGTTTTCAGTTTATGTATAAGTCAGCTAAGTTTTCATTTCCATTAATACGATCGCTAAATGTATTTATGTTAAAATGTATTTTAAAGGCATAAGTATTTGAAATACTAACTACAAAATACCTCAGCGTCAGGTATTTGAAATACCAATTCTAAATTACATTTTTAGGAAGTAATTGAAATACAAATACCAAATACGTATTTGTATTTCAAGTACGTATTTCAATTACAAGTAATTCAAATACTACCTAACCCAGGTTTACGTCAATTGTGAAACGGGCAGGGATCGAATTCACGACCTGTCACTCGTCATTCCATTGGGCCAACTCCCTTAAGGCCACACGACGCTCTCAATCCAGGGCACGTAGTGGTAGACTCTGGTGTACATGCCGGAGCCGGCAGAGATTCCGCACTGTCTGCCGTATGACGTCACGCCTAGGACTGTGTATGCACAGCGCAGGAACTCGTTTGCAGTTTGAAGAGGACCACCGCTGTCACCCTGCGTAACAAAATAGGTATTTAATAGATAAAAAGAAAGATAGAATACTCTTTATTATGTACACCATAAAAATTACAAATATAAATGTAAAATGTTACATAGGGTGTCACAATGGGCGGTCTTATCGCTAAAAGCGATCTTTTACAGACAACCTTTGGATGGATCAAAAAGTAGAAGGACAATATTGCAGGTAATCAGTGGTGTACCATTTACATATACAATAAATACATACATACATAAAGCATATAGATATTTATCCATACAAATATTATATATATACATACAATAATAAACATGATACAAGAGCAAGGAAATTTAAGTAATAATGATGTTTAAGGAGAGAGGAAGTGATTTTTAACCACAATTTTAAAAGTGGACAAAGATTGAGCACGCCTTATCGAGACGGGCAAGGCATTCCATAACCGTACTGCTTGAACTGTAAAAGACTTGTCATAAAAGCTAGTTGAATGCATTGGCATCTCTAGTCTCAAGTTTTCCGATGACCACAGATATCTATTATGTGTGTCATGAAGGAACTTGAAACGTTCTTTAAGATAAGAGGGGGTTTTAATTTATTCATAAAGGCCTACACTATCCCACTCTTGAGCAAAGGCCTCCTAGTGTAGGCTAAAATAAAATATAAAAAACCGGGTTTGGCTGCGTCGTGGACACGGCCGGCTGTGATTTGAATTTATGACCGGTATAGGCTGATATTCCGTTTTTATTGGGTTTTTTTTCTTTAAATCCATATATATTTACTACTAGCTGACCCGACAGACTGCGTTCTGTCAAAAGCTATAGTATAAACTCCACTATACTCTACCCTACCCTACCTACCCTACCTACCTACCTACCTAACTACCTACCTACCTACCTACCTACCTACCTACCTACCTACCTACCCTACCCTACCCTACCCTACCCTACCTACCTACATACCTACCTACCTACCCTACCCTAACCTAAACTACCCTACCTACCTACCTACCCTACCCTACCTACGTACCTACTTACCCTACCCTAACCTACCCTACCCTACTTACCTACCTACCCTACCCTACCTACGTACCTACTTACCCCACCCTATCTATGTACCTACGCTACCCTACCTACCTACCTACCCTACCCTACTCTACCCTAATTTTTCTCGCCGTAAAAACCATCCTTGGACTTCAACAAACATTTAAAAAAAGAATTGGTAAAATTGGTCCAGGCGTTGTTGAGTTATGCGCTTACCGACACATTTCGCGATTCATTTTTATATTATAGATAACTATTTCACACTAATGTTTTATATACGCAATCAATAGATCTTGAGGATAACTGACGAGTGAAACTCAAACGGACGTCGTAGCTTCTCCGAGACAAAATTTATATTCAACAGAAATTAAGTGACGCAGCGAAACGACTTTGCTTCCTGCTCCGCCGCACGCGATGCGTCATAGTCCTCACTCAACGTAACAAATACCTTTAACCAATAGCTTGTAGCTAGTTTAGATGTAGATGATAGATATGTAGCTGCAATTCCAAACTGTGTCCCCCAATTTTGTTATCATCGGTTTTCTGAATCGCCTCCCAATATAGAAGCAAAAAAGACATATCCACGATTCCACGTCAAAAACATATGGGTTTACCAACTAAATATATGCCTACACAACATTAACCTTTGTCGTCATTCTAAATCTCGCAAAAAATGCTGGCGATATAATGATCAAATAAGTTTTTGTTGCAAAATTATCTGATGATATCACCAGTGTTACGGACGCCGAGCACGTCTAGATAATAAGTTTGATTCGAGACCCTATCTGAGCACATGGGCACAAGTAGCGGTAGGAGCTCTGTGATACACAGTATCAATAAGAATCAAAATTTCTCAATTAGCTTATTTTAGTAAGTTCTAATTAGATTCCTAAGTGTAGTTAGTCACACATGTTCGTATTGTAATCCAATAAGGTAGATTTAAGTAGGTTTACAATAATATTTTAATGTAGGATAAAAGTATGTGATAATTACGTAACTTGAAAATGTGATTTCTTGTTTATGAAGATATTTTAACGAAATTAGTTTTAAATGAAAGGAATAATTATAAAACTAAGATTACCGTTTAAATCATGAACATCGGTCCACGCGTTTAGAAGATATGAGCAAAATAGCATAGTGAAAATCCGCTGGGCCGCAATTATAACATGTTTTTGTTCTACGATTTTTGTGAGATCATTAGATATGTAAAATGTAATTACTGATTATGATAGGAAAATACCTTAGAAAGCTAATACAAGTTGAATTGTAAGAATCAAGTAAGGAAAAGTATTGAAAATGGAACTTTAAATGTCCTAGCTTAAGTGAAAATGGCATGTAAATCGAGCCCGAAAAACGCGGGCCTCGTTAAGGTAAAGGAGGGGTCGGACCGGCGAGTATAAAAGGCGTGCCGTTCGGCGACTAGGCATCAGTCGGTCTCCAGCTCTTCAAGAAGCAACAACGGGAAGAAAACCAAGAAAAATAAATAAGAAGAAAGCAAGAACCATCTTTTATTCATACAGTCCACCATAGTTTTGGTCCATCGAGCGGCGGATACATGAAGACAGAAGAACCCGCGGTCACCATCTGAAGAAGGAAGAATTTGCGGCCACAGTCCGACGCATCGAGCTAAAGAAGAGCGAAAAACGGAGACCGGCCGACCGTCCGGACCGGAATATCGTCGTGTTAGTATCGTCGTGCCGAAGTATCGTCGTGCCGAAGTATCGTCGTGCCGAAGTATCGTCGTGCTGAAGAATCGTCGTGCCGAAGTATCGTCGTGCTGAAGAATCGTCGTGTTGAAGAATCGTCGAGAAAAACGACGTGACGACCGACGTGCCGACCCGAGCGTGCCGACTGACGTGCCGACCTGAGCGTGCCGACCTGAGCGTGCCGACCCGAGCGTGCCGACCCGTGTGTGCCGACGCGAGTGTACCGATCCGAACGTACCGACCCAAGCGCGCTGACCCAAGCGTGCCGACCCGCGTGCGCGAACAGTGTGTGCGCGAACTGTGTGTGCCGGCCTGAACGTGCCGACCCGTGTGTGCCGATCCGTGCGTATAGACCCGCGTGTGTCAACTCGCGAGTGCCGACCCGTGTGTGCTGACCTGTGTGTGTGCCGGCTTGAAGATGGTCGTCACGCGGAGCCAAGGGGATGCAGCAGAAGCAGCGGAGGAGCAGCGACGCGTCCAGGAACAGGAGGTGCGCCGCAGGGAAGCTGAGCTGATCGAACGAGAACGCATGAGGAGGCTCTCGCTCGACCCTCCGGCATCACCATTCTCCAAGGTAGCGGACATCAGTACGGCGGGACCCTCCGGACGTCAAACTGCGGTTCGACAAAAGTCACCGGCCAGGTCGATTAGGTCGACCACAAGCGTGAACACGCGACTACGAATGGCGGAACTGGAAGCAGCAGAGAAGCTAGCCGCCATACGAAGAAAGGAGTTGGAGCTGGAAGCTGATCTAGTGAAGAAGAGATTGGCAGTGGAAGTTTCAGCTATCAACGACGATGAGAGCGTACATGAAGAACCCACTCTCTCCCGTGAGGAACCCCACAAGAAGGTGGACGAATGGCTGAGGACGAATCCACTCAGCACACGTGAGGAGGAAGGGACTCGGGAAACAAAGGAAGACCCGAAACAGATACGCTTCGAGACACCACGAGCAAGATCGCCGACCCCAACGAGAACAAGGAACAGCATCGAGCACCTGGCCGCCACACTAGAAAAGATGGCCAGACCAAGGCTTCGACACACGGACCTGCCAACCTTCTCCGGAGCAGTGAATGAGTGGTTGCCGTTTAAAGCAGCAGTTCGAGACACGACCAGTATGTACCAGATATCAGCAGCAGAGAACATCCAGAGACTGAGGAGCTGTCTCAGAGGGGAAGCAAGAGACGCCGTGGCCGCCCTCCTGCATACGGCCACTGATCCGCACGTCATCATGAAGACCCTTGAACAGTGTTTTGGAAGACCGGAAGTTATCATCGACCGAGCACTGGAGGACCTGAAGAAGCTGCCGAAACCTGGTGCATCAGCAGCCGAGCTGAATAGTTTCGCGATCAAGCTGCAAAACATTATCTGCGTGCTGAAAACGATCGACCGAAGAGGATATCTATTCAATCCGTTGATGACGCGAGAAGTGTTGGACAAGCTCAGCCCGCATCTTCGATCCCGCTGGTGTGACTACGCCTACGACCATGAAGGAACCGCGGACCCGGAAATTGTCGTCATGTCGCGATTCCTGATGCGAGAAGCAGACAGGGCGTTACGTTACACGTATGCTCCGGCCGCAGGTACCGCCGGCCAGAAGAAAGAAACTCGACCTGCCGTGACTCTCAAGAAGAAGGCGAGCGTCTTCACCACGGTCGAGGGAGCGGAAGAGGAACAGAAGGACAAGTGCCCCAAGTGTGATCAAGCTCATGTGCTAACTCAGTGCCCCAAGTACAAGGCACTCACGGTGGATCAGCGATGGAGCTTCGTGAAGGAAAAGAGGATATGCTTCAAGTGCGCCCAGAAGCAACATAGGCGCATAAGTTGCAAGGCAAAACCATGCGGTGTGGGCCAGTGCCGCCTGCCGCATCATGCGACTCTTCACCAGGAACGAGAAGTGAAGACCGAAGACCCAAAGGTGAGTGAAGCACCGAAGGAGGAAGCAGTCCTATCTGTGGCAACCCGACCAGGTGCCGGACCACGAACGGTCCTGCTGAAGATGTGTCCCGTCGTCGTGTCCGGACCACGGGGGGAGGTGAAGACTTACGCTCTCCTGGATGAAGGAGCCACCATCACCCTCATCGACGAGGAACTAGCAGCAAGCGTCGGAGCCGAAGGACCACCGCAACCTCTTCACCTGAACGGGGTCAACATGTCGCAGCAAGAAATGAAGAGTCAGCTGGTGAATATTCAGGTCAGAGGAATAAAGGACGGCGAGAACCACAAGGTCAGAGCGAGGACCGTGAAGAATCTCCGCCTTCACCAGCAGTCTATTCCCGACTCCATGTTGGACTACGAGCACCTACAGGACCTGACACCGGAAGAAGTATGCTACGAGCTGGCGCGCCCAGGGATCCTGGTGGGGACAGACCATTGGGAATGCATCGTGTCCCGGGAGCTCCGAGTCGGCGGCCCTGATCAACCGGCCGCATCAAGAACGCAACTGGGATGGGTGGTGCACGGAACTGCGCCACGTAACGCCATCTACCAGGAAGGGAACGTGCTGCACGTATTCGAGCCCGACCGAACGACAGGGACGAGCAGCCAAGAACTTCACGACCTAGTCGAAGCTCACTTCAAGATCGACGCGCTCGGCATACAGGGAAAGCCGAGGGTCAAAGAAGCGGATCAAAGGGCCATCGACATCGTGAACAAAACCACCAAGAAGATTGACACCGGGTATGAAGTCGGACTGCCGTGGCGACGAGACGACGTCATCATGCCACCGAGCTACAACCAGGCGTTCCGTCGGCTAAAGAAGATCGAACAGAAGATGGACGCGGATCCCCAGTTCGCGGCCGAGTACTCCAAGCAGATTGACAACCTGTTGGACAAGGGGTACGCGACGCCGTGCGACGGATCGGAAGAAGCCAGCGCCATCTGTTGGTACCTGCCACACTTCGCCGTGCAGAACCCAAACAAGCCCGGTAAGCAAAGATTGGTGTTCGACGCAGCTGCAAGGAGCAACGGCGTCTGCTTGAACGACGAACTGCTGGAAGGACCCGACCTACTGCTGTCGCTGCCGGGGATCCTGTTCAGATTCCGAGAAAAGGCGGTGGCGATCACGGCGGACATACAAGAGATGTTTCTGAGAATACGAATAAGGCCGGAGGATCAACCAGCGCAGCAGTTCCTGTGGCGAGGCAACGAACGAGAAGAGCCTCCCAAGAAGTATAAGATGACCAGCATGATCTTCGGCGCGGCGAGCTCCCCGTACATGGCCCACCATGTCCGCAACCACAACGCAGACCTGTATGGGCAGGAGTACCCGCGCGCGCTAGAGGCCATCAAGAGGAGCCACTACATGGATGACCTAGTAGCCAGCTACGAAGACACCCAAGAGGCATGGAAGGCGGTGGAAGAAACGAGAGCGGTACACGCGCACGCTGGGTTCACACTACGAGGATGGAATTCCAGTCACGAGACGGTGCTACGCGACGTGCCTCCAGAGCTACACGCCACCTCTCCCAAACCACTGGGGGGAGAACAGCCCGAGAACAAGATCTTAGGGCTGTACTGGAACGCGGAACGAGACGAACTGGGATTCAACACTTCAATGAATCGAGTACCAGCTGAAGTACGAGCACGAACCCGCGCGCCGACCAAGCGTGAAGCCCTCAGCGCCGTGATGTCCATCTACGACCCGCTTGGATTGCTGAGCCACTACACTATACGATCGAAGATCATCCTGCAGAGTTTGTGGCGCCTCCAGATAACGTGGGACGAACCAATCCCGGAAGAAGAAAACGACCTCTTCGCGTCCTGGCTTGCCCACCTCAACGAGCTCGCCCAGCTTCGACTACCACGATGTTACCTGACACGGAAGTACGAGCGCATCGACCTACACATCCTGTGCGACGCCAGTGAACAGGCCTATGCGACCGTGGCCTACTGGAGAATAAGGAACGTCGACGGGACTCTGAACGTCGTGTTGGTGGCCGCCAAGGCTAAGGTGGCGCCTCGTCGTGTCCAGACCATACCAAGGCTAGAGCTGCAAGCGGCGATCATCGGAGCAAGACTTGCGAACACGATAAAGAAGGAGCATCGAATTGACGTCGGCCGAACGACCTACTGGACCGACTCATCGACCGTGGTGCACTGGATTCATCACGACACGCGACGCTACACGCCATTCGTCGCGCACCGCTTGGGGGAAATCGCGGAGCTGACCCGGAAGGAGGAATGGCGTTGGCTGCCTACCGCCTACAACGTAGCCGACGACGCCACCCGGCTGGTCGACGCACCCATCAGCGCTGCGGATCGATGGTTCCAGGGGCCCGAATTTTTGTACCTGCCAGAGGAACAGTGGCCCATCGCTTCAACGACCGAGACGGAAGACGAGGAGGTGCTCCACACCGTAGAGGGAACAGGACGAGAAAGCTGGCTACCGGACCCGGCCCGCTTCTCGAAGTACGAGGTATTGGTGAGGGCCACCGCCCGAGCGATCGCCTTTACCGACATCTGCCGACGAAGAGCAAAGAGGATGGAACATCGCCACGTCCAGCGTGCCGAGGCTGAACTGATTCGCCGGGCACAGGAAGACAGCTTCGAAGAAGAACTGAAGAGGATCCGGTCGGCCCGCCCACTGATGAAGACGAGTCGATTGTACCGACTGGATCCAGTACTGGAAGACGGTGTCCTGAAGGTGCGGGGGCGGATCGAAGCCTCTTCAGCACCGACCGAAATGAAGCGGCCGATCATCCTGGATGGCCGTCATCAGCTGACCAAGCTCCTAGTGTTGCGGGAGCACTGCGCTGCAGGACATGCCAACCGAGAACGCGTGACGAATGACCTACGACAACGGTACTGGATCATTCACCTACGACCTACGGTACGCGCTGTAGAGAAGAACTGCGCCTTCTGCAAAAGGCGGCGAGCGGCGCCACAGACACCGGCTACGGGGGACCTGCCACACGCCCGCCTTGACCCGTTCCACCGCCCCTTCACCAACTGTGGGGTGGACTACTTCGGGCCAATGATGGTCAAGGTGGGCCGACGTCGAGAAAAAAGGTGGGGTGCACTCTTTACGTGCCTTACCTGCCGCGCTGTGCACATCGAACTCGTCGCTTCACTCTCTACCGACTCGGCGATCATGGCACTGAGACGAATGGCTGCGCGCAGAGGCTGGCCAAGGCTGATGTACTCCGACAACGCGACCAATTTCCGCGGGGCAGATCTGGAGCTGCGCAACGCCTATGCGGAATGGATGCCGGCCCTACAAGACGAGGGGCTACTACACCGGATGGAGTGGCGCTTCATCCCTCCTGGCGCGCCCAACCAAGGCGGCGCGTGGGAGCGAATGGTACGCTCCGTAAAGACGGCGCTCAGCGTGACCCTACGAGAGAAGGCGCCCACAGAAGAAGTCTTGAGAACTCTCCTCACCGAAGCCGAGTTCTCCATCAACGCTAGACCGTTGACCCACGTCAGCGTCAACCCTAGCGACCCCGAAGCCCTGACGCCCAACCACTTCCTGCTGGGATCATCGGACGGGCTGCCGACGACAGGACCCTGCGACGAAGCCGACAGAAGAACCTGGCGAGCCAGTCAAGCCCTCGCCGACCACTTCTGGCGACGGTGGCTACGCGAGTACCTGCCCACCCTGGTACCTCGCGGCGAGCCACAGAACGACGCGCGACCGCTGCAGGAAGGCGACGTAGTCCTCGTGGTCGACAGCACGCTGCCCCGGAACACTTGGCCGATGGGAGTCGTCGAGCGCACGCATCGCGGACCGGACGGCGGCATCAGGGTCGTCGAAGTGCGCACCAGAACCGGCACCTTCCGACGCCCCGTGAGCAAGCTCGTCGTCGTAATGAAGAATGAAGAGGCTACGCGAGCTGCGCCGGGGGGAGAGATGTTACGGACGCCGAGCACGTCTAGATAATAAGTTTGATTCGAGACCCTATCTGAGCACATGGGCACAAGTAGCGGTAGGAGCTCTGTGATACACAGTATCAATAAGAATCAAAATTTCTCAATTAGCTTATTTTAGTAAGTTCTAATTAGATTCCTAAGTGTAGTTAGTCACACATGTTCGTATTGTAATCCAATAAGGTAGATTTAAGTAGGTTTACAATAATATTTTAATGTAGGATAAAAGTATGTGATAATTACGTAACTTGAAAATGTGATTTCTTGTTTATGAAGATATTTTAACGAAATTAGTTTTAAATGAAAGGAATAATTATAAAACTAAGATTACCGTTTAAATCATGAACATCGGTCCACGCGTTTAGAAGATATGAGCAAAATAGCATAGTGAAAATCCGCTGGGCCGCAATTATAACATGTTTTTGTTCTACGATTTTTGTGAGATCATTAGATATGTAAAATGTAATTACTGATTATGATAGGAAAATACCTTAGAAAGCTAATACAAGTTGAATTGTAAGAATCAAGTAAGGAAAAGTATTGAAAATGGAACTTTAAATGTCCTAGCTTAAGTGAAAATGGCATGTAAATCGAGCCCGAAAAACGCGGGCCTCGTTAAGGTAAAGGAGGGGTCGGACCGGCGAGTATAAAAGGCGTGCCGTTCGGCGACTAGGCATTAGTCGGTCTCCAGCTCTTCAAGAAGCAACAACGGGAAGAAAACCAAGAAAAATAAATAAGAAGAAAGCAAGAACCATCTTTTATTCATACAGTCCACCATAACCAGGTTCCAGGTTCAGGTAACTTGTTTACTTATTATCAATGGTTTACGAGGAAATAAACTAAATTGCCCACGCTAAGAGATAGCATGGTGATCATTGCTTTTCCTTATTTGTATAAAACGAAGTCTCTTCAGTGGTACAATTTCGGGCTGATACTTTGCCTTAGCTGTTACATATTATTAAATATTTTTTCATATTTTTAAAAGAGTAACCGTGGAGTTTCTGGCCGGCTCTTCTCCATAGGAAACGACTAATTGGAACCGTGCACGTAGGTTTATGTGAAATATTTTTTTTTGATTTTTTGATTTTGATTATTTCATCTAGACTTTATTTATTTATTTTATTTATTTATTTAAGCTTCATGTACAATAGTGGTACATAGGCGGACTTAATGCCACAAGGCATTGTCTTAGCTTACTTTACAACATAGGGCCTTTTCGTGTCAACGCTTTTGGACCAGTTTTCAGGTTTTTCCAATATGTTATGTTCTCCTTCACCACATGTCTTTGGAGTTAGCTAAACCGTTGTGACCACAGAACATTATATAAATCCTGACAGGACTGATATAAATTATAGCGCCCTCCGTCGTTGAGCAGCGAAAGCAATGTAAGAGTGTATCTTTCTGTTTGTGCTACTCGCTCCTAGAGGGCGTTAGCATTTATGAATGATTTAC
The DNA here is from genome assembly GCA_947523025.1 of Dryobota labecula. Taxonomy (NCBI): domain Eukaryota; kingdom Metazoa; phylum Arthropoda; class Insecta; order Lepidoptera; family Noctuidae; genus Dryobota; species Dryobota labecula. Next base: position 10,912,848 of record OX383312.1, read on the forward strand.
TCGTAGTATGTATGGTATATTGGATAACCGGTTACGCTTCGCGACACCAGGGGACGCTGTTATGAATGAGTTATTGTATAGTTATGAATGAATTGGCATTCTCTGGAGGAGGCTTTTACCCGAAAAGGGGTCCAATTAGCATAATCACTATTATTATTTACGTTACCATAATGTTCCATAATACCTAATGTCATGATTTGTATAATTTATAATTTTGGCATGTTTTCATAAATTCAAAATGGATTATTTAATTTAAATTATTTTGCTATGAATTTTTATATATTAACTGTTATGAATGTTATCTCTAAAATTGAACTGTATATATATTATTTTTTGTTGTAAATATCACATAAGAGTAACTCTAGTTTCGTATGTTTATGATCAAATGAAATGTTGTTATGTAATTTTAATTTTAACAGCTAATGGAATGAAGAGGCTTTTTTATTTTTATTTATTTATTATGAATGAATGTTGTAGTGATCGCTTCTCGACATTAGAGGACGCATTGTAAAACAATCTATACCCAAAGTCTCAAATTCAGATAATTTATGTAAACAAAGGGGATATCATATCAAAAAAATATCTTCGTAATGGTAATTCACATAAAATGGCGAAAAAAAAAGGATCCATTTTCTTTTAAGTACTGAATTGAAGAAGTAATAATTACAAAATAATCCTAACGTAATTATTTTTATTAATTTTCGGTTTTAAACAAAGTTATTAAAAAAAGGAGATTTTCTGGTATAAAATATTTTATGATACTGGTAATAATGCAGGAGATCCAAACATTTTCACATTTTTACATCTTCAACAACACTAATATTACAACTCTCATTCACATAGATTCATATTGTATTTAGCATATCTAGCCACATTTTGGATGAAAACGGCTGTAAACTGTTTCGAGTGGAAATCGATTTTGGGAGGCCTACGTCTAGCTGTGGACTTAAAAGGGCTGATTATGACGATCATAGGCCGTGGCTCTGACACACTACATAAAACATTATTCGGCAACGGTATTTTGTTTGCATAATTCTTATAATTAATTCACTTTAATTTTAGCGATGACTATTTACAAAAAATAAATATGATATTATAAAATGTTTTGTACCACTGTCCTGTCATTTTGACAGTGACATTTCTTGACATTACTTTGTTTACATAAATTATCTGAATTAGGGACTTTGGGTATAGAATATTCTTGTTCTTTGAAGTTGATGTAATCGTTTTTCCCCCACTTTCATATTTATCGGTCAGTTCGCTTCCAGAAGAACACTAGGGTTGTCCACTAGTCTCGTATTTGTTTTAACCGCGTATAAAAATATCTGAAATTTTTCAAATAATCCCTTTCATTTGATATTATATGTCACTCTTGAAACTTGAGCATTACGGACTTGGAAAACTTACGCTCAGTTTAGTAAAATCTTATTTAAATGACAGACAACAGCAAATTCAAATAAATAGTATCAATTCTTTCGGTTTAAAGGTAAAAATAGGTGTTCCACAAGGCTCGATATTGGGTCCTTTCCTTTTTAGAGTTCCGTACCAAAATGTTTTTTTTTACCCATTTCCTCCCGTGGGTGTCGTAAAAGGCGACTAAGGGACTTACTAGAGAATGGGCAGCAGCGTTCTCTATGCATTTTAACACTATACTGCGATCGCCAACCCGCCTGCCAAGCGTGGCGATTATGGCAAACCCCCCCAATTGGGGGAGGCCTATGTTCAGCAGTGGACGTCTTTCGGCTGAAATGATGATGATGATGACCAAAATGGTAAAAAGGAACTCTCATGGTGCGACTCAGTCTGTCTGTCCGTCTGTCACAGCTGGATATTTCAAGAACTACTAATGCTATCAACTTGAAATTTGGAATAGTTTTAGATGACGTTTGTCCAACTATTTTGCAAATAAGAAAGATTATTTTTTACAACAGGGTTCTTAAAAAATTCGAAGTGTATAAAGGGCATGTCCCCACTGATGTTGACGGGACTTTCACTGGAAGATAGCTAATGTCAAAAGGAGTAACATAGACTGCTTTTATTGTAGACCAGCTGCTGCCAGTTGTTTATTTGGCACTTCAGTTTTATTTAAAAAAAACCTCGTTTGCCATGAGACATTATTATGTCACCAGCTCGAAACTTTATAACCAGCCTAATAAAGTGCTAAAAATTTATCCCGATACTAAATATCAGTTCAAAACGAAGCTGCAGGAATTCCTTCTAAAACTAACTTATCGCAATACCGGAGGATCTTCTGTTGGGAAATTTTGGAAATATTTATAAATAGTTTAGGCACACTCACTCATAAATCACTCACAGTCACACTCACTCTTTCACAATAATTCACACACCTTCAAACATCCATCCATACTTACTAATATTATAAATGTGAAAGTAACTCTGTCTGTCTGTCTGTCTGTATGTTACGTTTTCACGCCTAAACCGCTGAACCGATCGTCATGAAATTTGGCAGAGATATAGCCTGGGATACGGAGAAGGACATAGGCTACTTTTTTACGAGACATAACCGACATCCACGCGGGTGAAGCCACGGGCAGAAGCTAGTACAGACATAACTCCAGACAAACACACTCGACACATACACAATACTTTCATTTAATGAGGTCATCGGAAAACTTGAGACTAGAGATGCCAATGCATTCCACTAGTTTTTATGACAAGTCTTTTACAGTTCAAGCAGTACGGTTATGGAATGCCTTGCCCGTCTCGATAAGGCGTGCTCAATCTTTGTCCACTTTTAAAATTTTGGTTAAAAATCACTTCCTCTCTCCTTAAACATCATCATTACTTAAAGTTCCTTGCTCTTGTATCATGTTTATTATTGTGTGTGTATATATATATATATATATATATATATTTATATGGATAAGTATCTATATGCTTTGTGTATATGTATTTATTGTATATATGTAAGTGGTACACCACTAAATACCTGCAGTATTGTCTCTCCTTCTACTTTTTGATCCATCCAAAGGTTGTCTGTAAAAGATCGCTTTTAGCGATAAGACCGCCCATTGTGACACCCTATGTAACAGTTCTACATTTATATCTGTAATTTGTATGGTGTACATAATAAAGAGTATTCTATTCTATTCTATTCTATTCTATGTTTTTTTTTTTTTTTTTTTTGATTTTTCTTGAATTCTGTTTTTTTTTTTTTTTGATTTTTCTTGAATTCTGTTTTTTTGTTTCTCTTGGACTTGCCCTAATGTATAATGTGTGTCCTATTTTTTATATCCTACATCAATTTGAAGGGACACTGGCTTCTAAGATACAGGTATATAAACCTAGTTTAGAAGTCAGGGTTTTTCACTCTTGAGCACTATATTATGCCAGTTTTAGATCAAAATTATGTAAATGCATTTATTGAGAAATAAAGATTTATTTATGTATTTATTTTATTTATTTGTATAGAAAAACGCATGCGGATAAAGCTTAGTGGGCTAAAAAATAAAGCTTTTCATACCTCACAAGTATCCTTTGCCTCCACCGTGTCTCCGTAACACATCTGCGAGGTGTGATTGTATCCTTCACGAAGATGTCGGTGTTTAGGATACAGCTGCGAACACTTATCCTCATCGTATCTCTGCAGTCTTACCTGGTAATCATGATAGTTCGGGTAAAATAGATGCATTTGATTTGAAGTCTTCAATTAACTACTAAGAGGTTGCCCAGTGGTAACAGCCCCGACTTATGAGTTTGTAGGTCGTGGGTTCGAATCCAGGCTGACGCTTTACTTTGTGTAAATAATTTCATCACCATAACTCTCAAAATGGTGAAGGAAAACATCACCATAATAATAATGATCATTTAATTCAAGCAACAAGACTCAAAGTGTTAGTAACAATATACTTATAACACAGAAGCAATTTGTGACATCACTGCTGCAAGGTATCGGACCTTGCAGCAGTGGTTCACAAACGCACAATCTAGCCTGCTTGCTACCATAGACAGGACGCTGTTGGTGCTGCCCCGCACCCTTCTAACCAGAGATGCGCACCTCTTCCGCATCACAGTGTAGAAGCAGTCAACGCGAGCTTCAGCAAACATCCCAGATGCTCGCAGTATCGGGGCAATTTTTTTTTTGGCTGTGAAATATTGAATAACTTCTCCCCCTCTGGGTGGAGCGGGAGGGCGTATCAGACTTTTACTGACGAGAACCCACCCGTGTTCCTTCAGTTGCCTGTGCGCCAGGGCCACGGCATCCGTTTCGGACAAACCCGCAACTCTGGCAGGCATCGGTCCTAGCGGATCCCGTCAGTTCGTGCTGACATCTCATTGAGGCTAGCGTGGAACAATACTTACTTACTTATAATTTGGCGATGATTCATCATTACTGCCCAGCTTTTACAAGTATTTTTCATGGAGTGACTACCCATCTCCTCCACAACTCAGTTACTGGGTAACTTGGTACCTCATAAGGAGTACCTACTCAAATAAACAAATTAACCTACTTACAGTCTGCAAAATGTCTGCTAATCCCTGACGGTGTCCCAGAGCGCCCCAACCAGTGGCTTCAGCTGTCTCATCTGACTCTGGTACCAAAGGGAGACAGGCAGGCAGTATGTTGAACGTGAAGGATATCCTGGAGAGAAACGGTTTCTATTATATCAGACCAAGGTTTTACCTTCGAAACTTGGTTTAGTTCAGTACTACTTGCAAATGATAGATAGAATAGATGTTTTGAATTTTGAATTGAATGTGAGTTTGACCGAGCTGCCCTGACGCTTCTCTCTTAATTACTTTTCATACCTACTTTTTATATAGAATCAAGTTTTTCTAACTGAATAGACATATGTGCTGCTGGGGAGTTTGTTTCGCTACTTCTTCCCAGCTAAAGCACTAGGAAGTGGTGAAAAGCGGGCGTGCCATTGATCGAAGGTGCCGGGCGACTGTCTTATGTAATTTTGACGTTCGAAAAGTGCTGTCTCCAGCCTCCTTTGAATAAATGACTTTAGATTTGATTTTTATTTTGAATACTCTTTATTATGTATACCATAAAAATTACACATATAAATGTAGAAATGTTACATAGGGTGACACAATGGACGGTCTTATCGCTAAAAGCGATCTTTTACAGACAAACTTTGGATGGATTATTAAGTAGAAGGAGAAACAATGGTGCCGATTCCCTTGTTCACAAACTAAACTAAATTTAAGTTCAGTGCATCTTTTTCTTTTTATTTCATTAAGAAAAGGACAGAAGATAAATTTTAATTTAGTCCTGTCAAATTAATCTGAATTTTATATTTTATTTTTTTATATTTGGTCAGACAAGCACTTTACCACCTAGCGTATTACATGTTTTTAAAGAAAATTGAACGTTCTATAAAAAAGGTCTCTTATATTTTTTCAATAAGTTAATTTTTTCAAAAGCTATTCGAGGTTAAAGTTGGACATACCTAAATTGTTTAGATAAAACAAAACAATATTCGGGTTTGGATACACGCACTTTTGCGCGGGACCCGTAGCATTTGCTACTCTTGCTACGTAGTTAATCTGACATTGAATATATGGGTTTTAAGACAGTTCAGACCAGTTCTAAGATTCCAAAATCCGTACTTACGTGTTCTCAGTCTCAAGGAGTGCGATGTCATTATATTTAGAAGGTGGATGGTACTCCGGGTGGGAGACGATCTTTTTCACGTTGTGTGTCTGCCAATACTCGGGAGGGTCCGAGCGCTTTAGTATACCCAGGGCTACAAACTTGACTGGACCTCTGAAATCAGAATAAATTGTTTACTTTATTCGGTTACGATTTTTGCACTTTTTAGAGCTCCGTTCATCCGATTAACTGAACCCTTATAGGATCACTCGTGTGTCTGTCTGTCCGTCTGTCACAGCCAATTTTTTCAGATTCTACCGGACTGGTTGAGTTGAAACTTCGTACACCTATGAATTTTTGAGACCCAAACACGGATTTGTAACGATAATAAATGAGTTTTAAATATGAGGGTCACTTTTGACGGGCAATTTAGAAGATTTAAAAAGCAGTTTTGCAAACTGTATCGTGTGACATATTAAATGAAAGGGCTTGTTGTGGGGGTCTCAAATATTTTATATAATTTTAACATAAATTGTTTAAAAGTTATTTAAGAATATAAATGAAAATTGACCATTCTTCATTTTTTTCTTGCGTTTAAATACTACCCGGATTCAAAAGCAAAAAAAAAAAACTTTTTGTGTCCAAAAATAATCCGAATTCCAACCAAAATTACTGATTGCAGAGCAAAATAATCGCTACTTAAATACTAACCTATTAAATAAACACATAAAACTAATTGTGAAAAACTATCCAAACTGCCAATTCATTGATACATCTGATGTTATGGTAAGCGCTAATAACTATAATTTTGTATCGAAGAATTTTATTGGGTTTTAAAATAAATATAGAAATCGACAACATAAACTACCAGAAATTAGTAACTTCACAATTGAAATCAAGATGTGCCAAAAAATATTTGCAACAAAAGGATAATAACAATGTTACAAAAACAAATATGTACAAAAAAGGAACTATCCCATATTATTTTAAAAACCAGCATAATACCACAAATCATATTTCTAAACCTATAAGCAACAGTGAAAACACTAGCCAACCGATGCTTTTTCGAGGGTAGACACAAATGTTCTCTTCTACATCAAAATATAGCAGGTGTATTGAGTTAAAAGGACCTTCTAGAATTATCAATAACGGAACTAGAAAAAGCTAATATGAGTATTGATATTGTTTGTCTCAGTGAAACATTTATACGACAACGGGCAGAATCCAATCTTACCATGAAAAACTATAAAGTGGTGTCAGCCTTTTCAAGGCCGCATCAACGTAGAGGTGGGACTTGTATATTGACCAAAAAATACCTTAACTGCAAACCTTTACATAATTTAATTGAGCCCAAGTTAAATTATTTTGAATATTGTGTAATTGAAATTACAACCCTAAAAATTTATGTTATTTGCATTTACCGCACACCAAATTCAAACGTTAAATTATTTCTAGAAAATTTAAACCTCCTCTTAAGAAAACTTATGAAAAGGAATAATAAAAGCATCATATTATGTGGTGACTGGAACATAGACGCTATAAAAGCAGATAAACATTTCAAAGAGTTAGAATCAATTTTAAAAAACTATAACATAAATAATCATATTACCAATCCAACAAGAAAACTCTCTTGTATCGACTTAATTACGAGTAACATACCAAATGTTAAGCCCCAAATACACTACCTGGCTCTATCTGATCACGAAACAGGACAATCTATATGTTTTGAGGTAATGGTAGACAACACGAATTTTAAAAGACCATTTTATTTTGAACAAAGACGCGATTTTAATCAAGATAATATAGATAAGTTTGTTAACTGTCTATCTTCATTGTCCTCCTCAGATATTTACGAGACTGAAGATACTGACATTGCATTTAATTATTTCCATGACATTCTACTATTATTTTATAATTTATGTTTCCCCAAAATCAAGTTTAAAATAACTATTAAGCCCATAAGACATAATTGGATCACAAAAGGCATAAAAAAATGTTGTATAAACAAACGGCGTCTATATCTAAAATACCGTCTCTCACCGGCAAACAAAAACCGTCATAAAAACACCTATTGTAAATATACTGCTATTCTAAAAAGATGCATGTTGCAGGCACAAAAGGGCGAAAACACGCGCTATTTGTCTCAATCCAGCAACAAATGTAAGGCTGCCTGGAAAGTAATAAAAAGTCATACCAGCGAAAAACAAAATTCTCATGACATAAATAAAATTCAATTAGACAATCAAACTTACACTCAACCTGAAAATATAGCTGACATTTTTAACAATTTTTTTATTGATTTAACAAATGACAACATTGACCCATCTATTGACTACACACCACCGATGACTTATCATCCAAATACTATGTATTTGACCACCACTAATGACACCAATGTATATAAAATAATTAACTCTTTAAAATCAACCAACTCTACAGGCTACGATGACATTAACACAAAAATTCTTAAATTATGCTCTACATTTTTATCAATTCATATTGGCCATATTATTAATCTGTCATTTATGCAAGGTTTATTCCCTTCACGGTTAAAATTCTCAATTGTTAAACCAATCCATAAGAAAGGTGATAGAAGTGATATGAATAATTACCGCCCCATAACACTTATACCAATATTATCAAAGATCTTTGAAAAGGTCATGCATGAAAAACTCTCCGGTTTTTTATCCAAATACAAGATTCTAAGTGAAGATCAATTTGGTTTCAGAAAAAATAAATCGACCACAACAGCTTGTTTTGCTCTATTGAAATTAATAACGAAAAGCCTTAATGATAAGCTACCAGTTGTCTCCATTTTTCTAGATATGTCCAAGACTTTTGATTTCGTGAACCATACACTATTAATTTATAAATTAGACCGATATGGCATAAGAGGAAACGCGCTGAAATGGCTCGAAAGCAACCTTACACATCGACAGCAATGTGTTGAGATTTCGGGACAAACAGGAAATCAAAAGTTTGTATATAGGTCTCAATATCGTGAAAATAACTGCGGTGTTCCCCAAGGGACTATAATAGGCCCGCTTTTATTTTTGCTATATGTTAATGACTTGCCTAGTGTAACTTCCCACAATTCTATACTATACGCTGACGATACGACCCTCAGTATTATAAACGAAAATGACGACATTGTTGAGTACCAAAATGAAATAAACATGACATTAAATAAAATTATTACATGGCTTGAACACAATAATCTTCATATTAATATTAATAAAACAAAACTGATACAATTCCAGACTTATAACAGTACGCGTCCACGGCTTAAAATACAATATGGAAATGAGACAATAGAAGAGGTAGATTACGCAAAATTCTTGGGTATAATAATTGACAAAAACTGTAACTGGAAATCTCATATTGATGATCTATGTAAGAAGATAGATAGATTTGTATTCGTTTTATATAGACTAACACGTGTGGCTAGTGTTAACGCGGCACTATGTGCATACCATGGCTATGTCTTATCAATTCTGCGCTATGGCATTATAATATGGGGTAATTCGGTTGAACTTAAAAGAGTGTTTCGAGCTCAGAAAAAATGCGTACGCTCAATTTGCGGAGCGCACCCAATGGACAGTTGTGTTCCACTATTTAAAAAACTTAAATTACTGCCACTTCCAGCACTATACATTTTTGAAATTTGTATCTTTGTACACAAAAACAGACATGAATTTGACTTGTTTAATGATGTTATAACCAGACCCAGCCGCAAAGTGCATATGCTTAATGTTCCTAGGCGTAGAATAAAATTGTTTTCTAATAATGTATACTGCATGTCCATTACTGTTTATAACAAATTACCTGATGGCTTTAAAACTCTCAGCCTCAGAGCATTTAAATGTAAATTATTTAACTTTCTTTCAAGCAAATGTTATTACTCTACTGAAGATTTTATGAATGAAAAATTTACCTAAATATTTGACATTATTATCCTTGACCTTATTGAATTTTGAATTATATAATTAATCTCTTTTACAACTATTGTTCAGTTTCTTTAAATTATTTGTAATTCTAATTCTAATAATTAATAACCTAATTTTGATGTAAATGATGACCCATAATTTTACAAACCATATTTGTACGCCGGAAACGGCAGAATATTATGATCGTATTACATAATGAACCTAACAACTTTGTACAATATTCTGACAAATAAATGCATTCTATTCTATTCTATAAAATAATCAACTCAAAATAAAACTAAATAAGCTAGTTACCTAGTTTTAGTTTATTTTGTTATTAGTTTTATTTAGTTTAGTTTTTTATATATTGTTATTTAGTTGGTAGGTTTGTTATTATTACAGATATTTTAATGTTATTGAATAAAAATACTAAATAAGCTTAAAAAAATATTTAGGGAAGAAACACATGCACGTTAAAAAAAAATAACCTACAATTTTTTTTCTTCTACATTTTATATTACAGCTTTCTAGTGTTTAGAGTCTCTGAGTTAAGCCGCAGACAGACAGACAGACAGACGGATATGGCGAAACTATAAGGCTTCCTTGTTGACTATGGAATCCTAAAAACGGTGGACTATGTAACAGTTCCATCACTTCTAGTAATTCACATGACAGTAGGTACTAACACAGCAGGACTCGATATACAGTGAGCAGCAGTGAGGATGTACTTCTCGCTGATGACGGAGCCTCCACACAGCCACTGAGCTGTCTTTATGTCGTCTCCATATCCCAGCAATGCCTGGAACAAAGAAAAAGGCTCGTCATCCATTCCTTTGTATGAATCTTTGCCATAGAGACCATGGATAGTTTTTTTTTACTCTCAACGGGGAATCTCACCTGATGGTAAGTGATGATAAGGCCGAAGATGGAAGCGAGCTTCACCCGGAATCATCAACCACAGAGAAACTGGCTATCTTACCTCTAACTGCCGAAACACAACAAATGCTGTTAACATTGTTGTTATTAAGAAGAAAATTTAAAACTCATATTAAAAGCACACTTTGTAAACAAGCATATTACAAATTAGAGGATTATATCCAAGATAGGAAAGCTTGGAAATACTCGTATGCTGGTCATGCTCCAAAGGACAATTTGGAGTCTAGACAAAATGAAACTGGTTGCTAATTTAACTGTATAATTTATAATTTTTATGATATAAATTTTATTTTCTGTGATTAATATAATTTAACTCATACACTGACTTATTATATGTTAATTTTTTAGGAAAATCATATACAATTTTTGTAAATAATGTAAGCACGATGTATCTATCTCATTTATTAATTTTTCTGTCATTACTTCACTTTTCATTCTTCTTACCAATTGTGGTAAGTATCTAATTTTTATTCTAGGTACGAGTATGTACATCGTCTTCACCTATAATTATTAATTAATGCATACAAACTATTGCTAAAATTTTAAAAGAGTAAGTATGGAGTTTCTTGCCCATTCTCATATATAACTCCCTTTTGGAAGGGGCAACTGGAATCAATTAACAATTTTTGTAATTTTTGACATTCAAAAGTGCCTTTTACGTACCTATTTGAAATAAATTATTTGACTTTATGGCGTCATAGATAAGATGGTGGTAGCTAGCCAGGCGGACTTAGAACAACCCTACCACCAACCGAACCAAGCAGAATTTTTGCCCCCGTTGGAAATTGAACCCGGAACCTCTTGGTATGAGACAAGTGGTTTTACCACTAGACTATAGACACAGTATTCCCACAGTAGGGCAAGGACCTCTTCTGACACCGAAGAAACCAGCATAAACCACCACCAGGCTTGCTCAGTGCCTGTTGGTCATTTTAGACCCTCAGTAATTCCAGAGGACCTAGACGAGTGGCTTTCATAGCTTCATATTTCTATAAAGACTTTAAACAAAATTGACGTAATAGTTTCGGTGATCTACGATCGGAGTGTCTAATTTTCAATTCGTCTACGAAGCAAAATGCCTAAAATTAATGTCTACACAGCAAATTGCCTAAGCTGTAAATCGCCTAGAGATCAAAATGCTTAACAAGCAAAATGCCTAAAATGCAATAATTTCTACGTAGTCGAGACGGTTAAAATAAACTCACACTAGGGCCTCTGAACTGTAGGTTAGGTTAGGTTAGAACTGTGACCACACAACGCCAGAAACGGTGCTCCCTTTCTTCTCCTAAAATAATAGACATATTGCAAGGTAGGCATTGTGCTTCCTAGTCAATATAAGGTTTATGTAATACTTGGCATAGAAGTTTTGATTTCTAGTCAGCATGATCATAAAGGGTTTCGGTAGTTATAAATGATTTAAATAAAAATTATGTTATACTAGCTTTTGCCCGCGGCTTCCCCCGCGTTGATGTCGATTATCGCATAAAAAAGTACCCCATGTCCTTATATCTCAAAATTCTAACTTAATATTAATTTTGATGTGATTCACTATGTGAATAGAAACCGAAGCAAATGATTTAATATAATAAAAGTACTTATGTTCTGAACGTGAATGAGTCTTTACCTAAAAGATAAAAACATACCTAAAGATAACAAACACAAAATCAAAATACGAAATTTCACTCAAATTCTTAAAGCAATCAATTGTACCAAATTACAACACGAAATAAAAGTGCGACACAAATAATAATTTTTAAATAATTCACGTAAGTACCAACAATGTGAAAACTAAACGAAATCCTCCGAAATGTCGCATGATACACTGTTTGTGCTGATAAAACCTTATACTTGACCGGTTGACATTTTAGCGGGAACACCACCACAGAGTACTTTTATATATACGCAGAACACCACTAAACGAACGAAAAAAAAAAAGAAAACAAAATACGTCTGTACTCTGTGGTCGTGTGGCGGTGTGGCGCGGTGCTTAATGTAAACATTCATCAAGGTTATACGTGCGCAAAGTAATGGATTCAATGAGAAAACGGTTTAATCTTAGCAGAATCTTATACAGAATTACTGAGAAATAAGTGTAGATTTCGTATTGAGTGATAGTTTATCAAAAAGTGATAAGTATGTCAGTGAAAAAGTAACGAAAGATTTGGAATGCACAAATTTTAATCATAAGGCCGCCGTGTTTAGTAATGTTTTTATGATAAATATTCTTGTGTACTGTTTGAAATACACATAAGTAGCTAGCTTATTTATCTACGAACATAATTTGGCTAATAGCTACTCATATTATTGCGTATTGTTATCGTAATCGTATTTCCAAGAGTAAAATTCGGCAAACAAATACCTACAAAAAGACAATAAAATGGATATAGCTGTTATCCTTAAGAGATAGACATATGCTACGCGGACTTTTTTGAAGACCTTTATAAGATACATAATTCCACCATACATTATTTTGTTATATCTCAAAGGGTTTAGACAGCGTTTTCGTTGAAAGCTCCCAGACGGCTTATTTTTTTCCGACACCTCCAACAAATATCGTTAATTCATACAAAAATGCATACAAAAACTTAACAAATTATATACTAAAACCTTCCTCAAGAACCAAGCTATCCATTGGTGAAAACAGCATGAGAATCGGTACAGTAGTTTTGAGTTTATCGCGAACAGACAGACAGACAGACAGACAGACGCGGCGGAGGACTTTGTTTTATAATATGTAGTGAAGACAACGGTGCGGAAGATGTAGTGTAGTGACTAAAATTTATAAGATTGTGCTTAGATGGTTTGGTCATGTTGAGAGGATGAATGAAAGGCGACTTACAAAAGGTATTTACAAGGCAAATGTGAGAGGAAACGCCGGGAGGGGACGCCCTAGGAGGACATATAGTGACCTAATTGGTATTTATTAGTGTTATAAGCAATCTGAAGTAGTAGGAAGTTGGAAGTTAAGTAGGAAGTTTCAATTGTCATTATGTACGAGATTAACAATTCCTTCAATGGAGTGTCAGTGGCTGACCATTGGAAAGTCATAATGACGCCATTATATTAGCCGATTACCAAACTTGTCAAAATCAACAATTATGAAATCAATGATAGACCATTCTGACACTATTGATGCCCTGTTGTTATAAATTGTTGTGTCGGTTTGCTCTGCATAAACGTTATATTTCCATTATGAGCACAACCATAGTAGGTCAATATTTGTTCAATGGAGCTAGATGTTATTAAGCAGTTAATCTCACGGACTCGTTAGAGCGACTCTGAGTTATTATATTAGTCTCATTGCAGGTGTATGCCCCGATACAACTAGGACCCGAGAAGTAGTTTTGTTTTGAAAGGCAACATTTATGTAAAATAAATAAATTAAATGCATTTGAATTAGGTAATTTTCAGTGTATTCTGGCTTACCCTGCAAGCAATCCATGAGCGCTAGAGTGGCCTAACTGTCATTTGTCCAATACTGATTTTATTTTGAAAAACTGCTTCTGAGTTAAGTTTAGAGCAGTGTTTTAGGCCACTCTGGCTCTCATGGCCTCTGAGAGCCAGAGTGGCCTAACAGGCATTTTTTCAATACTGATTTTATTTAAAAATACTAGTTCTGAGGTAAGTTTAGAGCAGTTTTTTAGGCCGCTCTGGCTCTCATGGCCTCTGAGAGCCAGAGTGGCCTAACAGGCATTTTTTCCATACTGATTTTATTTTGAAAAACTGCTTCCGAGGTAAGTTTAGAGCAGTTTTTTAGGCCACTCTGGCTCTCGTGGCCTCTGAGAGCCAGAGTGGCCTTACAGGCATTTTTTCAATACTGATTTTATTTTGAAAAACTGCTTCTGAGGTAAGTTTAGAGCAGTTTTTTAGGCCACTCTGGCTCTCATGGCCTCATTTATAAGTTTATATTTAATAGTCTTAAGAAAATTATGTAAGTAACTTGTTTAATGAAATGATGGGGCTGACATGACCTGTTAATGGTCGCAAGTCCCTATTAAACAAAGAAAAAAAAAAGCTAGTTTTGTCGGGTAAACTCCTATTTATTTGTGAGGTTTATTGTGTGGTTCTTTCCTCAAAAGACCATTTCAGACACGGATCTACATGGTCCTCACATGATCTGACCAAGATTATGTCTGGACTTTAAAAGAGACTTTGACCCCTGAGTTTGTTTCGCCATTTCTTCTCAGGGGTAGTCAGATAGGAAATGTCGACTTCCCCAAGCTTGTTTTTATATTTTTTATATGACGTGTAAAAGTGATTCCGATATCCTATTTACAGCATAAACGATTTCATTTCATTTCATTTGGAGGGTTTGATTAGTGGCTCGCCACAACTGTTGTATTTGTACCTTCATTTAGGTGATATTATACCCTATACCCTATAAATTTACTTTAACACGGTGGTAAGTAGTAAAACACCGACTTGAAACCAACAGCATCTGGTTACAACAATATATCTATACTACGTAAAAATCCAGGCTACAGTTGGCACTATGGTTTTCTTAGCTGAGTATCATAATCAGCTTATAATATTTCCCACTGCTGGCCATAGGCATTCTCTCAGTGAGATGGAGTGTCTCACGCGGGCCCAGCGGGATTAGCTGAGTTATTGCTTGCATTACATCCCAACAGGGATGATGACTAAAATATATTTTATATCCGTCATGTAGATTATAAAAAAATATTGGACACGTATTTTTTATTTTTTTACGTGTTCAAAACTTTACGCCGTTACATTTAGTTCAAATGTAGCGTCACTTCTCACTAGATTTTATACGTAGCTGTGACGTAACGAGCCCCCACCTCCCAAGTTTTATGTATTTTATCTAAGTAATTTTTTATTAATATCATAAAGCAAAAAACACGATCTAATATATTTTTTTTATCTGATTGACGGACTAAACAGTTTTTCTTTTTTGTTTACCCAGGCATCATTCCTATTCGGCGAAAACTTAAACGCAACAGTACCTACCTATTTTGTATGACCTCTTATTGGGTTGTACCCTAACTAGGTACTTACCATGTGAGGGTACTGGCGCCTATATGCATCCATTCCTGCGGCGATTGCAGGTACATCGTATGATGGACGAAAATCGTCACTCTGTAACAGACATAAAATAATCATCATCTTGTTAGATGGGGATATTTATTTACATTCCATAATGATTAGGTAAAGTTGCTACAATGGCTTAAAGCTAAGCGACAGGTACAAGTTTTATTGGATATTTCTAATGATAAATTATACAGGATAAGTTTAAAAAGAGTGCGTATATTTTAGGAGGTAGATCAGGTGCATAAAACTGGACAACTTTCCCAACGAACATAGATGGAAATCTTAAAATTGAAAATCGACTTTTCATACAAAGTGACAGGTCACGTGACTTATGTTTGTATGAGAAGTTGAATTTTATTTTTTAGATTTCGACCTATGTTCTTCGGGGAAAGTTGTTCAGTTTTATAGAATAGAATAGAATGCATTTATTTGTCAGAATATTGTACAAAGTTGTTAGGTTCATTATGTAATACGATCATAATATTCTGCCGTTTCCGGCGTACAAATATGGTTTGTAAAATTATGGGTCATCATTTACATCAAAATTAGGTTATTAATTATTAGAATTAGAATTACAAATAATTTAAAGAAACTGAACAATAGTTGTAAAAGAGATTAATTATATAATTCAAAATTCAATAAGGTCAAGGATAATAATGTCAAATATTTAGGTAAATTTTTCATTTATAAAATCTTCAGTAGAGTAATAACATTTGCTTGAAAGAAAGTTAAATAATTTACATTTAAATGCTCTGAGGCTGAGAGTTTTAAAGCCATCAGGTAATTTGTTATAAACAGTAATGGACATGCAGTATACATTATTAGAAAACAATTTTATTCTACGCCTAGGAACATTAAGCATATGCACTTTGCGGCTGGGTCTGGTTATAACATCATTAAACAAGTCAAATTCATGTCTGTTTTTGTGTACAAAGATACAAATTTCAAAAATGTATAGTGCTGGAAGTGGCAGTATTTTAAGTTTTTTAAATAGTGGAACACAACTTTCCATTGGGTGCGCTCCGCAAATTGAGCGTACGCATTTTTTCTGAGCTCGAAACACTCTTTTAAGTTCAACCGAATTACCCCATATTATAATGCCATAGCGCAAAATTGATGAGACATAGCCATGGTATGCACATAATAGTGCCGCATTAACACTAGCCACACGTGTTAGTCTATATAAAACGAATACAAATCTATCTATCTTCTTACATAGATCATCAATATGAGATTTCCAGTTACAGTTTTTGTCAATTATTATTATGCACCTGATTACCAACAAAAATATACGCACTCCTTTTAAATTTATCCTGTATATAAATAAAGAGGTAGATAGCGCGCGAAAATTACGGACCCTTTAGGACAAAGCAAAAAGTATAACATTAATTAAAATTAAATGAGAAAACAAATTAACAGTCAATATGTTTTTAATGTTTAAATATGTGTAATTGTTAAATAAGTCAACGTAACCATAACAGACGGGTCACACGGGACACTGCTCGCTAAACAAACATTTCCATACAATGGGGATAAAGGACAGCCCTCTGTGTAGAGCCTGCATGGAGGCGGAAGAAACCGTTGCGCATGTACTCTTCCTTGCAGAATGCTCAGGCGAGGCGTCACCCAGATTAGAACAGAAACCCTCGGGGCACGCAGATCCTTTACCGATGTTCTGATCAGACCCGGAGACGTGGTTAGCTTCTGGAAGGATGTGGGCTGGTTGGAATAACCACCGACGGCCGCCATGGCTCGCGCACAATGGTCCGTCTGAAGGACTAAGTGCGGAAACCAAACCCTCTAACATAGAACATAGAACAGACAGGCCACATCGCAACGCATAACAGCGATCGCAAAGATATGCAGGAGAATCTTTGTACCTAATGCATTCCGACGCGGCCCTCCCAAAAGTGCGCGAGCCTCATTGGACTGGATACAGCTCAAATTCTAATTTGAAAGCATCTGTTTGAAACAATTATACTGCCTTGCGGCGTAGCCATTTTGGATTTCTACAATGCGTTGTGGTGTGGCTCGCCCTAATCTGTGCTAGACTTTAGAGGCTGATTATTTATTTATTTATTTATATTTATATATTCTTTATTGCAACTTATAAGGAAAAAAACACATATTACAGACGTGACACTCACAATAAAAAAACTAAAATGGCAGTGGCCAGGTCACACAATCAGAAGCAGAATAGAGAAGTGGGCCAAAGACGTCACTGAATGGTACCCGAGAGAGGGGATGAGGAAACGGGGAAGGCCAGTGCGTAGATGGGAGGATGATCTCAGTTCGTCGATGGCAGGCGCCGCGTGGAGGAGAAAGGCACAAGATCGTGGAATTTGGAAGGGTCTGGGGGAGGCCTATGCAGGTGAGCAAGACAAACCAACCGGTATCTGTTAGTCACAGTAAAATATGTAAAAATTAGTTTAAAGTTTGTTAATAAAGGCTATTTGAATTGAATTGAATTGAATTCTTTATTGTACACCAGATTACACATTAGAAAAAGAAAAACTTCTTCCGCAGAAACTATAGAACGCCTACTACGCTCCTTACGTACCCCTTTTGCTTCGTTTATGTTCATACATCTTGTCATACACGCAAGCTGGTTTCGAGTACGTACCTGACCTTTCTGAAGAACATCCAATTAGGTCACTATATGTTCTCCTAGGGCGTCCCCTCCCGGCGTTTCCACTCACATGTGCCTTGTAAATACCTTTTGTAAGTCGCCTTTCATTCATCCTCTCAACATGACCAAACCATCTAAGCATACTCTTTTCAATTTTTGTCACTACATCTTCTTTTAAACCGCACCGTTGTCTTATCACATAATTTTTCAGCCTATCATTCCGTGTGGTGCCGGAGTTCCGTGTGGTGCCGGACGTAAAGAATAGCATCACCCCATTTCCTCCCGTGGGTGTCGTAAAAGGCGACTAAGGGACTTACTAGAGAATGGGCAGCAGTGTTCTTTATGCATTTTTTACACCATACTGCGATCGCCAACCCGCCTGCCAAGCGTGGCGATTATGGCAAACTGTCCCAATTTGGGGAGGCCTATGTCCAGCAGTGTATGTCTTTCGGCTGGAATGATGTATGATGATGATCATTCATAGTCACGCCACACATGCTTCGCAAGGAACGCAATAAAAATAATATACAATGGGCGGCCTTAAGGCTCCTACAAACATGCGCGGCACGCGACGCGACACAAAGAGACGAGAGTTTACTGCGATCTCTGCCAGGTTTGATTATGCTATTTGTTTACCTGGTTCTCAGCGTGGCGTTTTGGTCTACTAGTCAGGTCTCCTGCAGGTGAATGACTGTCAGAATTCTCCAAGGCTGATGGTTCCACATTGCCATAGCAGTTCTTCTCAGAGAGACTCCTCTCTCCAAACGGAATTGAAGGCGGCAAGCTGCATGGATAGTCCAGGGTTTTGAAGTATTTTAAACAATCTAAAATGGTGGAAGAAATTGGAATGTCGTATCACATAATAAAAATGGTGGTGAGCGAACAAATTTCAGTGTCATAGGTCATCACTGACAACACGCACTGGTCAAAGACTTTCGTTTTGAGACACTGCGGTATGTGGGACGAGAAAATATTGCGTAGCTTCTCGAACGCTACCCAGCCGAGTCGGATTCGACGATTGACCTCTTTCTCGAAGTTGGACCTACTTGGACAGTTTATCCTAGGTAAACATACTCGTCCGCAACTTTGAGTGTAGTGTCTCCGATCTTCTTGAGAGTGGGTGTAACATGGGCATTTGGCATGGCCTTTGTCCTGTCCATGTTCATTCTAAGACCCACTCTTTCGGAAGCTCTACTGAGGTGATGTGAAGCTTTTTCCTTGGTTTTTGTTAACTTACTATCTCGCGCCTTGCTTGATTGGTTGAATCTTGAGCCTACCTCGAAGTCTTTAACAGGGTCCCTGAAAAAAAAAAAAAAAACATAAATACGATAATAACGCGATCTCACCTCAATTAAAATTTTGGTCATTTCTCGAGAAAAGTCTAGCTAGAACTAAATATGAAACAAATAAAATAAAATAAATTTAATTCAGACAAATTTTTGTTCATATTTTGTTAGTAACACATGAATTATCTTAAAACTATGTTTGTCATGATGCGATCAATTAATGCATTATACTCCATCATCACTACATATTATAAAACAAAGTCCTCTGCCGCGTCTGTCTGTCTGTCTGTTCGCGATAAACTAAAAAACTACTACACCGATTCTCATGCTGTTTTCACCAATGGATAGCGTGGTTCTCGAGGAAGGTTTTAGTATATAATTTGTTAAGTTTTTGTATACATTTTTGTATAAATTAACGATATTTGTTGGAGGTGTCGGAAAAAAATAAGCCGTCTGGGACCTTTCAACGAAAACGCTGCCTAAACCCTTTGAGATATAACAAAATAATGTATGGTGGAATTATTTATCTTCAAAAAAGTCCGGGATGGCATATGTCTATCTGGATAACATACTATATCCATTTTATTGTCTTTTTGTAGGTATTTGTTTGCCGAATTTTACTCTTGGAAATACGATTACGATAACAATACGCTATAATATCAGTAGCTATTAGCCAAATTATGTTCATAGATAAATAAGCTAGCTACTTACGTGTATTTCAAACAGTATACAAGAATATTTATCATAAAAACATTACTAAACACGGCGGCCTTATGATCAAAATTTGTGCATTCCAAAACTTTCCGTTACTTTTTCACTGACATATTTATCACTTTTCGATAAACTAACACTCAATACGAAATCTACATTTATTTCTCAGTAATTCTGTATAAGATTCTTCTATGATTAAACCGTTTTCTCATTGAATCCATTACTTTACGCACGTATAACCTTGATGAATGTTTACATTGGTGTTGGGTAGGACATACAAGAGGCACCTCAAATGTCCCATACAAAACGATTGAATGTCCCAACACCTCAAAATAAAATTTTGTACCGCTTCACTGTGACATACAAATGAATGAATCTCGAACTGACAAGTGAGTGAGTGTGGTGAGGTGAGTGAGGCCTGACAATGCTGACGTGAGGTGAGCGAGCGAGTGCAAGGATTGTCGTTGTCGGTCGAATTCGAATGTCGTCCTATCTTCTGTCGCAGTCGCACTTCTAGCTCGCAAACGAGGTCTTGTCTTGACTCGTTTTGTTGGTTCACTTCAAGTGAGCGGGACAGCGCGGCCGGACGAACGAATGTGTGCGGGCGGGAGAGTAGACCTTATTAATGTAGGTTTTATGAAGTGGCTAAAAAACGACTGTCCATATCTGCTACGAGTGTTCCTTCGGAAAGAATTTTTTCGAAGTCTGGTCAGGTTATCACCAAGAGACATAACAGACTCGGCGGTAAAATCGGTTGCTATTTTTTAATTACAATTTGTATTTTTTTTTTCTTGATTACCTATGTATTAAAAAATAAAAAAAACATGTCGTACGCTGTTTACTTAATTTGAGACACAAATTTTATTCGTCATCCTTCTAAACTACGATGCGTTTGTTGTAGTCATGCATTACTCAGTAATGGTGCCGATTCTCTTGTCACAAAATTCTCTAAACTAGACTAAAAATCACCAAAATTTAGTTTATTCCTGTCAAACGACCATTTCCTATTCTGAAATTGACTAAAGTGACACAACTTGACTATATTTTAGTTTGACAGCTCTAAGATAGTACTGAGTTTTTAAAATTAGTGAAAATGGCAATTTTGCTATTCTGAATTTGACGTTTTTAAACTAAAATTTAGATTTTCTAACTAAATCTGACTATTTTTAATCGCGATTAAAAAGGTGTGGAATAAAATTAGTTTTCATGAACTAAAATTCACACCAATCACCTCGTCTTCTGGTGCAAAACCAGTACTGTATATAAGGTGTATCTATCCATACACGAAATATTTTAAGAGATCTTTATGTCGTAAAAAAGCGAAAAAATCCTTTAATTCTATGAATGACCCGCCTCGACGCGGTGACGCCGAACGGTGCGGTGGGGTGGCGGCACGAGCGCGGTGAATTTTGATAATTAATCATCATATCAAGTAATTTTAAATTATTTAATTTTTTTAATAATATACTCGGAATAAAAAAGAAAATCATTTCCATTGCTTCTTTACCACTTATAGGTGTATCACTTAAAATATTTCGTGTTTATCCCTATATATTTTTTTTCTTTTCTTTTGCTTATATCTCCAAAATGGTGCGTCCTATCGCAAAAATAATGAAAATTTCGACCCCCTTTTAAAACCCCTTAAACCACTATTACTCTACATGTAGGTAATCTTTTTTTTAATTTTCCACACAAAAAGTGAAAAATTCCATAAAAAAACACGTCGCGGCTGCCCCCCATGTGCGCCTCCGGCTCTAAAATAAATCATAGGCAAAAAAGTACAACGTTGCGAAGCCAAAAAAAAATACCACGTGGAGTCACGATTGTCAAATTCGATTTAGTTGTGTCAAACTTATTTTTAAATTTAGAGAATTTTGTTTGCAGAATAGCTTTAAGATTCTCATAGCCAAAAGTAAGGAATTTTAGTGATAGTTTAGTTAGTTTAGTTCGGTGTACAAGAGAATCGGTACAGTAATATGATATTTTCCCTATCCCTCATATTTGTAAGCTCAGCTCAAAGCCTCGTATGTCTTTTGTGTTAGTACTTCAACAATGGTGGGACAATCTGACATTATTGGGACAATGTCACATTTTTGGGACAATATCCCATTGATGTTACATTGTCCTATTAATGTAATATTGTCCCACCTCATTTGAAGTGGTACAATGTACTACCTCACCAAGTTGAATGAGTTACTCATACAAACTCATCAAAATTGCTTGTCCTACCCAACTCTATATAGTTTACATCGCGCCACACGACCACAGAGTACAGACGTATTTTGTTTTCTTTTTTTTTCGTTCGTTTAGTGGTGTTCCCGCTAAAATGTATTAATACCGGTCAAGTATTAATCGATTAATCGAATTCTACAGCCAGATCGTGTTGCAAGTACAAAATAAATGTCAAATATTTCGTCCAGTTGCGGACGTGACCCTGAGAAAAGTTATGCACCAATGGTGTTCATTAGATTTCGAGTGTTTTCTCAGTATAAACGGTGTATCGTGCGATATTTCGGAGGATTTCGTTTTGTTTTTTTCATTGTTGGTACTTACGTGAATTATTTTAAAATTATTATTTGTGCCGCATTTTTATTTCGTGTTGAATTTCCGCCGCATTTTTAGTTCGTATTTTGATTTTGTGTTTGTTATCTTTAGGTAAAGACTCATGAGACGTTCAGATCATAAGTACTTTTTATATATATATACTTTTTTTACTTTTAAATCATTTGTTTCGGTTTCTATTCACATAGTGAATCACATTAAAATTAATATTAAGTTAGAAATTTGAGATATAGCCTGGGATATGGAGAAGGACATAGGGTACTTTTTTATGCGATAACCGACATGCACGCGGGCGAAGCCGCGGGCAAAAGCTAGTAATCTATAATTGTAAGTTCTTACCGTTTTTATAACATATTTTTTGCTTATAACCAAGCGAAACCGTCGCTTAACTTAATTCAAGTCTGCAAGTCGTCACTACAAACACTTAAGTTCAAAAATCTACAACAAGTTAAACAAAAGCTTGCACATCTACCCATTAACCAAGAGCAAATGCAAAATGAAACTTAACTCCTGGTTAAAATCACAAAGTTACGATTAAACAGAGAAAATCGTGGAAGTGTAAAATACACGTCACTCCCTTACACACCCCAACAAAACCACACGCAACACACATGCCACAAACACCACAAGCACCCCTCGCACATCTCATTAACACTTACCCACACACTCATTCCCTCTACACTCACCACATTAACTAAACGTCAAAATACATCCCATATCAAATTATACTATGTCCTGTACTGTTTATTTTTAACTTATTTTTTGTTTTAATTATTAATTATCTAAATCTAAATTAACTTAATTACCTATTTTGTATGGAACGTCATTCCATTCTGTATCTGGAGAGGGGTGTTGATAGCTGCGCCACAGTTTATACTTTTGCGGCTATCATCGTTCTACTTGTTGTACTTGTCTTGTGTTATTGTTCCGTAATAAACTTTTTATTATTATTACTTTTTTTATTTTTTTTATTCTACTATGAGTTTGCTCTTGACTTTAGTCTAGGGTCTGGATGACAGAGACAAAGTCTACGATGGAGTGAGCTTACCCAGAAGAAGCCTGTTCACTCTCACTTTGAATAGATTAGGGTTGTATGCGTTCGGAAACACAGACGCAGGCAGAGAGTTCCACTCCTTTGCTGCTTTGTTTTTCCTCATAGGAGTGAATAATTGTATTCTTTTTGAGCGAAATAAATTTTCTTTAACCGTAAACCGTATTATAACATTAGACAAATAACTGTTCTCACCCTTTCGTTATTTCGATGTAAACGTTTAATAAACTCCGTTATTTCACGATAAATACAAAGCACTGTAATCTATTTACCATTTACATTAAAAAAGTAACTCTAACTAAAGTGAAGTAATTTCAACAATATTACACAATAACTCGTTATTTAGCCGTTATTTGTCTAATGCTATAAGTAAATGGTAATATAAAATCCAAATAAATAATGGAAAATAAATTAACATGAAAATAATGTTGAGAAAAATAATTGTAAATAAATTAAAATAAAATTGAAATAAATAAATTAAAATTGCAAATAAATTAAAATTTAATTGAACTCAATTGAAATTAAATTGGGATAAATAATTGAATATAAATTTAATATAAAAATATAAAACTCGCTCACTGCTCGAGCCACTGGGGTTTGTAGTAAAATATATTCACCTACGTTATACTGTGATTCGGCATACAAATCGTACAGCATACAATTGGCGTCATTCCGTGAAAGCTGCAAATCTGAAACAATAATTATAATAGCAGTTTGTATTATCTACAAAGAAAGGATTCATATATTTGAAAAAACGGACTTACAGTGTTTGTATTGGAAAAATCCACAACACTGCCCAAAGTGGGCATCGAACATAAGAAAGGGGTGTTCGGCAGTCGCGCTTGCTATCTACTAGACCATCGAGGACCAACAACTTTAACCTAACCTATACTCCATTTATTATAACATTAGACAAATAACTGTTCTCACCCTTTCGTTATTTCGATGTAACCGTTAAATAAACTCCGTTATTTCACGATAAATACAAAGCACTGTTATCTATTTACCATTTACATTAAAAAAATAACTATAAAGAGCAGTAATTTCAACAATATTACACAATAACTGTCGTTATTTAGCCGTTATTTGTCTAATGCTGTAAATGGAGTATAATGTTACACAATAATAAATGAATAATCTGTATAAAGTATAATCTAGAATCTTTTGACTTAATATTTAAAACTGTTTGAGATATTTTTTATTTTTTTTTATTCAAGAGGAACAACAAACAGCTACAATATAAATACAGAAACAAGAAAATACACAAAAATTTGAGACAATATAAATATAATAATAGACAATATAGCCCACAACGCTGTTCACAGATTAACAATAGGATACAATACAGTGAGAATAATGAAAATAATCGCTAGAGATATATTGAAAACTGTTTGACACTTTTGAATTTCACTTGGAATGTTCTAATAAATCATTCATAGTTCTTTGTATTTGTATGTAAAATTACATGTTAATATATTCAACACAATGTAAATTGTTTTATGAATAAAATAAATCCAAACTAGAAGCACTAAGGGCCTATGCAGACAACATCATTTAAAAATTCGTCGTGTAAAAAGAAAGAAAAGTGTTTAAATTACTCACAGGAGGGTGATTCTTCTGTCGTATAGCAACTTTAGCTGATTGGCAGTTGTTTACGTTAGTACACTCTCCATCCAGGCCATTCCAGGAACAATTTGATCCTAAAGAAAATGTATAAGAAGTTTATGTATAACATGATCAGAGACTCTCTATGAGAGGGTCATAATTAGAGATCGGATATTCAGATGCATACTCACCTAAAGTTGAGATGTTGGCTAATATGGAATGCGTTTTTGTATCGAAAAAATTCCACGGTTCTGGGATTTACAAATTTAGGTTTCTGGTATATGTTTCTGGTATATTTACATCACACTATCTATATATACTAATAATACTAATATTTTAAAGCCGAAGAGTTTGTTTGTTTGTTTGTTTGAACGCACTAATCTCAGGAACTACTGGTTAGAATTGAAAAATTCTTTTTGTGTTGGATAGTCCATTTATTGACAAATATTATAAGCTATATAACATTACGCTACAACCAATAGGAGCGGAGCATAAATTAAAAATGTTGCAAAAACGGGTAAAAATAATTCCTTTTTTAGAGCTTCCGTTGCGTGCGCTGCGTAAACGGTTTAAGTTACGCAAATATCATGTATTATGGAATTATTCCTCTTTAAAAGTTCTAAAAAAAAAGTCCGCGGCAGCATGTCTATCTTTTAAGATTGACTCACTATAACCATTTTTTATGGTAATCAAATTTGTTCGAAATTAATGCATTATTTGCGAAGGAGTTTTATCAACATAATATTAATCCTTATCCAAATAAATATGTTATTAATCACAAGTATTTAAATGTAAACAAAATTGTACTTGACATCACTTGATTTCAATCAACATCTTAGGAGATATCATAATTTAAAAAAGCTAAAGAGTTTGTTTGGTTGAACGCGCTAATCTCAGGAACTAATGGTTCGAATTGAAAAATTATTTTGGTGTTGGATAGCACAATTATTTAGAAAGATTATAGGCTATTTAACATCACGCTACGACCTTAAGGAGCCGAGCAAACGACAAAAAGTCGGAAAGAACGCAAAGCGAAATCGGAGCGAATCGGCTGAATTTTACGCGGACGAAGTCGCGGGCAGAAGCTAGTTGAATTATATTATTATAGAAAATTTTGTAGTGCAGCAAACAAATACCTACAAGAAGACAATAAAATGGATATAGTATGTTATCCTTAAGAGATAGACATATGCCATCGCGGACTTTTTTGAAGACCTTTATAAGATACACAATTCCACCGTACATTATTTTGTTATATCTCAAAGGGTTTAGACAGCGTTTTCGTTGAAAGCTCCCAGACGATTGATTTTTTCCGACACCTCCAACAAATATCGTTAATTTATACAATACTGCATACAAAAACTTAACAAATTATATACTAAAACCTTCCTCAAGAACCACGCTATCCATTAATGAAAACAGCATGAGAATCGGTGCAGTAGTTTTTGAGTTTATCGCGAACAGACAGACAGACAGACGCCGCGAAGGACTTTGTTTTATAATATGTAGTGATAGTGATATCATAATATAATACAGTGTTTATGATTATACTACAGTTCTGCAAGGTTGTTATATTATATATTGTTTTACCAATAACCCAGTATATTGTATGTTTTATTTAACAAGTGAATTAAAAAATAGTAACAATTGCAAATACATCAAAACTTACACTATAATAATAAAAATCTTTATTGATACAAAAACCTTTGACATTGCTTAAAAACTAGGATACATAACTTGGTTAACTAAAGGACACACGGATAAGGAAAACCCTGAATTCCTAAACTAGGTGCTCCTGTGACTTAGGAGTCAGTTTTCTGCTGTTGCTGTGGTACCAAAAACCTTTTTATTGTGTTCCAACATTACAAAAATAGTCATTGCCATTGCAGGTTACAAAGTATTATAATAAACAACGTAGGAATATTCAGGTATGCTGAAAACTACTTTTAAAGTGTGTAAGGGTGCGTATGTTAGAGTAAGGGTGTAGTGTATGTTAGAATGAGGGAACTATTTTTTTCCCCAAATACAATACACTTATTTAACTTCTGGTGATAATTAGGGTTCCGTACCAAAATCGTAAAAAGGAACATAAGGGTTTCTTTTATTTTCTGTTTTTTTTTTTAAATATTCTATGCGACTCAGTCTGTCTGTCCGTCTGTCACAGCTGGATATCTCAAGAACTACTAATGCTATCAACTTGAAATTTGGAATAGTTTTAAATGATGTTTGCCCAACTATTTTTCAAATGAGAAAGAAACAAAAATTTTTTTTTTTTGAAATGGTGCTACTAGAGCATGTGAGTTATATGAAAGAGCGCTATTTGCACAATCTCGAAAACCCCTTGACCGGTTTTATTTCTCTCCGAGTCCCTACCTACGTGTCAGTATCGCTTCAATGACCTGTCTCTTGCTCCAAGGGGATTCCAAAATCTCCCACAACCTTCGTTCGTTCAAAGTCAAAGTCAAAGTATTTATCTACGCCCATGCTATAAATCCTCTATAAAAGTTTCTGAAACAGTTAGCTTATTGCCAACATTAAAACACCCAATGTCATAGTAACCATAATAGCATCCAAACGGGAGTATGTTGTAGGTACTGAATTTCATTATGCAACTCCTTTGCTTTTACGAGGATGATGATCCCTTCCTTACTCATCTATATGATGAGTAAGGAAGGAATCATCATCCTCCCTTCCATTCTCACTACTCAATTCTTGGTATCTTTATGAATTTCAAAAAAAGAACATTGTCACGCACGCGCGTTTCACTATACTATACCATAGCGTCGTATCCCGCCATTTTTGTTCGATATTAGTATTGCAAAAACTGTTTCAGAACCTTTTATAGAGGATTCATGTCAAGGGTGTAGATAAAGTCTTGTATGCAACTGTAATAATTAAGTATTAATTCGTGTTTTAATACCCCTTATTATACAACAGTTGCATAAATAACTATTATATGTGTGCGTTTTTATGTGTTAGATTATCGGTTTACTTTAAGAGACTTTAAATCACTACAAATACTTATTATTTATACTTGCTTACCTTCAGGTAGATCGAAAATGTTTCCATGATCTTCTCCACCACAAGAACTCAGTGCAAACAAACACAAAACAACAATTTTAGTAAACATATTCACTAGAAACACGT
Organism: Dryobota labecula; assembly: GCA_947523025.1. Classification (NCBI taxonomy): domain Eukaryota; kingdom Metazoa; phylum Arthropoda; class Insecta; order Lepidoptera; family Noctuidae; genus Dryobota; species Dryobota labecula. Next base: position 10,941,316 of record OX383312.1, read on the forward strand.
CATACTATCACAAGATGTTAATGATACGTCCGATGTTCGTAGAAACAGGAAAATGAATAAATATAATATGGATATATTAAGAAAAACTAGTTTTGTTAGTTAAGATTACTGAAATCTGGTTCCGAGGTGATTATAAGACTTATGTAATAATTATGGCCCAAGGGCGTTTGTCCACCGCAGCTGTCAACGTGACGCCACCGAGAAACGAGATTTTTCGAACCGAACGTGACGTCCCGTTGACGGCGATCGTTTGTCCATCGCGACCGAACTCGGTGGTTCAGTATGTTATGATAGATAGATAGATAGATATATAGATAGATAGAATACTCTCTATCATGTAAACCATAAAAATTACAGTTAAAAATGTAGAACTGTTACATAGAGTGTCACAATGGGCGGTCGTATCGCTGATCTTTTACAGACAACCTTTGGATAGATCAAAAGTAGAAGGAGAGACAATACTGCAGGTAGTCAGTGGTCTACTATAGATAGACAACACTAGAGCCGGGGGAACGGCGCGGCGCCGGTGCGACGGCAGTGTGTTGAGAACATAAAAAATCAGCCTTTCACAATCTCGGGCCCAGTTCTAGCAGTCTCGCTGAACTACTCGAAACGTCGGCGGCTGCGGTGACGGCTCTCAGGTGACAGACGCGAAGTATCGCTACCTCGGCGTCGTCACTCACTCTCGGTGACGTCTCGTAACGACTGCGGTGGACAAATGCCCTAAGACTATGTATGAGTAATTTACATAATAAGCTTTATCTAAATGCGTTGCTATGTAACAGTACGACAACTCGGCACTATTTTGGTCGTCCATATAAAGTGTATTCAGCCTAGAATGTATTGTTGGGATACAGGACTCCTCTGTGAGAGGGAGTGGGCTGTGTGTGCGGATTCGTGATTGTTATAATTTTACGTTTTAGATTATTTTGCTTATTGTGACCGGTTTCCTGAGGAAATTTTCCTTGACCGTTGTATTTAACAGGAGTGTGGACTGCCTTGGTTTGCATCCACTCATCCACTCTTAGGCCTCGGTCTCGAAGACAGCGATTGCGGGGCGGGGGCGGCGGCGGCGGCGCGGGGAGCGGCGCGGCAACGCAGACCCGGTCTCGAAGCCAGCGGGCAGATCGCGCCGCGCTAGAGCGGCGTAGTGTTGTGTTATGAGAAATTAGTGTCTTTCTTCGCGAACGAAATGTCTAACGACCCGGCCAACGTCATTGCGCGAATTGCGGAGCGGCAAGCGTTTTATCTGTTTATTGCGCGGTCGAGACGCGCAACGCACCGTGGCTAGTTGTGATCACACGCAATTAATTAGGAAAACCGCTGCCGCAGCCGCAGCCGCGCAATGTCGTGGCCGGGCCGTAAACAGCGACGACAACATTTTTTTGAAACAAATTTCTTCGTAATGTTAGATTTATTGTGGGCAAAAGAAGATGTGAATTCCTACAACCGGGCAAGAATTGACGTAGTGTGTTCTTGCCCGGTTGTAGGAAATCACATCGTTCGTGTCGTTCATGCAGACGTGTGGGCACCGCTAGGCTGGTGCGTATCACTCATACGCCACTCCCCGCTCACCGCTGCCTTCGAGATCAGTCCCATATAAATCTATGCATTGAAACGCACCGCTCCCCGCGCCGCCCCCGCCACCGCCCCGCGCCCGCTGACTTCGTGACCGTAACCTTAGGAGAAATTAAGTTTATAATCTCTGATTTTCTATCTTATTTCCGGTCCCATCATCATTTCAGCCGAAAGACGTCCACTGCTGGGCATACTGAAAAACTTTTTAAGTTGATTTAACCTTTTTTAACCTATATTTTGGGTTAATATAGCACCTATTGAGATTTGTTAAATCAACAAAATTTTTGTCAAAACAAACGTCATGGAACAGTTTTTTTAACACAATGGTTTTTCAGTGCATAGGCCTCCCCAAGCACCGCAACTTCGACAGGTGCTTCTCGCATCCAGCGGATTTATGCGACCTTCACAAGGTCATCGGTCCACCTTGGGAGGCCTTGTTTCCACTCCCAGTCTAAAGAAAAGCTACTAAATATCAATATTTTACATGGAGTGACTTCAATCTGACCTCTACTGGTCTGTCTGGTCTAACATTAAGGTCAAAACATATTATTTGCACTATTAGCTAATAATGGTGAACTCCCGACCTGTCTGACGTCACATCTCTGTATTACCACGGAGTAGATAAACAACAGAATGTCGCCGGCTGTCCCTGAAAACTAGCGCTGGGTGGGACTTTGTCTCGTATAGGGTCGCAGCATTATGCTGAGCGATGGCCGTTTTGCGTGGATGTGACGCATATTTTCCCCCAAATTGTTCTTTTCATGTTTGTATTCCTGCCAGCTAAATCAGCAGATTGCAGTTGCAGATAGCAGATTGTGCAGCTTGTGGGTGAAATATACGCAAAAAGCCTACACAGCGTTCTGCGCGTACAATATAATAATGGATTTAGGATGTCGATGGGGCTTCCGCGCTATTGCAGCGCTTCGCAGATGTTTGCGGAAGCCCGTGTTGACGATTTTCATGCCTTTATGAGGAAGAGAACAGCGTCAATAATGGGTAGGTTGCGCGGAAGCTCCAATAGCATCCTCAAAACATTATTAGACAAGGTGGACAGTCCCTTCATAAGGCACTGGGTACGGAGGCACGTGCCAACATGTGTTGGGTTTTTAGTTGTTTGTAAGTGTTACTAACATAGTTTTTAAGTCATTGTTACTAATACCATATATATTCTTGCTCAGTGGGTAAGTTTGTTCTTGAGATAAATAAATTCATCCCAACTACGGAACCCTTCATTGCGCGTGGTCGGACAAGCACTTGACCGATTTTTTAATAATATTTTGCTTAATAATCCATATAAATAAAATCAGATTTTAATAATTAATTACAATCTAGCCTATAAGACTAATAAACAATTTTAATCTTACTAAATTGTACTTCCTGTTCGTTCTGATATAATAATATAAACACTTCGTTCATGTGTTATAATGTACGTGTGTAATTGTCATTATTATTTCTAAGCAAGACTGTATGAAGTTTGGTCTTTGTTAGATTATACACTCTGTGGTCGTTATACTTTTTTATTTACTCAGTAGAACCTATCTTAGCTACAAATTTGTTATTATTAATTAAATATGTACTAGTTTTTCTAGAAATATAAAAAAAAGCAATTTTATTCGTCTTTCTGTGTCTTTAAAGCGCGTATTTGATATTCTTGTGATTTATGTAATGTATTTTAGTAGACATGAAAATTAATAAAATTATTGTTTTGTGTTTGGTCGTCATGAGTGTTCGTACAATGAAGAGAAATATGAAAAAGTGTTAGAAGTGCCTGAAAGTAACCCAGTCTATTTAATTTAGGTATAATATGATAGTTTGACTCTAAAAATCCACCTTATAAAGCTAACAGAACTTTATTTTGATAACAATGGGACCAATCTGGAAGTATATCCTCTCAAATAATTTAAAAAAAAAAAAAAACCTGCCAAGTGCGTGTCGGACCACGTACAATGAAGGGTTCCGTAGTTGGTATGAATTTATCCCATGAAGAAACTTAACAAATAAAAAAAAACATGTTAAAAAACATGTTCTTCCATACGGAATGTATGGGAGAACATGTTTTTCAACTGTAAATGTAAGTTGGTTGACTATTACTCGGTAACTTGTGACGCCTACTTGACTGTGATAGTTTTCCTTTTAACTTCATTATATATACTACTAATGTGAATTTTTTCACGTATCTAATTATAACCATTTAGCTTGGCCTGCTCCCGCTGTAGGCGGAGCAGGAGGGCGTGTTAGACTTTTACTGACTAAAACCCACCCGTGTTCCTTCAGTTGCCTGTGTGCCAGGGCCGCGGTATCCCTTTCGGACAAACCCGCAACCCTGGCAGGCACCGGTCCTAGAGGACCTCGTCAGTGCGTGCTGACATCTCTTTGAGGCGCGCGTGGAACACAACGCGCCGTCGACCCGGGCCTGTTGTGCTATTCTGTAACTATCTCACCGTGAAAACCTAAGTGAAGTGAGCTGTCAATAGTGTCAATCCCAAGCGCATCAGGTGGAATTACAGCTCACTTCATGCTCACTTCACCTAAGTTTTCACCGTGAGATTTTACAGAATAGCACTGGCAGTGCTATTCTAGGCTGTAACCATCTCACCGTGAAAACTTAGGTGAATTGAGCGTGGAGTGAGCTGTCAATAGTATCAATCCCTAGCATCAAGTGGAAAGACAGCTCACTTCACCTAAATTTTCACGGTGAGATGGTTACAGAATAGTTCTGCTGGTCCTTACCGGACGGCGAGCTCCCATAGCTCGCCGTCCGCAAGCCCGCGCTTACGGTGGCCGGGAATCGGCTCCGATTCCCGCCGTCCAGGGCGTCTCGCACAGACTGCCGCTCCCTCACGCAATCCGCCTCCTCCTTCTCGAGCATTATTGCTTCGCAGAAGGAGGTCCAACACTTAGCCTGTTTTCTATGTTAGAGAAGAGTATAAGTATTTTTTAGGTTAGTATAGGTAGTACAGAAAAACAAACAAAAATATTCATCAACAATAAATTTTCTTTAATCACAAACCAATAAAAAATTTGAAAAAAAAGGCCAGACTCATTCAAGCCCACACGACACTTTCAATCCAGGGTTTGTAGTGAGCTACTCTGGTGTAGACATCGGGAGTAGTGGTATTGGGTCCACAATTGGAAGTGCCAAATGACGTCACTCCAATGATGGTGTAGATACAGCGGGAGAATTGAGTGGTGATCAGCAAAGGCTCACCGGATAGACCCTGGAAAAGCATAAAAAAAACATGAACTGATGGACGCTAGTGACATGAAATTGTGATATATATTGCTATAGAGCTACCATTGACCGGGTAATATGTCTTTCATTGTCTTGAATGTGCCCTGGCGGCTGAGAGTATGTCATGCTCACTTAGATGTCTCGCTGATGGTGGCGCGTGTGTTGGATCATTTAGCTCCCTTTAAAATGGTTGAGCTGAATGGTGCTAATCTATGCGTCATGTTCGTGAACGGGCGCCGTCAGTTGGGACTGGTCATCTCTTAGCTGCCACGGGTTATTTTATTTTATTTTGTTTCTATTTGTTGTACCTATGCTTGACGCTTTTAACGTGTAAGTTTTTATTATTTTTATTTTTACATCGTTCTCACTTTTAGTTATAAATGCAACATTATAGATGTAACGAATACTTTTGTAACAATTTAATTTAAAAGAGTGTCCATGGAGTTTCTTGCCCGTTCTTCTCCATAGGTACCTACTACAGTTTGGAATGGGCATGTAGCTTAATTTTTCTTACTGACCGACTCCTTGACAATTTAAAAGTGCTTGTAAATGGTTTAATTGAAATAAATGATTTGAGTTTGAGTTGAGTTTGAGTTTGATACCCATATTTAGATTAAAACTATAACAAGCAAGTCATTTCTTATAACCAGTATCCGCTTTTATAACATGTTGCCAAAGTCGGTTACAGAACTTAGCGATGGGAAGTTCAAAACCCACATCAAAGGTATCCTATAAAAAAATAACGTAAACCTTATCAAAAAAGGATATTATAAAATTAAAGACTACGTTGAAGACAAGGAAGTTTGGTAATAATTCTCCTGCACATGTGGATTCCATGGTAACTCATTCAAATTCAAATTCAAATTCAAATGTTTATTGCTCAACACAGTACATAATCATACATTTCTAGATGTCAAGTGAATGCGCAGTCCACTGTGTTGCACCAATTCAGGCATGCAAAATTATTATTAAAATTATAAGCACCATTAAAATTATACCATTTCATAAATTGACAGTTATACAATAATTTCAAAATAGTACCATAGACAATGTCATAAATTCAAATCAATAAGCATGTAATGTCAGAATATATAATGTCATGATAACTAAGTAATGTCTAATTATGTAAATGTCTAATAAACTGCTCCTAAATCCGATGTTTTATTGTCTACATTCTTCCTTGACATAATCAAATAATCATTTATTTGACATTATATACGTACGATTCTATTTTCAACTCTATATTAGTGGTATGCGGATGTGACATTATTTAAATTTATTTCTGGCAATGTCAATTGGCTTAAATTGGATTTTATTTTGTATAATTTTTTAAATCTTTTATATAGATTTTTTTCTATTTTGTGAATGAGAGAACGTTGTAGGCCTAGTAAGTAGATTGTAGATTTGTTGACTATTTTCTATTTTATTAAGTACCTGGTACTTGTTGTAAGGCTGAGACTGTCCTACCAAACCTATTAAGAGTCTATACTACCTCAGCGCCACCTCACTCTCTTTCTCGCTCGCACACTATTGCTACCGGTCACGCGAGCAAGCGAGACAAGGCAACAGGGAAAAGGCTCCAAGTCGCCGATAGTTCAGGTAATTTCTTTTTACGGTGAAATAATGGTCATTTAAAAAAAGTAAATAACATAAGACCTGCTTTATAGTTAGTTCAGTTAATATGCAAAGTTTCATTATCTAATTTGAAGTATTTTTTGAATACCAGCGGTTTATTGTTCGGTTTGGAGGTAACTTTGGATTTTTTTTCTATCGAGAAAATTTTATGGAATCGTGTTTTCGGCTAACATAGTACTTAACATTAATCCTCAACTTTACCATATCGCACCTTTGGGAACAAAGGGTCACTTCTGCATGTTTTCCAACTTTACAGGAAGAGCATTTTTTTTTACCTAATTTTTTAATAACTGTACTGTTTTAGAGTCTTAAGGCTGGTCTCACAGTCTTAAGTTGATTAGTTCTTCACGGACAAGCATGCTGTGTATATAAAGTCGATTATCGCGGATATTTGTTTTTGCAAAAACATGCAGAAGTGACGCTTTGTTCCCAAAGGTGCGATATATTTATTTCACAATGAATGCTGCAGTATTCTCGACATAACGGAGGATCATGCTAAGCCATTTGAGGTAGTATAGGCCCTTAACATTGTAAACGTAGAGAGAGTAACCGTGGAGTTTCTAGCCGGCTCTTTTTCATAGGAAATAACCAATTGGAACCGTGCACCTAGCTTCTGACGTTTCGTAACTGCCCATGTAGGTTTATGTGAAATGAAATATTTTGATTTAAAGTGATGGCGTCAAACATGTAGCCGAATTCTGTGCCGAGTCCATTAAGATGGCCATCGACAAGCTAAGATGAAGATAAAACAAAAGTGGTTCGTGACCATAAAAACTGCCGATTTAATAATGCGTGATTGGAATGTAGATCTATTTTGTTTTATTTTATTTTTCTGTATACCACCTACTCAAGTTAATTATCTTTTTGTTTGCACGTGTTTCTGTGACAAATAAACCTATTTTTCTTTCTTTCTTTCTTTCTAATAATCAAAAATGACACTTTAATTAAACAACACTGATAACAATTCAAAGACACAAATTATAAAACATATCTGCACTACTGATCACTCTAAAGTAGCACTTGAAGATCGCTTGTATCGTTTGAAGTTTACATGTCGCTTGATCGCTTGTTTTTCGACTGACCCGGGTCGGGGTCCATACCGGCCTTATATAGTCCTCAGATAGTTCCAGAACCTTCTACTGTAGAAACATCTAGAATGTTTGAGTACATACCGGCCCCGACTGACCAGATGTCGATAGTGCTAGAAAGTTCTAGCATCTTTCTAGAAGCATCTAGTTCTGCTACTTGATACTAGATGGCGCTAGTGTGCTATCTATAATGGGCTTATGATGTAAAATTTACCTTACAAGCGTCAGGAGAATGAGATTTGCTTCCATAGCACATTTGAGTGTCATATTTAATTCCCTCCTTTAATGTGCGATTCGGACGATCACTGTACGCAGCCTTACACTCTTCTTCGGTGAACTCGTCCAAGTTGATCTGAAAATGAACAAATTAATAATGAATAATGAGTCAGTAGTCATAGTCAACCATGAGGCTTGTTGACGCCAAAAATATAATATAATTAATATGACTGTTCTAGTCAAAAGCCTAATACGTGCATTATTTTATAGGGAAAATGCTTAGGATTGGCCAATGATGAGATGTTCGTTCCTTGATCCTATATTTTTCACTACTATACCCTTCAGTGCTATTCTGTAAAAAACTCACCGTGAAAACACAGGTGAAGTGAACTGTCATTCCATTGATGCTAGGGATTGTCACTATATATTGATGCTCAGTTCACCTGTGTTCTCACGGCGAGAACAGGCTGATGCTACGGATTGACATTATTCACAGCTCACTTCAAGCTCACTGTGAACTCACTTCACCTAAGTTTTCACGGTGAGATTTTTACAAAATAGACCGGCCGATGCTAGGGATTGATACTATTAACAGCTCACTTCAAGCTCACTGTACGCTCACTTCACCTAAGTTTTCACGGTGAGATTTTTACGGAATAGACAGGCTAATGCTAGGGATTGACACTATTCATAGCTCACTTCAAGCTCACTGTGAGCTCACTTCACCAAATTTTTCACGGTGAGATTTTTACAGAATAGACAGGCTAATGCTAGGGATTAATACTATTCATAGCTCACTTCTAGCTCACTGTGAGCTTACTTCACCTAAGTTTTCACGGTGAGATTTGTACAGAATAGACCGGAAAGATCCCCGAGAGAAGACCATGTGCTACCAAAGGTCAGTCCTAACCCTTCCTACGCTCATCTTCGAACGCTAATCACGTAAATAGTATGATTTCAGTTAGAGTAATAGGTAATATTTGGCCGCCCGCAAAAACCTATAACACTGATGACATACCCAACAAAGCTCGTGGCGCTTACTGAGATCGGTCCACGGATAAGTGACCATCGAGAACCCTCCGTGCCTCACAAAGCACGTTAAAAAAAAAACTTTTCTTTTTTTTTGCAGTTTGCAGCTCGGTTACTGGGGCTCGTGGCTAAATAATTACAGCCGCACGGGTCGATCTTCAGGGTTAAGCAACACTTGCCGAGGTCAGCTCCTGGATGGGTGACCATTCATTACATACCAAAACCCCTCTGCACCTCGGAAAACATGTTAAGCAGTTGCCCCGGCTGTCATTCGTAGATCTTTGCCAGTCGTTACGGCTACCCGACACCCGAAAGTCTGACAATTATTCTTACCAAGGAGTATGGTGTTTCCCAGTAACTGGGTTGTGGAGGTCAGATAGACAGTCGCTCCATGTAAATTACTAGTATTCAGTTGTATCCGGGTAGACTGGAAGCCAACCCCAACATAATATTGGGAATGAATGGCTAGACAGATGAAGGTATTTTGTCAGCTCAGACTTTTAAGACTGAAGATAATGATATCTTTTAAGCTATTGCATAGCTTCTATCGCGGGCCTTGAGCGCGGGGACCGAATCCAGAAATTCCGTAACGAAAAAACCTCACGCTCCCCACTCCGACGGTTTTACTACACCAGTACCATCTAGTGATCTAATAATTTCTGGCAGTTCTTTTTTCTGTGTACTGCGTATTTTATTCTTATAAATATTAGTTTATAAAACAATGATCTTCACAAAAAGTGATTGTTGATAGTGGGGTTTGAACTCACGACCAGTCGATTACGTGTACATTCAGTTCCCCTGTTGCACCGCAAGGCTACAATGACTTAATTAAAGCTTGCCAAATAGTTGATACCATTCCAGTTGAACAATTTTTAAACTTGACTAGACGGTTGGAAATGACTGACAGATGGAATTTTTTCGCTGTCAAAACAGTTTGTCACTCTTTTTTTATTTAAAATTACTTTAGGTTCAACACGTTCGTCTATTTTAAAGTTGTTATTATGCTTATATTTGAATAGTATTTGACTTTGTTTACGTAGTTATACACTTTTACGACGTTCAGCACTTATTTATTTTGTTTTTAAGCTATTGCATAGCTTCTATCGCGGGCCTTGAGCGCGGGGACCGAATCCAGAAATTCCGTAACGAAAAAAAATAAAATTAATATCAAAGAAAAAGAAATACTGCATAAATAAAATAAATAAATAATTATAATTGCATAAGTTGATACAAAATGCTATGCAATAGCTTTACCGCGGCAGTCCCCGAGTGCCACACGTCTTTTTTTTTTTTGAGGATGGGAAATCCTCAACTGACCCCTCCCGCTCTGGGTGGAGCGGACGGGAGTGTCAGACTCTTACTGACTAAAACCCACCCATGTTCCTTCCTTGGCCCTTTATGTTCCGGGGCAGCGGTACTCCTTTCGGACACTCCCGCTGAAGATAATGATGTCTTACCGTCTGAATCTCGTCAGCCATTTGATCATAGGAGTTTGATTTGAGATCTCTCCATGTCGTGGTGATAGCTGTCTCAGCGTTAGCCGCTGCAACGTGGAGACAAGCTGGCAGCACATTTTTGTTGAATGTAATCCTGAAAGCAAGACATTTAGGTATTACGATTTTATTAAACTTCATGCTTGTCTTCCTCGAAAAGTTAGGCAGAGTTGTTCCTATACAGGGTCTAAGGGACAGCTCTCCGCAAACTAACGCAAACTAACAGGGCCTCAAAGTCTGCTATTACAATAGTGTCAGAATGGTCTATCATTGATTTCATAATTGGTGATTTTGACAAGTTTGGTAATCTACTAATATAATGGCGTCATAATGATTTTCCAATGTTCAGCCACTGACACTCCATTGAAATAATTAGTAATCTCGTACATAATGAAAAATTAAACTTCCTACTAACCTTCCTACTACTTCAGATTGCTTATAACACTAATAAATAATATGTTAAAATATATATAAATGAAATCTAGCATGAATAAATATTCAAATTTAGTAAAAGTTTTTCGAAAATCTTTTCTACTCACGGGTTTTATAATAATGGCAATGCGACAATGCCATTGTAATACAATTCTGTTACGAGACCATTGACCGACCAATGATCGACCATTATGAATTTAGCAGATTACGAACTTTTAGCAAAATGACAATGGGATCGTGTTGGAGTGACGAATTTATAAAAATAGCAGACTTGGGCCCCTGGGTGCATTCAGCTTCTTATTTTGAATCATATTCCACCGACAATTTGCTCATGAAAAATTTAAATTGTAATCGTTTTTTCAGTTATTATTCCTTTATTTCAATGTAAAATTACATTCTCTGTACGCAGCACTCGATTTATGTAAAAAAAACAGCTTAAATAAAAATAAAAAACATCTGCAATGGATGTTGAAATACTCTAACGAACGACGCTCGAAATCAGCTGTTCACTTTCTGCCTAGCTACGGAGGGCGGCCGAAGGCTCGCTGCGCTGCCGTTCGCTACGTGCGTTTTGCTACGGTAACGATAAATTGTGTCAGAGGTAATAAAACAAATTAGGTTTATTGGATTCCCATAATGTTCCTGAAATAATTTCATGGTACCGGTCATCTTAGTATGATATACTGAATTCACCCCATTCATTCACTATTTTTATTTTTTCTTGTATGATATATTGATTCAGTCTGCGGAGAGCTGTCCCTTATACCCTTATATTGAATTAATTTAAACTTAAACTCGGAACAGTACTGGCTTTATCTGCAACTTTCCACGACCTTAGTTCTTTCTGCTGAAGTTTAAGCTGGCTGGCATTAATAAGTGACAGTTATGTAAGGTTAGGGACCTACAAGAAGAATTAATTCATGCAAATGTACGAATTACTAAGTTACAGAAACAAAAAGATTGTACTCAGGCTAAGGAAACTAATAACTTATATAATGAATTATTTGATACTAACTGCAACCCTCATTCCTTAATTACAATAGACCTTACTGAAAATTCTATATTGAAACAAAATAATAGTTGTTATAGAGTTAGTCAAAATAAAATTAAAAAGTATGCAAAACTAAATAAAATCATAAATAAATGCAATAAATTCAAGAAACAACAAAAATACAGTTCTGATAATATTAAGCTAAGGAAAGAACGTGTTTTTCTAATAAATAAATTAAAAAACTATCAAATTAAATTAGAAGACAGTAAAAACATTTATCAAATTGACACCCAACAATTACAGTCTGAAATTGATGTACTTGAAGAGTCACTTCATTCACTTTATATTAAGTATGTGAGCTCTCAAAAACAAATAAAGGAACACATTCTTGCTGCAAACGAGTTAGTGGAAATGTGTAACAATGAGACTGACAGAGTGGACCCGTTGACTCTCAGCACCACTCAATGTTCTTGTCATAGGGAATCCATCCTTGAAGCTCTCCAACCTGAGGCAACGGAGGACCCGTCCCAGTCTGGAGGAGCTCAGGCCTGTATCCCCGATCATGATACACCACATGTTGCACAAGTTTTATCTCAAGTAGCACAGACAGAGACTTATTTTCTCCCTTGTTCTAATAAATTTGTTATTCTTCCATTATGTTTTCAGATAGTTTAGGAAGAGGGTTAGGTAAATTATTAAGTAACAACCTGAGTCAATCTGCTGTTAATTATTGTATGCCTGGGAAATCCTATGAAGAGATAATGTCGTCAATAATTGGCAATAAATTTGATCCGAATGCCATTATTTCTGTATTTATAGGTAATAGTACTAATGTAAAAAAGGATGACATCACTGACAATGTCACTGAAATCTTGAAGATAAATTGTCAGAAAATAATATTGTGTGCTTTTCCATACTTTGAGCACTTGTCAAGTAGGCAAAATCATAATATACATATGCTAAATAACCATATGCGTTTATTAGTAAATCACTATAGTGACAAACTTATATTTTTTGACACCAACACTTTTGTTGAGAAATTAAAATCGACTAGGGGTACTGCGTATCTGCCTATTAGTTTTAGACGTCAAATAGCATGGCTATTAGCTTTTAATATAAACTCAGACATAAGTAGTATGTCGAAGTCTGCTGTAATTAGCACCATAAAAATTAGTAATAATACTAATATTAAGTTGGTTAGCCATAATAATTTAAACTAGTCAGTAAGACAACAGAAGGTACCAGTAACTATGTAGTTAATCTCACCATCAACAAGGTATCTTCTAGCATTCAATCAGTTAATTGTAAAAAAGGGGCTAAGCAGAATTCCTTAAAATTGTTTCATCAAAATATTCAAGGTTTTTCTTCCAAACACTTAGAAATTGAATTGTTTTTAGAAAAAACAATGTTTGATATTATTTGTATAACTGAACACTGGTTAAAAGATTACGAAATGCTCATTAATTATGAAAACTATAGTGTGGGCAGTTGTATTAACCGAAAATCCATGCTGCGTGGAGGTTCACTAATCTTAATCAAAAATTGTATAAAATCAAAGACTCGTAAAGACATAGTTGAACTATCGGTGGAACACATCATTGAACTGTCCTGTGTTGAGCTAGATAAGCATTTTATAGTGTGCGTATACAGACCTCCAAATTATCAAAACTACTCTATATTTGAGTCAGTAATGGAAGATGTTTTAGCAAAACTTGTAACTGGTAATAAATCAGTTATTATTTGTGGTGACTTTAATATTAATATTTTGGAAAGTAATCCAAATAGCAGTAGATTATTAAGCCTCTTCAAATCATTTAATCTGTCAAATGTGTTTTTGGAACCAACGCGAATAACTACGGGTACTGCTACATGTATTGATAATGTTTTTTGTAGCTGCGACTATTTAGATAAAGCCATTGTAAATTATCTCCCTTCTGATCACAGCGGTCAAGCTGTTACTTTTGAGGACAACACACCAGTACAAAACGTGCAGATACAAACTAGACCAATAACATCGGGTAATTTAAATAAGTTTAATAGTACTTTAATTAGCAAATTATGTGCTCAGGGCCTAAATATGATCAATGGTAATATTATGTATGAAGAATTCTTTTCATTAGTGCAAACAGAGTTCAATAATTCTTTTAAGAAGAAAACTAAAACTATTTGCCCTAAGTTTTTATTCAGTGACTGGGCAACTAAAGGCATCAGGAAAAGTAGGGAAAGATTGTTTGAACTGTATGGCCTTAAGCCGTATATTAACACGGAAACTTTTCGTAAGTATGTTGCTACTTACTCTAAAACCTTTAAAAATATCTGCAAAGCAGCTAAAGCTTCATTCATTAGCAACAAGGTTAAATCAGCAGAAAATAAAATAAAGACAGTTTGGAAAATTATTAATAATGAAACGAACAGGAACAAAAGAAGAAATACTGATTACTCACTGGACACTCCCCGCGGTATCATTAGCGATAATATCGATGTTGCTCAGGAATTTGCAACTTTCTTTACCAATATTCCTATTAAAACTACAGAAACTTTAAATTCCTCGCCCACACTTGCTATTGAATTATTAAAAGCGAATGTTTCTGACTGTCCTGTAGAATTTAAATTTAAACATATAAACCCTGTGGTCGTCGTAAAGGCTTTTAAGCAACTTAAGATCAAAATTACCGAAGATCTGTGGGGCATGTCTACTAAAGTTTGTCAATCCATTATTGAGACAATTGCACCCTATTTAGCCTTAATATTTAATTTGTGTGTAGATCAAGGGGTATTCCCGGATTTAATGAAATATATAATTTAATTCAAATCCGGGGACAGCAAAGACACTAATAATTATAGACCCGTTTCGATTTTGCCAGTTTTCAGCAAGGTGTTTGAAAAAGTAATGTTAAATCAAATGCTCAATCACTTTAATTGTAATAACATCCTACACGATCAACAGTATGGTTTCACCAAAGGACGTTGCACAACCGATGCTGGGGTCACTTTATTAAAACACATCTATAAGGCATGGGAAGATGCACAAGATGCAATAGGCATCTTTTGCGACTTATCAAAGGCATTTGATTGCGTGAATCACGAAACACTGCTCTTAAAACTTGAACATTACGGACTGGGTAAACTTGCGCTTAGCTTAGTAAAATCATATTTGAATAATAGATTGCAGCAAGTTCAAATAAACGGTGTTAATTCATTGGGTTTAAAAGTCAAAATGGGTGTACCGCAGGGCTCAATACTGGGTCCGTTCCTCTTTTTAGTATATATAAATGATTTACCTTATTTACTGAAAAACCGACCCCAAATGGTGTTATTTGCTGATGACACATCACTGATTTTTAAAGTAAACAGACATGCCCAGGACCTTGACGACGTAAATAACGCTATGATTAAGGTCCATAATTGGTTTACTGTAAATAATTTGGTATTAAATGAGAAGAAAACTAAATGCATAAGATTCGCTTTACCGAACGTTAGAAGTAATGAATGTCACGTTGTATTGAATAAGGAGATACTAGAATTCGTCGAAAAGACGGTTTTCCTG
Organism: Dryobota labecula; assembly: GCA_947523025.1. Classification (NCBI taxonomy): domain Eukaryota; kingdom Metazoa; phylum Arthropoda; class Insecta; order Lepidoptera; family Noctuidae; genus Dryobota; species Dryobota labecula. The sequence goes on from OX383312.1 coordinate 10,956,557, forward strand.
GGGATTACGCTTGACTCAAAACTACAGTGGGGTCCTCACTTAACATCACTTGCAGGGCGGCTAAGTTCAGCCGCTTACGCTGTTTGGAAAATCCGCCAATTAACAGACGTGGATACCGCGAGACTGGTCTATTTTAGTTACTTCCATAGCATCATGTCTTACGGTATTTTGCTGTGGGGACGAGCTGCAGATGTTGATTCCATCTTTATTCTGCAAAAGAGGGCTGTCAGAGCTATCTACAACCTCCGCAGACGCGAATCTCTGAGAGAGCTGTTTAAAAAAATTAACATTATGACGGTACCTTGTCAATATATATATGAAAATATTATGTATGTTCGAAAAAATCTACATCTTTTTAGTAAAATAAGTGACAGGCATAATTTTAACACTAGAAATAGGAACAAATTAGATCAACCACGCTTCAGATTGTCTAAAGTACACACTTGTTTTATGGGGTACTGTGTAAAATGTTATAATAAAATACCACTCGATATTCTTCAACTAAATGAGAAGAAATTTAAAACGTGCATTAAACGCACACTATGCAGACAAGCATATTATAAGTTGGATGATTATATCGTAGATAAAAATGCTTGGCTAAATGCTGGTCCTGCTCCACTGCCATTTGGGCTCACTAGATAAAATTTGAATACTTGGAAGTTGCTTCCCCTTTTTTTTATTTTATTTTATTTTCTGACATTACGAACTTAATGTTTATTTTGTTTTTATTTAAGCATGTTTTTATTGATGAATACTCCAATAGATAATAATTATTTTCTTTTTTGGTAGTAAATTTTTATTAATCTCTCAAATACATTGCAAACTATAGTTCTGTATAATTTAGCAGCATTTTTTCAATTTTGTAAATGTGAATACCATGGAGTCGTTTACTATGTTATTATGATTTATGTTGACTTGAAAGAGCATGGCAGTTGAGAGTATGTCATGCTCACTTAAATGTTTCACTGATGGTGGCGCGTGTGTTGGATCATTCGGTTCCCTACAAAATGGTTGAGCTGGATGGTGCTGATCCATGCGTCATGTTCGTGAACGGGCGCCGTCAGTTGGGACTGGTCATCTCTTGACTGCCAGGGCTTATTTTTAATTTGTAATTTTATATTTTGAATTGTTTTATTAGTTTTTACATTGTCTCACATATAGAAGCAACAAGAATAATGTACCCAGGATTATGTAATATCTTGATTTAAAAGAGTGTCCTTGGAGTTTCTTGTCCGTTGTTCTCCATAGTGATCTACGTATTCGAATGGGCATCTAGCTTCAACTTGCCGACTCTGACTAACTGACCGTCTCTTTGACAATTCAAAAGTGCCTGTAAATGGTTTAATTGAAATAAATGCTTTGAGTTTGAGTTTGAGTTATAGATTTACCTATTATAAATGTTAACTTAAATATAAGTGTTTGATGTAATAAATTATAATTATTATTGCTGTAGACCCCTAAAGGCTACCGTTTGGTGTTTATATGGAGGAGTATTTTTATGAATATACTAGCTTTTGCCCGCGGCTTCGCCCGCGTGGATGTTGGTTATCGCATAAAAAAGTACCCTATGTCCCTCTCCATACCCCAGGCTATATCTCAAAATTCTAACTTAATATTAATTTTAATGTGATTCACTATGTGAATAGAAACCGAAACAAATGATTTAATATAATAAAAGTACTTATGTTCTGAACGTGAATGAGTCTTTACCTAAAGATAACAAACACAAAATCAAAATACGAAATTTCACTCAAATTCTTAAAGCAATCAATTGTACCAAATTACAACACGAAATAAAAGTGCGACACAAATAATAATTTTAAAATAATTCACGTAAGTACCAACAATGTGAAAACAAAGTGAAATCCTCCGAAATGTCGCATGATACACCATTTGTGATGATAAAACGCTCAAAATATCTAATGAACACCATTGGTGCATAACTTTTCTCAGGTCACGTTCGCAATTGGACAAAATATTTGACATTTATTTTGTACTTGCAACACGATCTGACTGTAGTATTCGATTAATCGACTAATACTTGATCGGTTGACATTTTAGCGGGAACACCACTAAACGAACGAAAAAAAAGAAAACAAAATACGTCTGTACTCCGTGGTCGTGTGGCGGTGTAGCGCGGTGCTTAATGTAAACATTCATCAAGGTTATACGTGCGTAAAGTAATGGATTCAATGAGAAAATGGTTTAATCTTAGAACAATCTTATACAGAATTACTGAGAAATAAGTGTAGATTTCGTATTGAGTGTTAGTTTATCGAAAAGTGATAAATATGTCAGTGAAAAAGTAACGAAAGTTTTGGAATGCACAAATTTTGATCATAAGGTCGCCGTGTTTAGTAATGTTTTTATGATAAATATTCTTGTATACTGTTTGAAATATACATAAGTAGCTAGCTTATTTATCTATGAACATAATTTGGCTAATAGCTACTGATATTATAGCGTTTTGCTATCGTAATCGTATTTCCAAGAGTAAAATTCGGCGAACAAATACCTACAAAAAGGCAATAAAATGGATATAGTATGTTATCCTTAAGAGATAGACATATGCCATCGCGGACTTTTTTGAAGACCTTTATAAGATACATAATTACACCATACATCATTTTATTATATCTCAAAGGGTTTAGACAGCGTTTTCGTTGAAAGCTCCCAGACGGCTTATTTTTTTCCGACACCTCCAACAAATATCGTTAATTCATACGAAAATGCATACAAAAACTTAACAAATTATATACTAAAACCTTCCTCGAGAACCAAGCTATCCATTGGTGAAAACAGCATGAGAATCGGTGCAGCAGTTTTTGAGTTTATCGCGAACAGACAGACAGACAGACAGACGCGGCGGAGGACTTTGTTTTATAATATGTAGTGATAGTGATGTTATTTCAAACAGTTTATTGTTTCCTTGTATTTCGATACATAACCACCTTACATCTGGGCTTTTGTTCCATTACTACTAGGGGGACAAAATCTTTTATGTAACAATGGCGTATGTTACAGTAGGTACACCCACATTTCGTCAGGTCCTATGTAATAAGGGGCGAGCCTATTGCCATCAACCGGGCATGAATCTAGACTGCGGGCAGCTACTGACAAATTCCTGATGATAAAACCCAATAACGCTTTGACCATCACGCTTAGCAGTCGCGCTTGCAATCACTAAACCAATGATTTTACGATTTTATTATTATTAATTAGCTTATTTCAGATAAAATTAATCCATACAAATGACAAATTATTAAAAAATATACATTGAAAAATACAGATATAAATATAATAAAATACAGAGATATAAATTATTACAATTACAATATCATTACTTACTAGGTTAGTGCCTAAATTACTATTGTAATTGTAATTGAAATAATTTATTTCTTTCGGTATAAATAAATTATTACAATTACAATATCATTATTATTAACATAAGCGGGATATTTACCATGTTTATTCATTTTTTCTGAGTTCCCGATATTTCGGCGCTGTTGCAAGCACCATGATCACGGATAAACAGTTTATCCGTGATCATGGTGCTTGCAACAGCGCCGAAATATCGGGAACTCAGAAAAAAAAATGAATAAACATGGTAAATATCCCGCTTATGTTAATAATAATGTTAGTGACCATGACAGTTTAAAAACTTATACAATATCATTACTTACTAGGTATAAAGTACCTAAATTATTATTGTAATTGTAATTGTAATAATTTATTTCTCTGTATTTTTTAATGTATTTTTATAATTTGTATGGATTAATGTGATTGATTGAAAAGGAATATCCATGGAGTTTCTTATCCTTAGGAACCTAGACTTTAGAAAGGTCAACTATCTTCAACTTTCTAGCAAACAACCCCATTTTGCGCGTCAAAATATTATTGAACACTCAAACAATATATTGATTGAGCCACATGTAGGTTTAAAGAACATTATTTCTCATAAGAACTTAAAATAACAGTTCGCTTAAAATGAGATACATATGTAAGTGTTTATAACTAGTACTATTTTAATCAGTTATCTCTAGAGTGTTGGAGATATTATATTAGCATAATAATATTCTGTTTTATGTTATTTCAAGTGTTGTAATGTATTGCCTTGAATAAGTTTATATCAATATCATGTTAATAAGTTTTTAGAGAATTAAATATTTCCCGATTCTATACTTACGGTGTCTCTGTCTCAATCAGTGCGATGTCGTTATATCTACTTGAAGTTTTGTAGTCTGGGTGTGGGATGAATCTCTTCACCTTATGGGTCTGCCAGGCAGTTGGTGAGTCTGAGCGTTTCTCAACACCCATCGCGACGAATTTCAGGTTACCACTGTGAATGTTTTTAGAAGAATGTTAAATGGTCTGTTCCAAAGTATCAGATGAAAATGTAAACTTAACAGGGTCATGTACTCCTAAAGGGAGGGGAAAGAATCAAAGGAAAGAATTATAAAAAAAAAGGATATCAATAATTTCGTCCGCATCGCTGACAACCCGAATAGTGCTCAAAAGGCTGGCAGCATTGCTACATTGTATGGAAATGCTGATTCATTCGCCAAGAAATAGGTCAGAAAAATACTGATAGTAGACAAAAAAAAAACTTTGAGTATTCATCTATTCAAGAAGATAATTATTCTTGAATAGATGAATACTCAAAATTTTAAAAAAATTAGTTGGTTGTCGGTAAAGTTGGTTTACAGACGATAGTTTAACGTGACAAAGTCATAACAAAACATTTATGCGGCGCAAGCGTACAATGAGCGTAACGGGACATTTTCGTGCATGCAGCCGGCGTTCATCAATTTATTAGACGTTGTCGCGTCAGAAAAACCCATGAAGATATTTTTCATTTGCCAATTGAGGTTAATTCTATAACTTAAATTTTCGTCGATGATTTTTCAATCACAATTCCTTCAAAAATGAATGATTTAAAACAATCTTTTTTGGAAAAGTGGTGAGATATTAAGTAGTGAGACATACAGTTGAAACCTTTTAAATACAAATGAATGTGTGAATGAATTCCCTTTTCTTATAGTGCTTCACTAAAGGGAATGAGGACTATCGCGATTGAATTCGCCGATAGAGGCGCTAGTGTAGAGTGAGGTCTCTAGAATAATAATAAATATTTATTCAGATATATTACTGTAGTTGCAATTGCAATCATGTCATTAATATTTTATATACTTAGATTATTTTATATTTTGTGAATGTGAGAACGTTGTAGGCCTAGTAGAGTGTAGATTTGTTGGCGGTTTTCTATTTTGTTAAGTACCTGGTAATTGTTGAAAGGCCTACACTGTCCTCCCATACCTATTATCACTGTTATTTAATAATATTGTAAAGCCAATTATTTTTTAAAGAGTAACCATGGAGTTTCTTGCCGGCTCTTCTCCATAGGAAACGACTAATTGGAACCGTGCACCTAGCTTCTGACGTTTCATAAGTGCCCATGTAGGTTTATGTGAAATAAAATATTCTGATATTGATTTTTTGATTTTTGAGAAATGTCAAATGTGAAACTGAACGTTCACTGTTTGTGAATTTTCTGTCGCGAGATTTTACTATTTATGCATAATTGTAAAGATTGCGCCATTTCTGATTAGTTATGGCTTATGATTTTAAGTAAAAATTAAGGATCTGATTTGGTAGCACTTGGAGGAAGAATAATATTTGTCTGCTTCATGCTTACCAATTTTAAGAACATTATAATGTGAATATTCATTTGATGTTTTAAAATGTAATAATAGTAGTTTATGAAACTGTTGCATAATGAGGGGTATAATTTTTTTAATAATATCACACGAGTGTTTTAATACCTGGTTATGTGCAGGATTGAACTAAATAAATTTGAATTCAACACAACAAAACGTATGGATGGCGCCAAACCCCAGCACATCATCGCGCATGCGCTAAAGCGGGGGCTACCACAGACGAGTAAAAATTGGAATCAAAACTTTTTTGTAAGGCTATAAAAATGGCGCGCCCAGCATATTCGTTCCATAAAGCTGGATCCATACACAGCCGGCGGCCTGCCACCAGAGGGCCACACATACAGAAGCCGGACTGTGTGTGGATCCAACATAAGGCATTCCATTTAAAAAAAAAAATTGATATTTTTCTTGGTTAACTTCTTTGATTTGCCCTGTATGGTAATGGTAAAAAAATGTTTTATAAAATTATTTTGTTAGATAAAAAGTGTTGTAAAATGATTATATTTTTAAATTTCGGTATTGTGTTTAAAAAGTATGTCAATATAAACTCGTTTTGAAGTTTATAATTCGAATTTTACGATATGAGAGTAGATAAAATAAACATTATATGAAGTAATAGATACTTAAACATATCCAAAACATATATGCGTTTATTTTATAAACGCTGCTTAAAGTTATGATTAGCGACTGTTTAACCATACATTTTTGACGTTTGAACGTCACTTAACTTTAAGCAACGTTTATGAATAAACCCCATAAAATTAAAGTACTGACAGAACCTTACTCGCCAGTGGCGCCAACTAGTGAGCACAAAAACGATAGCCCCCATTAGTTTACACTCATCAGATATTTTTGAAACGGACAAAGTTAGCTTACTTCCTTGTTTCATGATTGTTAACATGAGCAGCGGTCAGGATAAATTTATTGCTGATAATGGAACCTCCGGCTAGCCACTTAGCTGATGCCAAGTCGTCACCGTAACCCAGCAATACCTGTTGATGAGAAAGTGATCTTATAGAAAGAAAGAAAAAGTATTTAATGGGACTCGTACAGGAAGATCACATTTTAAACTAAACACACTCATAGACCCTGGTAAGGACAGGACATTAACAAAAATAAAATTAAAAAACAAAAGTAAAATAAAAACAAAATCCTGTACGAGGCCAAAAGGCTCCTATCTCAGCATGATGGTATTCTGATAACGCCCGCTGTGATGTCACGGACAGACACAAAAAAAAAAAGTAAAAAAGTAATAATTTAATTACATGTGAAATAACATAAAATAAAATATTTATTTAATAAAAAAATTGTATAACATTGTAATCCGCGTGTCAGTACCCGACGTAACAACAGTTACTTATCTATGCCTTTAGTGTCTGTGGCATCGCTTTGACAAGTAAAGAGACGCAGGTGCAGTGTTGCCATGTACACCGTAATTACGGTAAATGCACCATATTCAGCAAAAGTTTACCACCTACCGTCGAGGCATGACAACGGTGACAAAATCTAGCGTTATCTGGAAGGATTAAGATTCCTGTTGTAAAAAAAGTTAACTAAATCAAAAGACGTCTTATAATATGTATTATGAACGCACTCCGATCCCTAATATTTTTGTCCGACACTAGAATGGTCACACCAGCAGATAAGTTCGGGGATTCCCCCTGTTTCGGGTCCTCTATATGTATGTAATGCTAACAAATTGAGTTGCCGTATAATTATAATGAAGCTATGAAATTAAATCAAAACATTTACAAAAATGAGGAGATTTTCGTGTCAGATTCTGAATAGTTATGGTATTTATTACCTTACCTCTCCTCATTTTTGTACTTACATGTTTTTGAATTATTATGTAACTGTTCTTGTATTTTTGTATGATTTTAATAAAAGTGTTACACCGTAATTACACCGTTTTTTCTCATAACCCAATCACCGTAGTTTTATAAAATCTACCGTATTTTCATAATGGATTTACCACCGACCAGATTTTGGACATGGCAACACTGCGCAGGTGCTAGCATTCCGGGTCTCCGGCAAAAAAATAATAATTAAAAAAACATTTATAAAAGTATGCGTCCATTGGCCCGCGCCGGACACCGCATGCACGCACGCAACGGATTTTAGTTTGCTTTGTATGATTTTACATAGCGCTGTGTCCATTATCCGCGCCGCCTGCATCGAAAGCACAAAAATTGAATGATTTATGAACAAAAAATGCGTTGCGTGCCGGTGACGTCACACAAATCAGTTGGCTGCTGACATCGCCCACTGCCGCACGTGTTGTTTTGTTTTACCTGAGCTTACGACAAAAAAATAAAATGGATGACGCATTATTGATAATATTGGTAGAAAGGTATGAATATACAATTTAAAACATCCACATTATTCTAATGTGCAAAGAAGAGACACATTTGAGAAAAAAAAAAATCTTTCTTCATCATGAAGTAAATCGGGAACAAATAATAAATGATACACTCCAAAAATTGGTCACTTCAAATTGATATTATGAACCCACATTCTACGTTTAATTTTACGTTTTTCTTCATCTTCCAACAAGCAACTAATAATAATAATATCTTCGTACGACAAGAAAACATTCGTAATTAAACAAAAAATCCGGGTACAGTGGACGCATGACATCGGCAAATCCGTTCAATCCGTTGCGGGCCGTGCCTGCGGTGCGTCCGGCGTGGGCCTATGGACGCGTACCTTAAAGGTCTCTGCACACAGCGGGCGCGGCGCGGCGGGACGGGACGCCGCCGACGCGACGTTGAGTAGTTGTAATGTACTAGATATTATGGACGACGCCACACAGAGCGTCACGTCGCGTCGCGTCGAGCCGGACGGCTCTGTGTGGCGTCGCCCGTAATATCTAGTACATTACAACTGCTCAGCGTCGCGTTGGCGTCCCGTCCCGCCGCGCCGCGCCCGCTGTGTGCAGAGACCTTAAAGGTTCAGTTTCTTTTCTTAAGTTTAGTCATGAACATAACGTGTCATAACGCTTGTATTTCCGAAGAGTTTAACCACCTCTGTGTGGGTTCGATACTCAGCGGGCAAATTTTCTGCTCGGTTTGATGCATGGTAGGGCTTGTTCTAAGTCTGCCTGGCTAGCTAACACCATCTTAAATATGAGGCCATGAGAGCCAGAGTGGCCTAAAAACTGCTCTTAACTTACTTCGGAAGCAGTTTTTTTTTTAAATAAAAAGAGTCTTGAAAAAATACAGTTAGGCCACTTTGGCTCTCTGAGGCTATGAGAGCCAGAGTGGCCTAAGAAACTGCTCTAAAATTACCTCGGAGCCAGTTTTTCTAAATAAAATCAGTATTAAAAAAACACAGTTAGGCCACTCTGGCACTCATGACCTCATATTATACTCCATTTGAAATAACATTAGACATTTAAATAAACTTTTTTTACAGTCCGTTCAACCGATTTTGACTTCTATTCCGTTAGCATAAGGATGGCGTTAAAAGCAAAAAAGTGGTTACAATGCCAACTGTTTACTGCAGCTGCTATTTGTCATGTCACCAATGGAATTAGAAGTCAAAATCAGTTGAACGGACCATAAAAACAGGTTTATTTAATTGTCTAATATTATTTTAAATGGAGTATAAGTCTGTCGCCATACCAACAATGTTATAAGCATTTTTTGCGTTTCGGCAGTTAGGTAAGATAGAAAGTTCCTCTGTGGTTGAGGATTCCGGGTGAAGCTCGCTTCCACCTTGGCTGATGTGATGTGGATGATGATGGGGCTCCCTTTTCCGCACTTAGACTCTCATTTGGTCTGTTGTGCGTGGGGATTCTGGCTAACAGAGACAGCATAGCTCCGCCCAAAAGCACAGAAGCTTCCTGGGAGCTTCACAGGCTTCACGGAGCGACCTCACTGTTCTGAGGATTTCTTCACGTTGTGGAGCCACGGCCTCGCATTCCAGGATGACGTGGGCGGCTGATTCCTCGGCGTCAAGGCAGCCCCTGCAAAGGGGGCTGTCTGTGGCGCCTATGTTAAAAAGATGTTTGTTAAGGAGATTATGGCCCGTAATTGTACCTATTATTATTCTAAGGTTATTTCTGCTTAGGCTGAGAAGTTTATTGGTTAATCGCGGGTGTACCATTGGTAAAGCCAACTTTAATTTTTTACGCGTGACCATCTGTTGTTATGGAGTTCGGTCGATCTTTGGCGAATCCACGCACGAAATTAAGAGAAAGGCAGGGGGAGAAGTGGGTACAGGCCTAGCCACCTTCATATCAGAGTCTCTCTTCGCAAGTTCATCTGCAGCGTCATTGCCCAAGGATCCACTATTTATCATCACTTACCTTCTGGTAAAGGCCAAGAGTAAAGATGCTCTTCTGAAATCGACCGCCCAATCGCAATGACAGAGGCAGTGACACTACAGGTTTCTATGTAAACTTTATGAAAACGCTTACGTATGTAGATGGCGACATTGCCACCTGTTTCTGTTTTAGAATTCATTGTGGTAGAAGTGTCGGTACTTGAGGAGCTCGTGGCTAAGTTATTACTTAGCCAAGACCTCCTCAAGTACCGCAGCTAACCAAGCTAGCAGCGTAGCTTAACCTGACGGATCGACCCGTGCGGCTGTTATTACAGCCGCACGGGTCGACCAACCTCATCCGGTTGGTCCGTGGATAGGTGACCATCTTAACATACCGAGACTTAACATCCTCCATGCCTCGGAAAGCACGTTAAGCCGTTGGTCCCGGCTGTCATTCGTGGATCTTTGACAGTCGTTACGGATTGTCAGAAGCCCGAAAGTCTGACAGCCAGTCTTACCAAGGGGTATCGTGTTACCCAGTGGGATGTCAGATCGGCAGTCGCTCCATGTAAAATACTGGTATTCAGCTGCATCCGGTTAGACTGGAAGCCGACCCCAACATAGTTGGGAAAAGGATAGGCAGATATAGAAGTGTCGGTACAGTACTGTTAGCTCTCCGCGAACTCACGCTCGGTTATTGTACAACTAGGATAATTATTTGGCTGTTTTAAAATAACATACCTGGTGAGGATACTCCGCTCCAGGTTTAGACCCTGGTGGTGGGGAGCCTCCAATGCCCCACAATCCTATTGTGTGGCATTTCTTGTCTTGATTAAAGTTCTTGCTGATGCCAGAGTAGAAACCTCCTTCGCGACACTTATACGGCAGTTCGTCTAAGTACTCGAGACAGCCTGGAATATTTAGATATTTTTAATAAATCGGTTCAAAATCAAAATTTATTTTTGAATAACTTTTGATTTTGATTTGTCTAATTTGTTAAACACCACTTTTCGAACGTCAAAATTACATAAGAAAGTCCCCCAAAACGCCTGCCCTTCACTACTTCCTAGTGCTTTAGCTGGGAAGAAGAAATGGCGCAACAAACTTCGCATGCTTTCAAAATTATCTTTTGTTTATTCTCTTAAAATATAGTAGTCAATGTAAACTGGAAGAGCGGAACCACCTAATACAAGCAAATCTTTGCATAAAAGGTGACTCCAAACTTAACAATGTAATTTACATAAGTTGATGAAATAAACTTTCATATATTTTTTTATAAAGTCCCCAGCAGCACAGCTGTCTATTCAGTTAGAAAAAATTGATTCTGTACAGTAGTAGATTAGCAAAGTAATTAACATTGCGAGGCACAGAACAGTAAATTACATTATTTGCCATATGCTAGCTAGCAGACGCCAATATACCAGCAAATGCAATGAAAACTAAACACAAGCACAAAAACGAAAAATGTAAACAAAAATTAATACCTAAATAAAAGTCTCCAGGGCCTCAAGCTGCTATTACAATAGTGTCAGAATGGTCTATCATTGATTTCATAATGGTTGATTTTGACAAGTTTGGTAATCTACTAATGTTCAGCCACTGACACTCCATTGAAAGAATTGGTAATCTCGTACATAATGACAAATGAAACTTCCTACTAAACTTCCAACTTCCTATTACTTCAGATTGCTTATAACACTAATAAATAATTTGTAAATATATATATAAAAGAAATCTGGCATGAATAAATGTTCAAAATGCCATTATAATACAATTCTATTACGAGACCATTGACCGACCAATGATCGAATTTAGCAGATTACGAACTTTTAGCAAACTGATAATGGGATCGTGTTGGAGTGACGAATTTATAAAAATAGCAGACTTGGGCCCCAGGCATAAAGGGCGTACGTATATGCAATGCGGAATTATGTTCTTAAAGCTGTAACACAAATGCTAAACTAGGACCAGCGAAGTAAAATAAATAAACAGTTAATTAATAATAACAATAACGAAACTATAGTCAGTAAGACAACCATTCACCACAAGTAGCACCCGTTCACGAGCATAACACAAAGATCTCCCATTATCCCCCTCGCCAATTTGAGGGAAGGAGGCAATCCGACCCCCGACGCTACCGCAAGCAGTGAAATCTAAGCGAGCAAAACGAACTTACTGCCGGTTGCTCAGGCAAGAATAATATGATCAATTGTCGAGGTCGTTAGCTATCCACATATTGCAATACAGTTACCAACAGGATAATAGTTGTGTCCCATGTTGTAAGGGGCGAGCCGTCCAACATGGATGGCAAAAAAATTAGATTAATATTAGCAAAAAGAATATTTAACTTACTATCCCTGGCTTTAGTGCCATCTTTCCAATAGAAACCAGTGGTTGGACTCATCACGACATTTCTGAAAAGGAAAGAAATAGATGAAACACGTTGATCATAATATTAGCCTAATTATGTGACGTACAGAGAACGAGCTTTAGCCATCACGCTTGCCAATATTACTAATGTTGTTAAATCGTATATTGGAATATTTATGTTCTTTTCCTTGATATCACTATAATGTTGCTATTAATCTGAGTGATGGTCCAAGAGATAGAATTAACAGTTTGTGAGATAACGGTAATTTATGGAAATGTAAGAAATATGTTGATTGAATACTTTAATACTGTTTCCATGGAGTTTCTTGTTCTTCTTCTCCATGAAGACCTATACCCAAAGGGGTTTATTTATAAACGCTGCTTAAAGTTAAGTAATGATTAGCGACTGTTTAACCATATATTTTTGACGTTTGAACGTCACTTAACTTTAAGCAACGTTTATGAATAAACCCCAAAGTCTCAAATTCAGATAATTTATGTAAACAAAGGGGATAACATAACAAAAAAAATATCTTCGTAATAGTAATTCACATAAAATGGCGAAAAAAGAGGTTACATTTTCTTTTAAGTACTGATTTTAAGAAATAATAATTAACAAATAATCATACCGTAATTATTTTTATAAATATCCTTTTTTTTTTATGAATGACCCGCCCGGACGTGGCGACTTTGGCGGCACGAGCGCGGTGAATTTTGATAATATTAATTATCATATTAAGTAATTTTAAATGATTACATTTTTTAAATAATATATTCCGATAAAAAAAAAAAAAAACATTTCATGGCTTCTTTACCACTTATAGGTGTATCCCTTAAAATATTTCATGTTTGAATAGATACACCTTATATGGCAGATGTTCTTCAGAAAGGTCAGTTGCGAAATATTCGCAACCAGCGTGCGTGTATGCCCAGATGTATGAACGTATACGAATTAAAGGGAGTATCGGTGGTGTTTTATAGTTTCTGCCTACCTCCATGGGAAGAAAGCGTGTATACAGGTTGGAAAAAAAAGACCGTGGTTGGAGGAAAAGTACCCTTAATATTGATGATGGCAAATTTTACTGAAAGGAAACATTCCTTTATTTTCAAAACTACTTAAAACTGCATTTAAAGATTTTTGAAAAATCACCTGCTTGAGCCAGGAATAGAACCGGTGAAATGTGAAAAAAAAAAACATCCTGTATTTTATGATACCAACCAAAAGAGTCATTCATAAGGATCAATTCGTTTTAAACAACATAGTATCTTAAATGAAAGAAAGACTTTAAAAAACTCGATATAAAAGGCGACACGTAGCGAATTCAGTCGAAGAATACGTCTGTGCATACGTGAAAGTGGGTCTCATTTTTAGCAATTCATAAGTTAAGTGAACTATTTTCTTAAGATAGTGAGTAAGTTTTACAACAAAAATATTTTTTTTTCTTGGTCTTTCTTCAATTTAAGATACTATGTTATTTCAAAGGAATTGATCCTTATGAATGACTCTTTCGGTTGGTATCATAAAATACAGGATGTTTTTTTTTTTTCACATATCACCGGTTCTATTCCTGGCTCTAGCAGGTGATTTTTCAAAAAATATTTAAATGCAGTTTTAAGTATTTTTGAAAATAAAGGAATGTTTCCTTTCAGTAAAATTGTCCATCATCAATATTAAGGGTACTTTTCCTCCAACCACGGTCTTTTTTTTCCATCCTGTATAAGTATAAAATTGTAACTACCTGGTATTATTGACTAGTTCACAATCAGTACAACAGATGATAGTCTCATCGCCTTTTTTGGAACAAACCTGAAATCAAAGTAAAATAGTTTAAGGAGGATACAATAAGGTATATAGCATGCACGTGCACGTCTTTCTACATTGTTCTCACATATATAACTTCAACATAAATGATGTAACCCATATTTTGTAACAATATTTTGTTTTAAAAGAGTATCCGTGGAGTTTCTTGCCCGTTCTTCTCCATAGGAACCTACTACGCTTTGGAATGGGCAACTAGCTTCATCTTTCGGACTGACCGACCCCTTGACAATTCAAAAGTGCCTGTAATTGGTTTATTTGAAATAAATGCTTTGAGTTTGAGCGAAATTAAAATGTTTCAATACATTTTGTGCAATTTCCGGCTCAGTATTAGGTTGTATGTTGATAAAAATATGATTCACGGCAGTAACGAAATTGTAATTATATAAATGAATGGTAAAAAAAACTTTTTTAAAACAAGCTTTTATTTAATTACCCTAAAAGGAAGAAAATAAACTTTAAATTAAATCAAACCAATCAATTTCGTACATGTATTACACAATTTATTAAATGATATAAAAGTTTGTCGCGAGATTCTTAGGCCCGTATTACAGAACGTTACTCAATACTCAAGCATTACTTAAAATTAGTTTCAACCAATCAAATGGCTTGAATCTAGTCTTAAGTAACGCTTGAGTATTGAGTGACGTTCTATAATACGGGCCTCTGTCTTTTAAGTTTAGATTTGACTTAAGTGCTTATGGCTTCCGAGTCTAGCATTGTAAATTGTAAATACTCGTATGCCGCTTTAAGCAGTGGATGTGTCCTGAACATAACTCTACTTACCAACCTTCTATAATAATATTGTAAATTGTAAATACTCGTATGCCGCTTTAAGCAGTGGATGTGTCCTGAACATAACTCTACTTACCAACCTTCTATAATAATAATAATAATAACCCCACCGCCGTATCTCTACGTTGACGTCGTGGTGGGGCTTGCGCGCTCCGAACTCTAGGTCTGTGCCGGTAGAGTTTACTTTGCCGGAACATGTCTAGGGTGAGGAGCCAGACCAAGAGAGATACAGAAACCCGCAGGGCAGCATGTGGCGAGCTGTTGGGCAGTTGCGACCCCACGGACCCTATCTCCCGGGAGAAGTCATGTTCCTCATCTCTGGCTTGCCTTTATTGGCCGGCTGGAGTGAACACTGACGAGGAACTGAGCTCCCACCTCATTCTTGCCTTTATTGGCCGGCTTGAGTGGAGATTCGCAAGAGCAAACGTGCTCGGAGGAAGGAAGTATTCCAGTAAGTGCTTGTAGGGATCTTGACCATCTTCCGGGCTCTGGGATTGTTCTGAGAGCCTTGGAATACCTCTCCACTCCTCGAGCACCTCAGGACATGTTGCCTCCTTGTCGCTACGTCACTATGTGCTAGCGACCGTTTTCGGGGCCCATTATTGAGTGTGCAAGTCACCCCCTGCCATTTTATCCGTGTTTAATAAAGCATTGATCAGGCAGGGGCCATAGTCCTTCCATAGTTTTTGGTAACCAGTCCATTTTAACCACCCAAACCCATAGTCCAATATCTTTGTTTCCATATCCTGCAATAGTCCTACACCAACCGGGGGTTGTCCTTGGGTGCACTTGCATAGTGCGTACAGGGATAATCGTCGGTTGGTGCCTCATTTAATTAAAAAGCGTCTAACAGGCCTCTGTGAGTTGGCTTCGGCCCCTCGTACGCCTTCCAAAGGTCCGGGACCCCAGGGTCCCGAGATATGTAGACATATATAATAATAATAATAATTCTTTATTGGCATAAAAAATGTGTACAAAGTGAAAGCCCTGACTCCTGCGCTAGGTAAAACACCTGTGTTACAGGAGCCAGTGTCTTCTCCCAAACAGTAGGTTCTGGATTTTATGCAATAAACATACATCGCTTGAATTTACTTTAAGACAAACAAACAATATACTACGAATATATAATATTTTAAGTATCATTATCTTTATCTCTGAGAAGAAAATGCGCGATTAAATTATGTAGTGACTGTACAATTTAAAAGCAAAATAATATCTGATTAACTTCACTTACGAGATGTTTATCGCCCCGTTTATCCAGAGTGGTCATGCATTTTGTCTCTTTCACACATTGACCTTTGACGCCATCCCACTCGCAAGCAGCCCCTTAAATAAATTAATAAGATTCATATTATAAGAGAAAGAAAGAGAAGAGAGCGCCGTGCAATGATTGTTGATATCGTCGTCCCTCATGACGAGAATCTCGTGAAAGCTGAGAAAGATAAAAAAAAACAAGTATCTTGATTTAGCACATGAGGTTGTCGAAATGTGGGACGTGGACTCTGCAATCATTGTACCGATAATCGTTACGGTTGATGGCCTAATAGCGGAGAGCATCGACCAACACTTCAGGAGGATCTCATTGCGCGGCTGGGTCAAGGCTTTGATTCAGAAAGCAGTACTCCTAAACAGCGCAGATTTTTACAGGATAGATCGGCAAACGCGTGGCTGGCAATCTAATGCAAATAAAACCGGTCAATTCCGAAGCTGGAATGAATTTATCTCAAGAACAAAATTAACTAGAAGGTAAAAAACAAGTTCTCCCATACATTCCAACTGCAAATGTAAGTTTGTACACACAATATTGAGAGATTTACCATGTTATTTCAAGACTAAAGACTTATATAGGTTTTCCTGTAATCTATAAGTAAAGAACTATTTATTGTATTTCTTTTTTTTCAAAATTTTTAGCTCAGTCGTTTTGTTGATAAGTGGAGGGAAAGGTCAATTTTCATCAATTTTCTTAAATAACTATAAAAGTATTTATGAGGGGGTTCTTGCAGAATAACAAAATAAAAATAAAAACTATTTAATCTTGTTATAAAATCAAAGAAAACATACAAACAAAAATAAAAAAAATAAAAATATTACACTTGTTTTATTTATATTACTGAGCACAACTTTGTAAACCTAGATTCTGTAAGATATATAGGTTTTTTTTTTTAATTTTATAAGTTGTCCCCATATTCAAAATTCATTTATTTCATTACACGTCCGTGTTTGGGTCACAGATTATGTGTACCTATTTTCAATTTAATCGGCCTAGTATATTCAGAGCAAATAGGTGTTTAAAAAAATCGGCTGTGACAGACGGACAGATAGACAGACAGACACACGAGTGATCCTATAAAGGTTCCGTTTTTTCCTGTTTAGGTACGGAACCCTAAAAAGTACATTTCGAATTTTAAATTAAATAATAAAAAATAATTTGAATAAAAAAATACCTTCTTCCTTATTCAGATCACATAGTACGCCACTCAAACTGACACACAGACACAATACAATATATTTATACATGTTTACGAAACTCGCGCTCGGCGTGAACGCTGAGATTCGACTGAAGATATTTACGAAGCCTGTGTTGATATAAACGTTAAGTTTTAAGTAGGTATAAAATTGTTTTGAATTAACTTATTAGATAAGTTTGCAGTTAAAAGTTTTTTTTTCCTTAAAAAACATCTTTTGTAAGGTGACTTTGGTCTGTAGGTACTAGTGTCTTTAAAATATCTTTTTTAGCGATAAGACCGTCCATTATGTCACCCTATGTATAATTCATTTATAATAATAGGAGCTTGTATTACACTAACTAAAAACGATTATACGCATAGACATAATCAACTTGTTAATATCATACACCAAAAACTCGCAACCGAACTTAAAACTCATGCAGGATCCCTACACACCATATTACAAGTACACACCTAGAGCTGTTTTAGAAAACCAATTCTACAAAATATATTATGATCGCACTATAATTACAGACCATACCATATATAACAAACAGACCTGATATAACACTAGTTGATAAAGTAAGCAAACACACATTCTTAATAGATATAGCAGTCCCAAATACTAATAATAACATACAAAAAACTATCACAGAAAAAATCAGGAAGTATACAGAATTACAAGAAGTTACTAGTGTTTGGAAAATGAATAGAGTCACTATAGTCCCAATAGTATTATCAACAACAGGTGTTATCCCGAAACAAATATTCAATAGTTTTAATGCACTCAATCTATCCAAATATACATACATAACACTACAAAAAGCTCCTAAACACTTGCCGCATGGTAAGAAATTTTTTACAACAAGATTTGGGTAATAATTTCACAGCAGTACAGAATAATTTACCTTCTCAAAATAATAACTAGAATCTCACCTTGGTTCACACCCGTGAGATTCAGAAAAGCCAGGAACTAACCTGAGAAAATTAAATTTAAAAGCCATAATAATAATAATAACGCAATGATTTTTGATATCGCGGTCCCGCATGACGAGAACCTGGTAAAAGCTGAAAAAGATAAGCAGATTAAGTATCTTGATCTGGTTCACGAGGTTGTCGACATGTGGGATGTGGGATGTCGTGACGGCCAATGGCATAATAGCCAAGAGCCTCGACCATCATCTGAAGAGGCTCTCGTTAGGTAGCTGGATCAAGGGCTTGATCCAGAAATCGGTACTTTTGGACACGGCGCGTATCGTGAGGAGGTTCCTCTCTCAGGAGCCCTGACCACCGGTAGCTTGGACCCTGTTCCCGATACCGGTGGGCTACTATTTTTAAATAAATATTTTTTATAAAATATTTAAAAATGTTAAATATATGTTTATAAATGAAATAAAGGAAATAAATAATAATAACCCCACCGCCGTATCTTTACGTTGACGTCGTGGTGGGGCTTGCGCGCTCCGAACTCTAAGTCTCTGCCGGTAGAGTTTACTTTGTCGAAACAGGTCTAAGGTGAGGAGCCAGACCAAGAGAGATACATAAACCCGCAGGGCAGCATGTGGCGAGCTGTTGGGCTGTAGCGACCCCACGGACCCTATCTCCTGGGAGACGTTATCTCCATGGGACCGGCTGGAGTGAACACTGATGAGGAACAGAGCTCCCTCCTCTTTATTGCCTTTAATGGCTGACTTGAGTGGAGATTTGCTAGAGCAAACGTGCTCGGAGGAAGGAAGTATTCCAGTAAGTGCTTGTAGGGATCTTGACCATCTTCCGGACTCTGGGATTGTTCTGAGAGCCGTGGAATACCTCTCCACTCATCAAGCACCTCAGAACATGTTGCCTCTTAGTCGCTACGTCACTATGTGCTAGCGACAGTTTCCAGGGGTCCATTATTGAGTGTGCAAGTTACCCCCTGCCATTTTATCCGTGTATATAAGGTATTTCTATTCAAACACGAAATACTTTAAGAGATATTTTAAAGAAGCCATGGAAACGATATTTTTTTAAATCTGAGTATATTATTTGAAAAATTGAATAATTTAAAATTACTTTCTAAGATGATTAATAAATTATCAAAAGGCATCGCGCTTGTGCCGCCACCGCCGCGTCTTCGCGTCCGGGCGGGTCATTCATAGAATAAGTAAGTAAAGGTTTTTTTGCAAAATGTCTCAGGCCGCTTTCCGAATTGGCTATAATCGCTCACAGCGCTCACATGCGTTCCGATTTAGATATTACGATTATGACAGCCGATGGCTGTCAACAACGCGGAACGCTCGTGAACGCGCTCACGGTGCTTACGCAATGTCAAAACGATATTAGAGTATTTCTCTGTGTATACACCAAAAATTTGTTCTTCTTAGGTTAGGTAGCAACTGTAGCCAGAAGAAAAATTTTGAAAATGCCACGATACGATAAGATGCGACTCAAAACAAAACAGCACACTGTCATTTTTGACAGCGCTCACGGCGATATTAGTAAAAGGCATGGTCGGCGTTATCGCAAGATGGCGAATGTCATGACGTCATCTATGACGTTTCACGGGACATCGTTGTCGCGCTCACGCTAATTCGGTACGGGTTTTAGCACGCGAATATCGATATTATCGCAACTCGGAACGCAGGGTCAAGCATTATAAAAATTATTACGAATAGATTGTATCCATATTTTGTTGATTTCAAGTAGTTCGCATTTGGCGTAGTAGATGCTGCCACATCTTATTGAATTTTTCCTTGGATTACACATAGACTCAGACATGACCTGGAGGACACATATTGAACAAGTATGCTCAAAACTAAGTCGGTATTCATATGCCATCTATATGCTTCGTAAAGTGGTAAATCAAAGTGCACTCCTATCTGCTTACTACGCTTACGTTGGTTCGACACTAAGATATGGTATAATGTTTTGGGGCAATGCCACTGAGAGAGAAACTGTCTTCAAAGCCCAGAAGAAATGTATCCGGGCAATATGTGCACTGAACCCTACGGATACTTGTAAACTACATTTTATTAATTTAAAAATATTGACATTCCCATCACTGTATATCTATGAACTAGAAAACAAGAAATAATATTAATAAATATGAAACATTAAAATGTACCAGGCTTGCCAGTACACTTCGTGCAATACGCCATAGAACAGCTATGTTTGACAAGAGTGCATTTTGTATGGGCCCCAGAATATATAATAAATTACCTAATAATATAAAGGAAGCAAGGAATTTTATATCATTTAAAAATAAATTAAAGGCTTTTCTAATCAATAAAGCTTATTATAAGGTTAATGATTATTTGGATGATAAATTTGGAGGTTAAGTAATGATAATAAAATTATATAATTAATCAATTTCATAAATAATCTAATAATTATGTTTGTAATAGTTAAATTAATGAGTTAATGAATAATGTAATAAGTGTTTTTAATTAAGTATAATAGATATTTGCACACCTGTTTAGGTAGGATATGGTTTAAAGAACTTTTCTTGTATGTATCACTCCATGTACCCATATTCAAGCAAATATGATATATATTTTGATTTGATTCCATCTGGAATTTCTCAGTAGCAGACCGGAGTTTGAGTTTGTGCCCGGTTGATGGCATTAGGCTCGCCCCCTATTACAATGGGGCTTAAAAATAACTGGCGAAATGTGGGTTTAGTAAGGCACAACTCTGCTTAACCCTTCTGGGAATACAGTAGACATGGACGAAACAGCTCACTGAAAAGAAAAAGAGTGATTAGCTCTTTCACTCTAAGGAGCTATATCACTCTTCCAGCTCACTAGCTCTTCTATAGCTCAGGGAGGTGTCACGGCGTCCTCACCTATCGCCTGACGCATGTCCTCTCCGGACACGGATGTTTCGGGAGGTTCCTGCACATTATCAGGCGGGAGGAAACGCCCGGGTGTTACCACTGAGATGATCGCTCCGAGGACACGGTGGAGCATACAGTGGCGGTCGGCCCTGCTTGAGCACCGTCGTGTTCTCGTAGAGGCGATCGGCAGCGGCGGCGACTTCTCGCGCTCGGCCCTGGTTCAAACCATGGTCCGGGGCGAGAGGGAATGGGAGGCAGTCACCTTCTGCGAAGCAGTCATGCTAGCGAAGGAGGTAGCGGGATGGGAGAGGGAGAGAGCCTCCCGTCCCAGCCGCTGCGGTAGACGCTCCGGGCGTCGGGAGCCGCGTGACGACTCCCGGCCACCGTAGGCGCGGGCCTGCGGGTGGTGAGTAATGGGTAGTTCACTGTCCGATCAGGGTTAGGCCCGTGCCGGACGGCGCTTACGTGTTCCACGCGCGCCTCAAAGAGATGTCAGCAACAACGAGGAGGCCCATTAGGGCCCAAGCCTGCCGGATCAGCGGGATTGTCCGAAAGGGGTACCGCTGCCCCGGAACATAAAGGGCCAAGGAAGGAACACGGGTGGGTTTTAGTCAGTAAGAGTCTGACACTCCCTTCCGCTCCACCCAGAGCGGGAGGGGTCATTTGATGACTTCCCATCCTATAAAACAAAACAAAAAAGCTCTTCTATAGCTCAGTGACTCAGTCGCTCAGACGCCGACTGTTAGCTCATTCGACTCACGCAGCACGCGCGTCTAAGGAGACGGCTCGATTCGCTCAATAGTCAATAGCTCTTTGGAAAATACACAACAGACTCTTGACTGTGGCGGCCATTTTGAGAAATTTGACACTATCTGTGGCAAAGTGTCGCGAGTTTACAATGACTTCATGTGCCGGAGAATTGGGAGAGCGAACAATGCGATCCGAAGTATTCCGAAGCGATCCAAATGAGCCGTTCGGTTGGTGACTTCGGTGTCTCGCTCGCTGAGAAATCTGCCGAGACCGACTGAAGTACTGACTTACTGAGCTAGTGAGTCTGAGTGGGCTACTTAGCGAGCGAGTGAGTGAGCGAGAGCGGCGTCACTCTATCACTAGCTCATGAGCTACCCAAGTCTAGAATACAGGCGTGATGATATGTTATGTTATTGAAGTCAAACAGATAGGTCATATAAAATCAATCTGCCTAGCCTTTTCCCAACTATGTTGGGGTCGGCTTCCAGTCTAACCGGATGCAGCTGAATACCAGTATTTACATGAAGCGACTGCCTATCTGACCTCCACAACCCAGTAACTGGATAAACACGCTACTCCTTGGTAAGACTGTCTGTCAAGACTTTTTGCGCTTCTGACGACCCGTAACGACTGTCAAAGATCCACGAATGACAGCCGGGACCAACGGCTTAACGTGCTTTCCGAGGCACGGAGGAGTCTCGGTATGTAAAGATGGTCACCCATCCACGGACCAACCCCGGCAAGCGTAGCTTAACCTGACGGATCGACCCGTGCGGCTGTTATTACTTAGCCACGAGCTCCTCAAACAGATAGGTCATAATGGACATTAATTATAATGCCGTGCAGTCAGTCATCTTTGCCAAAAGTATTGAAACTTGTTATTGTACGCTTTTCCTTGTAATACTTGTTTTAAGATTGAATAAATCACGGCATTATGAATACTGATAATAAGTATGACATTTATTATTTTTATTAAAACAAATAAATGTTTATTGCATCGTCTTAGATAATTTATTCAAGTTACAATAGGGGGAAACCTTTTAAGCAATTATTTTGCTTGTGTTAGGATGATCCGCCCCTCCCCAGGGGCCCAAGTCTGCTATTTTTATAAATTCGTCACTCCAACACGATCCCATTGTCATTTTGCTAAAAGTTCGTAATCTGCTAAATTCATAATGGTCGATCATTGGTCGGTCAATGGTCTCGTAATAGAATTGTATTACAATGGCATTGTCACATTGCCATTATTATAAAACCCGTTAGTAGAAAAGATTTTCGAAAAACTACTAATAAATTTGAACATTTATTCATGCCAGATTTCATTTATATATATTTTTACATATTATTTATTAGTGTTATAAGCAATCTGAAGTAGTAGGAAGTTGGAAGTTTAGTAGGAAGTTTCATTTGTCATTATGTACGAGATTACCAATTCTTTCATAGACCATTCTGACACTATTGTAATAGCAGACTTGAGGCCCTGTGGTTATTATTATTATATTTAAGACTAGCTAATGCCCGCGGCTTCGCCCGCGTGGCTTTTTCTAAATTAAAAGTAGCCTAAGTTACTTCATATGACATCAGCTATCTGCCAGTGAAAGCCAGCCGTTTCGGAGATTTCATCAGACAGATATTATGGAGATTCAATGTTAAGTTTGTTCTTGTGATAAATTCATCACAACCCTTCATTGTGCATGATCCAACACGCTCTTGGCCGGTTTTTTATTGATACTATTACCTAATATAACCGGATAAATGTTAGAATATCATCTACTATAATTACCTATTAGAAGATAAGTTGAACATAATGTATTATTATCATTAACAAGAATAAGAATGTTTGTATCCACCTACAGCTACATATTATTCATGCCAGAGGTTATCACGAGCAAATCTGTACATATAATAAAATCGTAGAGAAGTCAAAACTGTACAATGGTGCCGATTCCCTTGTTCACAAACTAAACTAAATTTAAGTTCAGTGCATCTTTTTCTTTCTATTTCATTAAGAAAAGGACAGAAGATAAATTTTAGTTTAGTCCTGTCAAATTAATCAGCGCTTGACGTAAATTGACGTAATTTTAGTCGGCAAGTTTTTAATCACGTCTAAACTTGTATGGAGTAGTGACAGGCGCTGATTAATTTGACAGGACTACACTAAAATTTATCTTCTGTCCTTTTCTTAATGAAATAGAAAGAAAAAGATGCACTGAACCTAAATTTAGTTTAGTTTGTGAACAAGGGAATCGGCACCAATATTTTTGACAAAAATTAAATGCTACGAGGTCTGGGTACGATTCTAATCGAATGCCGAAAATATAGTTTTTAGAATTTTTCTCACCTTTTCTGTTTGTCTGATGCCCAAATACTCAAACGTTACTTAACTTTAAGACGTTCTTATAAGTGTTTCTGTCGCTACAAAACAGTTTAAAGTGACAGAGACAGCATTAGACTTAACGGCGACTTAAAATTGAATTGCGTTTGAGTATTCGGCAGTATGTGTATGTTCCAGCATCACGCAAATTATACCGGATAGCTTCTGTTCAAATTTTGCATTAATATTTCCTACTAATTTTTGCCCGCAGCTCCGCCCGTGTGGATGTTGGTTATCGCGTAAAAAAGTAGCCTATGTCCTTCTCCATATCCCAGGCTATATCTTTGCTAAATTTCATGATGATCGGTTCAGCCGTTTAGGCGTGGAAAGGTTTTTTTTTTTTTGTGCATGGCTTCTCGGAGTTATAACCACTGGGGGTTTCTACTCCTTAACCGGGCTATCCTGTGGTGCCGCAAGCTCCTAAAAGAAGTTTACGCCTCCAGCCAGGGGAGTTTTTACTAAAGCTACTTATAAACTAGACGACTGCTCGCTAAGGGCACCCCAGGTGGGGTTCGAACTTCGGCTTAGGGCAGTGTCGGAGGGAGGGTGGCAAGGGACCGACGGTGGCTGGATAACATCAGGGTTCTGATTATTGTCATGGGGAGTTTGGATTACAGGCTCATCTAAACCACATGCTGGCACATCGTTAAGCGGCAAGGGACGGGGAGGGCTATTATTATTGACGATAATAATAGAAGGTCGGGGTGGGTTTCGCGCGGGACCTCTAAAGCGAGGTCGGAATTTGGATCTTGTGTTTGTGTATACTCTACGAGCTGTACTGGTTTCCCTAGGACTCTCCTGGATGAGAATGGTGGGGTCGTCTGGGTCGGTCAGTGTACGCGTGGAAACGTAACAGAAAGACATATTAGTATGGATAAGTCTGGTCCGTCTATATGCTATAAATTTTCACGCTATTTGCTATGGGGGATGAGCAATATTGCATTATGTTAGTACTAGCTTTTGCGCGCGGGCTCCGCCCACGTGGATGTCGGTTATCGCGTAAAAAAGTAGTCTATGTCCTTCTCCATATCCCAGGCTATATCTCTGCCAAATTTCATGACGATCGGTTCAGCGGTTTAGGCGTGAAAACGTAACATACAGACAGACAGACAGAGAGACAGACAGACAGAGTTACTTTCACATTAATAATATTATAAGTATAAGTAATATAAGTATGGATTCTTCTTCAGTTTACCGCAAAATGTAAAAATAGAACCAAAAAGTTAGATTATTGCAAAAAGTTATTAGTAATTTAATCTTTTAGATGAATATCATCGCGCTTTACCTTTAAGGCTCCTACAAACAGGCGCGACACGCGACGCGACACAAAGACACTGCGTGCCGCGCGACGACCGGTCTCTTTGTGTCGTGTCGCGTGTCGCGCCTATTTGTAGGAGCCTTTATGGAGTTAAGCAGTTAATCATGTAATGACATATTACGGCGGACGGCTATTTTATTCGACTTCGAGCAAAGTGATGAGCTTAGCGATTCGACGTCTGCTTCGCAAACCCTGTATTTAGATAGTTACTCGATTTCCAACTATTGATAGTTCCTGAGATATTTTTTTTTTAATATTTTGTTATACCTACTATTATATTATTATGATGATAGTTTGTAGAACATACCTACACAGGAAAACATTAAGTCTTTTCTATAATCTATGATCATAATAAAAATAAATATCTATGGTTAGGTGACTGTTAATGAGAAATCCCGTGTGCTTACAATTATCTGTTATATTATTTTAGTGAAAGTCGTTCATCAGGAATATTCTGTAAGAATGCATTGGTCAGTGTTTAGTATATCGTTAGCTAATGACCTCGACAATTTATCATATTGTTCTTGCCTGAGCAACCGGCAGCAAGCCCGTCATGCTCCCACTTGCTTTGCTTGCGGTAGCGTCGGGGGTCGGATTGCCTCCTTCCCTCAAATACGGCGAGGGGAGTAGTGGCTGATCTTTGCGTTATCAAGTCAAATCAAAAACTTTATTTCGAGCCAAGACTCATAAAGGGTTAGTAACCATGTTATTACAACTACGTGTTAGTAAACAACACAATACGGTGACACATGTAACTGACAACAGTGAACTTTAGAAGAACAGTCAACTCTGTCCGCTATCATTTTCAGAACCCTGTTGGAGCTGCCCATGACTCGTGCCACCATTGATGCTGCGCGCTTGCGCATTATAGTGTAAAAACAATCCACACGCGCCTCCGCAAACATCCCTGATGCACTGCAACGCCATGGCAACACCATCAGTTTTCTGAATGCGTTATTAAATTGGACACGAAGGGCTCCATACGATGCTCGCGAATACTTCTCCCACAGGCTGAACGTGTAGAAGGTGGTACAGAATACTCTAAAGAGCGTCACCTTTACATCTGCAGTACAACGCTCGTACGTTATGCTCGTGAACGGGTGCTGCTTGTGGTGCCTGGTCGTCTTGCTGACCATGGTTTCGTTATTGTTATTAATAATTAACTGTATATTTAATTTACTTCGATGGTCCTAGTTTATCATTTGTGTTACATCAATATGAACATAATCAAGCATAGCTTAAGTAAGCGGGCACGCCCTTTATGCCTGGAGACTTTTACTTATGTATTAAGTTTTGTTTACATTTTGAGTTTTTTTGCTTGAGTATAGTTTTCATTGTATTTCCTGGTATATTGGCGTGTGCTAGCTGGCATATGGCAAATAATTTAATTTACTGTTCTGTGTCTCGTAATGTTAATTACTTTGCATACCTACTATTGTATAGAATCAATTTTATCTAATTGAACAGACAGATGCGCTGCTGGGGAGTTTGTTGCGCACTTCTTCTTCCCAGCTAAAGCACTAGGAAGTGGTGAAGGGCGGCCATTTTGGGGGACTGTCTTATGTCATTTTGACGTTCGAAAAGTGCTGATTCTCAGCCTTATTAGAATATTACGACTTTAGATTTTTATAACTAGTATAGTTTACCGGGAAGTTTTATAAAAATGTGACTGTAATTTTCGTACATTGTGATGTTTTACGACATCCGCGAGAAAGAAATCACAGGCAGAACGTACCTATAAAAATTTCATTTCTACGACACTATCTCAATAATAATATTATTATATCAGGGTTACAGAGGGCAAAGGGGACAGAAGGGACAGAGGGGGAGAGAGACAGAGGTTAAATAAGTATCTAATGTTAAATAATGATAATTATACTTTTGTTATTTTGACTAACATTAATCGTTTTCCATTTCTACAACATTATCAAAATAATATTATTATTATATCAGACAGACAGAGGTTAAATATATAATATTTATTTTTGATAAACTTTTTTTATTTTGAATAACATTTTATTTTTCAGGAGCCTCATGCTTCATGGGGCTACAGTGACCATTGCGTATCAAGGAGTAGACCGGGGGGCACGATAATGGTAGGGAAGACGTGCCCATAGGATATGGAAAGATTATTAGAGCTATACCGGATATGCATCCTAAAGTAAGCAATGGAATAGTGGAGAGACGGGTGATATTTATTGGGATCTTTTAACGATGTCGCTGCCATTTTGGCTCAGGTCCAGCTGCTTTCTCGACTCTTTTCTGTGTCAATGCTATGCTGTGTTACACGTTTACACGTTGCTGTTTCTAAAGTCTTCGTCTGAGGTCCGTTTCCGGTTTCTTGTTTTCGCAATAAAGCAACGTTCTTGATCGTATCTTGGCCTTCAGCCGTGTCTATCCAAAAAATGATTTCCTTGTCGAAATCATGCCCTGTTTTAGGTTGTGATTCCATGTGTAAATAGGACGGCCGTTTTTCTTGGATTTGGCTTTGTACTGCATTGCTGCATGTAATCTGTGTGGTTCGCGGCGCTTAACATATGCGAGACGGTTTTACGTTCAAGATTTCATGTTCGTCCTTGAATATCCTTGATTTCATTTTTCGTCCAAGACTCTTTTAAGCGTAAAGATGTTATCATCTTTGACCTCTTGTTTAATAAATAATAACAATAAAATATAATTGTTATATTCGGAACAACATAGGAACCAATTTTGTTGAAAATTTCTTAGGACAATATATAACATGCATGGTACCGATTCATTGAGATAAGTTTTTGGAAAGAAGAGTTTCCTGACACTGAGTGGCATTTATATATTTGAATTATGTTTATTTGTAAAAAATAATACGCAATATTTTAATTTCAAATCTGATTCTAAGAGAAACATTCGCAAACAATATAAATATTTATTTATTTATTTTATTTTATTATTTTTGGAAAGCTTACAGCTAATCAGACACAATGGTTACAAAGCTTTAACATGATGATGGCCAATTACAAGTTTTCACACGAAGACTAACAATTAACTTGTACAAGGCAACAGGCAGTGTTACTTTCGGGTTCTGTATATTCATTATATAATGCAAGGGCTATGTTATTTTGTCAAAGAAGTGATTGCAAAGAGCCTTCTTTAATTTAGGCACATTTGTAGTAAAAAGATCTATGTCAACTTCCTGGCAGGTTTCATTATACATGCGGCTCGCCATCATGTAGGAATTTTGTCTATAGGTTATTCTTGTTAGTGGTACGTGCAACAAACGAGGCTCACGCAAAAATGAAGAACATACACGTAGCCCAATTTTGCTTAGCAGCTCAGGGATGTCGTTGGATCCATTTGCAAAAAAATTTTTCTTCTTTCATTAAGTGGAAGAATACTGACATAAATTTACCTGTTATTAATAATATGATTTATTATAAATGTACCTATGTAACTGCTATTCGTGTGTATAATCAGTTACCGCCAGCTATTAAGCAATTAAATGGAAATAAGTTTAAATCGAAATTTAAAAAAAAAGTGTAATTGATAATGTATTTTATAATCTGCATGAGTTTTTTGAGAAAAAGTAATATTCGTATGTAATTAATTTGTAATTTGTCTATAATCTATTTGAAAATTGCATATCCGACATGGGTAGACTGTAGAGCCTGAAATGTTAACGTTTAAAATAAGAACTTGATGTACACAGTTATGCAATAAATATATCTTTATCTTTTATCTTTATCTTTATTTTTATCTATATCTTTATCTTTATCTTTACCTTTATCTGTTAGTACACACATTAAATACTACAACTTATACACTAGAATTCATTGATATAAATAGTAAAGATACGGTCGTCCGAACGTTAGCCGGACACGGTCCCATACAAAAACACTAGCGCCATCTATTAGAACTACTATGAACTACGATGTCAATCGGCGTGGTCTGCTCCTAGACGTAAACTTGTAAGAGCGGGTATTTTTCGAGGTACAAAGAAATAAAAAACGTTCTATTTTTCGAAATTTATATTTATTGCAGTTTGTTTGTGTTATAAAATTTCCATTGTCCTTCGAATAAAACAATATTTTTAAACTTATTTTTTTTTAACTTATGACACGACTCCACACTTTATTTCGCACGGAATCAGAAGGAAATCTGCAAAATAAATACGTATTTCACTGTACTTACAGATTTTTTAGCAGTAAGTACATAAAAACACATTTTAATTTGCTTTTAATAAACAATAAAAATAATTTTATACATAATTAAATCATATAGTAATAATAATAAATCTTTTCATTTCATCGGATTAAAACGCGCGCCGCTGAAAAGTTATGTCGCACTTTTACGCGGCTTCGCGTCGTCTTTGCCAAACGTTGAGACAAATTAGAAAGAAAATTGTTTTAAATAATGTTAGAAGTTGATATAATTACATATTTTTAACTTATCGGTGATATGAAATGTTATCAATTGTTTTATTGTGCTTTTTGTCGTAGTTCACGCAACTCTTCACGACACAACTTGGCATTTTTGCTTGTAAAATTTTACGACCGCTCCCGAAGACAGCCGAACGCGTTCTAGTTCACTTCGTTATAGGGAAGACCATTTTGGGACCACGTTCGAGGCGTCATTATAAAATGCGGTCCGCCCAGTCCTTACGCAGTAATATATATGTCAATGCTAGAATTAGTAAAAAATTTAATACCAGCAGAAAAATTTGTGAGTCATGTAGGTACTTGCGAGGCATTTCATGCGGACAATGATTCCGCATGAGATGCCTCAGTACAGGAGCTCTCGGGTCCTCAGCCACGACTCTCATGATGCTATTGCTACTCCCCCGAATTCTCCTCACAAGCGATGCCACCTTTTTCCTGATGGTAGCATGGAAACCATCTGTTTAAAGAGGCATCTTAGTAATTGCCAAATTTTATTATTATTTCTTCAAATTTTTTAGTACGAGTACGTATTGTAAACAGATATTCGGCAAGTCATTCGTACTCGTATCCTTAGGGTGATTTTTCGGAATTGGTACCTGCGTTGGTAAACACTTATTTAGGTGCTTCGATTTTTTGTTGAATAAAAAAAGGGCTTTGGATGGGTATGAACTCCACAAAAACTATTGATTTATGTACTTTTGTTTGGAGGAGGTTATTTTTTAAATCAGGGACCGTTTTGTAGAGTTAAATGATTAAACGATTAGCATAATTTTCACGGCAATTTAGCTTAATGCTATAATAGTTGTAAACATGTAATAAGTTAGAACCAGTGTTGCCAGTACCTGCATCGACTTTCGGACGATTCACTATCTGAAATGGGACGATTTTTGGACAAAAAGGACGGCTAGAGAAATATGAATTTGTGTGAGTACTGTTATATTTTTAGGACAAATAAAAAGTGAAACAAAAAATTAAGATGTTCAAGATTTTAATTTTGTTTTTTGCATGTCTTTGGTCGTCTCAATCTTCACGACATCCTTAATTCCAACTCGGAAACTCGCAAAATGAAAACTCAATTTCAAATTAAACACCGACGAGCATGGTAGTAACTCGTACGTAATGAATTCAGCTGAATAACCGAATGATTGTGGTTGTTTGTGTGCATGGAAGGTACAGGCAAGCGATACGGATCACTGCGCGTGAAAAAGGATGGCTGGCGATATTCGCCAGCACCTGCACCAGCAGTGGTCTGAAATTACATTCACACGCCACGCGTTTCGTTTATACTTAAAGTTTAACGCATTTTTGTAATTTTTAAAGCTGCGTTTTATTATTTGCATTTTAAACGCATTTTTGTAATGAGAAAGTAAATGATTGTAGTTAGCTATTTGAAAAGGGACGGAAAAGGGACTGAATATATGAACGGACATCGAAGGGACGTAAAGATGTCTAAACGGACAAAAATCGTCCCTTTTGGGACGTTCTGGCATCACTGGTTAGAACGCAAGTCAAGCCAAGACGTACAGTGGGCTGCATCAATTGGGTACCTCATTTGTATTAAAATTTGCTTTCAAGGGACCCACATCGTGACGCTGACTGTATCTATTATGGGAAGACATTTTGTGTCCGACATCTAAATACTTATACCAATAGCCTAAAATAAATGTTGAAATGTCCAAAAATTACACACACATTACCATTCACTTGCTGACTGAGAACTACTTGAAAGTGCTCCCGAAGTTGTCCCATGATCCAACCAATAATATACCCAACCTATACCCAATGAATTCTACCATTATCGAAATAGAGCCGAAAATCTAACCAAGTCCTTGTAGAAAATCCCTGGAAGATAAAACGGAAACCTTTCACCATATTATCTGCTCGGGGGCTCAGGAATCTTTGGCACGGAATTAGTCTGTCGTATGCACTGGCTCGCTCGAACGGAGATCTGAGGCCCTATACCCGAAGTCTCAAATTCAGATAATTTATGTAAACAAAGGGGATAACATAACAAAAAAATATCTCCGTAATGGTAATTCACATAAAATTGCGAAAAAAGATGTACTATTTTCTTTTAAGTACTGATTTTAAGAAATAATAATTAAAAAATAATCATACCGTAATTATTTTTATAAATTTTCGGTTTTAAACAAAGTTATTAATAAAAGGAGATTTTCTGGTATAAAATATTTTATGATACTGGTAACAATGCAGGAGATCCAAACATTTTCAAATTTTTTACATCTTCAACAACACTAATATTACAACTCTCATACACAGATTCATATTGTAAGTAGCATATCTAACCAAATTTTGGATGAAAACGGCTGTACACTGTTTCGATTGCAAATCGATTTTAGGAGGCCTATGTCTAACACTGGGCTTCACTGATTATGACGATCATATACCATGTCTGCGACACACTACACAAAACATTGTTTGGCAACGGTATTTTGTTTGCAATAGTTCTTATAATTAATTCACTTTAATTTTATCGATGATTATTTACAAAAATATTTAATGTTCTAATGTTTTGCACCACTGTCCTGTCATTTTGACAGTGACATTTCTTGACATTACTTTGTTTACATATATTATCTGAATTTCAGACTTTGGGTATAGTGTGAGTTTATTTTAACCAACTCGAATTAATGCATCGAGCGCGTTTAGCGCTCCGATTCATGAAGAGCCAACCGGAGGCCATTTTTTTTTTTTTTTTAAACTTTGCCCCACTTTTGGAATTTCTCCTGTATCGTGGGTGCGTTTACAAACATTTAAACTCACATACACAAACAGCCAGACCCGGAACAACTACTTGTATGTCATACAAATATTTGTTCCGTGCGGGAATCGAACCTGCGACACGCAGCGCAGCAGTCAATCGCTTAACCACTGCGCCAACCGTGTCATCTAATCGGAACGCTGAACGCGCTCGATGCGTAAAATCGAGACAGTTAAAAGAAACTCACACTAGGGCCTCAGGACCTTTGCACAATCCTGACAATTTCTGTTTGGGCGACACAGTGACACAACAAAACACACTCCTGGCATCCCAAATAATGAACAGAATATTTATTTGTATAAAAACAACATCGTAATCGTGCTATGTTCTTAGAGGAATTCCCAAATTAACAGAAGTTCACAATCTATATATATAAAATGGTAAACTGACTGACTGACTGACTGACTGATATATCAACGCACAGCCCGAACCGCTGGGTCTAGAGATTCCAAATTTGGCAAGTAGGTTCCTTAAGAGGTCTAGAGGTACACTAAGAAAGGATTTTTGGAAATTCCACCTCTAAAGGGGTAAAATAGGGAATGGAAGTTTATATGAAAGTCCGTCAGTTTTGAAGTTAGGATCATCAAATTTTGTGTTTAGGCTGACGATTGAAAATTAATTTATACGTGTCTCAGCGTTTTTGATAATTCCACCCCCGAAGGTCAAAAAGGGTGATGAAGTTGAAAAGTCCATAATTTTCGAAGAAAAATCACAAAATTTACTATCTAGGCTTATGGCTGGAACGGTGGCGCAACGATGTTGTTAGAATTTCAACCCTTGAGGGGGTGAAAAGGGGGATGAAATTTTGTTTTTAATATTTTAAGTTAAAATCACTAATATTTCGGCTCATGGTTGGAAACTAACACAACGTAAACCTTTTTTTTTTTTTAACCCACAGGGGTCTGAAAAGGGGGATGAAGTTTTGTATTGAAGTTGTTCTGTATTCAAGTAAAAATAATATATATTTTTCAACATCAACGCGGGCGAAGCCGCGGGCAAAAGCTAGTTGATGTATAAGACTACTTCGAAGATAAAGATACCTATAGTATTTTGCAAATATTTATACATTAATTCAATAAGATAATAGTTACAATTACTGTGACATTATTAATTTTCTGACATTACTTTTATAATTTATTAGTTCAGATTTAATTTAATGTGTAATGAAATTGACTATCTATGTATATTTTCAATGACAATGTAATTTAATAAAAAAACTGATTAAGAATAATTGTGTCATAATCTTCCTAATATATTTGCACAGCTCACATGGTTTGCGTCACACCTTTTGTAACATCTGAATCTGACAATCTGTGTTATGCAAATAAATGATTTGATATGAAGGGTACAGGAAAAGAAGGGGCTCATCGACATTATGAGGTCGAGGGTCGCGTCTTTTTGGCAGAGTTTGGGACGCTCCAGTAACAGCATTTTGAGGGCTGTCTCGTGCAACCTAACAAGCCCCATATTTGTGCATTGGATTTCTGTTCACCTAAGCGAGAACAAAAAATGACGAAAGACTTATGTTTTTTATGACTATGGGTACCTATACATACCTCTATGTTCTAATTATAATGTATTTTTTCACTGTTTTTAATTATTATTCTATTCAATTTTTGTATATGGGTATTTTTGCCTGCAATAAAACATTATTATTATTATTATTCGTAAAATCTAACCAACTATGCCATTCGATTCGACATGTTAGCTTAATGGGGATACTAATTCTTGCATTCATAAATGGAGATACAAATGATTATTCCTATCACTTTTTTGAACAAAAATGTGATTTCCGAAAAATGGGCTTCATAAAACACTGTGTCCTGCCTCAGAGAGTAAAGAAACGGAACAGAGACAAAGCTTCTAAAAAACGTGCAAAATATATACCTATTTTAGTAGGATTGGGCAAAAGAGGATAAAATTAAATAAACAGAACGTTAATCAGCGTACGTGTTTTAATTTATAAACATAACTATTTAATCACTAGCTGATAGGAAAAATTACAGCAATCGATTCAGTAAACAATTCTGAACAAATTACTTTCATAATAACATTGATGCCATACTAAGGCTAAACATAATATAAGATCAAATAATGTAACATGTGAAACCACCGCCCAGGTAGCATTTTTACGTCATTATGTCGTCCGTTTACGGTACTGCTCGACGTAAGGGACGTCATGTCTTGACGTCGGGGGGTCCCATCAGATGACGTCAATTTATCACAGCCTTAAGACATGACGCTAAATCGACGGCACCAGGACGTTCCGTTGAGTACCAGACGTTAAAATGACGTTAGTGTGACGTATGTACATCTTCGACGAATAAACTACGGACCCTAAAATTATGTCATTTTTTTGCCGCAGACGTCATCTTGCTACCTGGGCGATTGTACTTACTCTATTTAAATGTGAATAAATGAATATGAATATGAATATGATGTTTTTATACATCAATGTTATTATGAAAGTAGTTTGTTCAGAAAGGAAGATTAGGTACGCGGTCCTCGACGTGGACCGCATAACATACGCCGACCGGCACAACTGACCTTAGTCACAATCGAACTGACGTTTGTGTAGCACATGTGTAGCACGTCAAGTAAAATTACCGTAATCGTCTAAATAAGCAGCAACAATACCTTCAAGTGTTTTCAAAATGTGCACAAATAATTCACAAACCAAAAACAAGTTCCACGGGATTACTTCACTCAAAAGTATACCAAAACTTATTTTCTTTAAAATTCTCCTGAATGATATTGCTTGCTAGGTCGCCATTTGTTTCTGAGTTGTAATGGGTACGTAACAGTGACAATTATTGCTATCTTGTTTCCGCTACAGCCAGCGTCATACCTCTTGCTTTTTCGGTTGTTGATGCATGATACACGACATCGGGAAATGTAGTTGTGTGGGTGTGTTTACGTGTTTCTAGTCCAATAATGTTTACGTGACATTAAGAGCGTTGTCACCGGTCCACTACGCCACTCCTTTAGAAACATATTATCTCATGACTGAGAAGGAATTATGAAAAACGGCTCAATCAACTATATCGGTAAGTGTGTACACTACTCGTACTACCTACATTAACCGTCTCTGTGGTCTAGTGGTAAAACCACCTGTCTCAGATCCAGAGGTCCCGGGTTCGATTCCCAGCGGGGGCAAAAATTTCTGCTCGGTTTGGTTGGTGGTAGGGCTTGTTCTAAGTCCGCCTGGCTAGCTACCACCATCTTATCTAAGTCTGCCGCCAAACAACAATGTTAACAACATTTGTTGTGTTTCGGCAGTTAGAGGTAAGATAGCCAGTTCCTCTGTGGTTGAGGATTCCGGGTGAAGCTCGCTTCCACCTTCGGCCTTATCATCACTTACCATCAGGTGAGATGAAGGCCAAGAGGTTCCCCGTTGTGTGTAAAAAAAAAAAAAAAAAAAACATTGGTGCGAGTAACTTACACCAGTGTTGACAGTTTGTTTGGCTTTAAATAATGTCACTTACATCACTTTACATGTTCGTATCTTCGAAACTAATTGATATTTGGAAAAAAAAAATACAGAATACAAATTATAGGTTATTTTAAGACATTTTATGCAAAAAAACAGTTTTCGTCATTTTGCGGGTTGAAAAATGACGAAAACTTTGCGGGTCGGAAACATTTAACTAAAAATCAAATGTTTCCAATTGAATTCACACACTAGGGCCGCTTTCCGAATTGGCTATAATCGCTCACAGCGCTCACATCGTCTTACATGCGTTCCGATTTAGATATTACGATTATGACAACCGAGGGCTGTCAACAACTTGGAACGCTCGTGAACGCGCTCACGGTGCTCACGTAATGTCAAAACGATATTAGAGTATTTCTCTGTGTAAACACCAAAAATTTGTTCTTCTTAGGTTAGGTAGCAACTGTAGCCAGAAGAACAATTTTGAAAATGCCACGATACGATAAGATTCGACTCAAAACAAAACAGTACACTGTCATTTTTGACAGCGCTCACGGCGATATTAGTAAAAGGCATGGTCGGCGTTATCGCAAGATGGCGAATGTCATGACGTCATCTATGACGTTTCACAAGACATCGTTATCGCGCTCACGCTAATTCGGTACGGGTTTTAGCACGCGAATATCGATATTATCGCAACTCGGAACGCAGGGTAGAACAAGTCAGCTGATCGGTGTCAATAAACTACACACAAAGAAACGGCGATAACACGTTTGTTATGATTTAAATTTAATAAACTATCGAAATAAAATAAAATATTAAGCATTTTCTAGTTAGTGCTTTTGAGCTGAAATTTTGTACAGAGATTCTGAACCAGATACACTCTTCACCCCGTTTGTATGGATATACCCTTTCCGTAACACGCTGTATAGAAAACATTAATTAATTACACTTTCATGTACATTTGCATTTTTTTAATAATAATGTCGGAAATACTGATTAAATAATTAGCAGGTACGTATATAGGTAACTAATTAAGTTGAGAATACTTTTTTTTTTGTCTTTTTTTTATTATTAAAGCAGCAAAGTGGTTGATAATAATGCCATTTTCTTGGAATAAACCTTTTTTTTTTTTTTTTTTTTTTATTCAATTTATTATAAAAATAATCAAGTTTATTTGCAGAGTAATACAAAGATAACTGGCACAATTATTTTTTGAATACTTAGTAAACTGGTTCAACTACAACAAAAAATAAAAAAAATGTTTTGTGGGAGTGAATGAAATAGGATTTAAACTTTACAATAAATTATAATCACTCAGACCAATACAAAACACATAAAATACTTAAAAGTTGAGGAATTACAGTATGACAAGACAACGAGATAGCTCAATTCATGACATTAGCGAGCGTGGTGCGAGCCGGACTGCCGGGCGCAGAGCGGGGTGCGGACAGCGTTGCCAATTTGTGGGGATTTCCCCAAACTGCGGGGAATCTCAAAATGATTGGGGATTTTGTGGGGACAGGTGCTATGTGGGGATTATGTGGGGATTTTAAAATTTTACCAATTCAAACCAATATTACATTACAAACATCATTCTACTACATACTCGTTTATGGATCACTCATACAATAAATACCAATTTTTTTTATGGCAACATTACATCAATTTTAACGAAAACGATAAAGCAAATTAGAATAAAACTAAATTAATATATATTCGTGTATATTATACTATTTTTAAATTAAACATCTACTTGAAATTATTTTTTTTTTTTTTTTAATCTTTAATGATCTGTGGCTTGGTTCAATTAGATACAATTGTAATTTTTTGTAGTTTGTTATTAATAAATATTGTTTTTTGTAAATAAATTTCATTTTATGAAATAATTTTGAGGGGATTTTGTGGGGAATCAGGATTTTATTCTCCCCAAATTCGGGGATTTTCACCAATGATTTTGGGGAATCTGGAAAATAGGCATTGGCAACGCTGGGTGCGGACGCCCGCGCAACGCGGGGTGCGGGAGGCGCGGGCGTCTGTGCGAGAGTATTCTTAGTAAAATGCCTACCTTCCTACAGTTTTTATTATTACAAGCTTTGATAATTTATTAATGTACCTAAAAATGCATCATAAATAAATTTTTATCCTTCCTTGTTCCTTAATTTGCAAAACAGCCAGTATACTGTAACCCTAGTAGCATTTTTGTTGGCGTTTGGTTGGGCCCCATACCTCTGAAGGTGGCCCAACTAAATGCCAACGGAAAATGCTACTAGGGAAGCTGGTACAAGTGGTCGCTTATACCAGTTTACTTGTTTTAACACATTAAGAAAAATAAGCTACATAAATGCATGTCACCCTATTTTCTAAAGTATACACATATTGTGAAATTTAATTATGCAGTATTGTTCTAATAATATTTAAGTATAACATATCAAAATTTCAAATACTTCCGTTAAGTAATGGTGCCGATTCCCTTGTTCACAAACTAAACTAAATTTAAGTTCAGGGTATCTTTTTCTTTCTATTTCATTAAGAAAAGGACAGAAGATAGATTTTAGTTTAGTCCTGTCAAATTAATCAGCGCCTGTCACTACTCCATACAAATTTAGACGTGATTAAAAACTTGCCGACTAAAATTACGTCAATTTACGTCAAGCGCTGATTAATTTGACAGGACTAAACAAAAATTTTTCTTCTGTCCTTTTCTTAATGAAATAGAAAGAAAAAGATGCACTGAACTTAAATTTAGTTTAGTTTGTGAACAAGGGAATCGGCACCAATGTCAAAGTTACAAGCTTTAGAACCTTTGAATTGTTCTCCTGTAAAGTTGGGTTTTTGCACTTACACTAGTTTACGTAGGACCCGTCGTATAGAGGTATGAGGAACAGTGTGTATAGTTCACTCATCCTCTATTGAAAAGGGAGGATCCTCCGAACAGACGGATGTTGTGTCTGGTGGGCAACTGCCCAACGGTTGATGTCGGGATGTTGTACATATGCTAGTCGCGCGGTAAACTCTAATTGCGCGATGCAGGATTTGTGACGTCAGGTATTTGATGCGTAGTTCGCAGGTGGCGTTGTTGATACCGCCACACGTTCGCTGGCTGTGATTATACGCTCAAAAAATTTGAAGTTTTTCACGCGCGGGCTATAAAGTGTAGTGGAAAGGACAGTGGAGCCAACAGATGCCCATAGGCAGCACTAGGTGCACTGTAGGCTTGTATGCCATCCAATAACTTAATAACAGTCTTTGTAAACGTTTTCCAACAATATTCAGGGCCACACAATGCTCTCAATCCAAGGTATGTAGTGTATGACTTTGGTGAACAGTTCGGAACTGCCCGCGGTACCACAGGTTCTCTCAAATGATGACACACCCAGGATACTCGGGGCACATTCGAAGAGTTTGGAGGTGGCTATCAATGGACTGCCACTGTCGCTCTGTGGGAGAAAAACAATTGATTAGTAAGGCTCTGTTCACAGCCTTGTTCGTAGCTCTATTGCGTACAATAAACATATTTTCGCAGAATAATATAAGTATGATAGTAAATATTTATTATTATTATTATGATATATACATTTTATATTGTAATGATACTAGCTGCTCCTCGCGGCTCCGCCCGCGTGGATGCCGGTTATCGCATAAAAAAGTAGCCTATGTCCTTCTCCATATCCCAAGCTATATCTCTGTCAAATTTCATGACGATCGGTACAGCGGTTTAGGCGTGAAAATGTAACATACAGACAGAATATTAGTATGGATATATAAGTTAGGATTCGGTACGTGTAATGAAAAAAGTTGAATTTCATACATTACAAGGATCCATAGGTCTCGTGGTATCTCCATAGCAGGTCTGCGAGATGTTATTGTACCCATCCACTAATTTACCGTGTGGAGGATAGAAGATCGAACATTGTATCTCATCGAATTGCTGGAGAGCGATCTGAAATTAAAAATTTAAATCATGTTTATTTATCTCCACAAATTACATTCTTATACTAGTTATACATATTAAGTTGACAGGTATTTAGACAACATTTTGTAATTTGTGGGAGATCTGGAGTCTAAACCTAGGCCTGTATTTTAGAACTCCAGGATTCCCATTATATCACATAGTAGAGGTTGTCAACGTAGTACGTATTACTAGGGACAACTACATAATGTGGTTATCTTTAAATACATGACTTAATATTAGTAAAAATTGAGAACTAATCAGAAAAAAAAGTTGTGATAAAACAAAGAATTCTGATTCGAATTATACAAGGCATTTTGTGTTATATCTCATAGAATAGAATAGAATAGAATACTCTTTATTATGTACACCATAAAAATTACAGTGTAAATGTAGAACTGTTACATATGGTGTCACAATGGGCGGTCTTATCGCTAAAAGCAATCATTTACAGACAACCTTTGGATGGATCAAAAAGTAGAAGGACAATACTGCAGGTAGTCAGTGGTGTACCATTTACATATATAAATAAATACATACATACATAAAGCATATAGATACTTATCCATATATATATATATATATATATATGAAATAATAAACATGATACAAGAGCAAGGAACTTTAAGTAATGATGATGTTTAAGGATAGAGGAAGCGATTTTTAAAAGTGGACAAAGATTGAGCACGCTTTATCGACACGGGCAAGGCATTCCATAACCGTACTGCTTGAACTGTAAAAGACTTGTCATAAAAGCTAGTGGAATGCATTGGCATCTCTAGTCTCAAGTTTTCCGATAACTTCAGATATCTATTATGTGTGTCATGAAGGAACTTGAAACGCTCTTTGAGATAAGAGGGTTTTAGGATTGAACAGAATACTGTAGAGCTGAAATAAGATATGAGAATTCAAAATCATAACTCTAGGGTATGAATGAGACGATAACAAAGAATCAACTGGCATAATGAATTATTTTTCAATTATAATTTTTTTTTTGGTTTTTATTTTTCATACAAAATAATTCGACAAAGTCATAAAACACCCTTACGTGAAATATGACAACGTTGCATTTTCTTAACTTTAAAATATATGGATTGAATGTATGTAAATGAATTACTCGTATTTATCAATGAAACTTATACTTCATTTACTGCATTAGACAAATAACGGCTAAATAACGACAGTTATTGTGTAATCCCTACTAGCATTTTTCATTGGCATTTAGTTGGGCCAACTTCAGAGGTATGTGGCCCAACCAAACGCCAACAAAAATGCTACTAGGGATATTGTTGAAATTAATGCACTTTAGAGTTATTTTTTAAATGTGAATGGTAAATAGATTACAGTGCTTTATCACGAAATAACGGAATTTTTCATACAAAATAATTCGCCAGTCACGATTATTAATGTAAAACATCCTTACGAAATATGCCAACGTCGCATTTTCTTAGCTTTAAATATGTATGATTGGTTTGAATGAAAATAAATTACTCATATTTATCAATGAAACTTAGATTCCTACACATATCGAATCTTAGTTTAATCAATTTTGGAAACGCCGCAAAAGTGACGATTTGTCATACATACGGTAAACAATTTTTGACCAAAATTAATTTTGATTGATGATATCTTCGAAACTATGCATTTTTGGACCACATATTCTTGGACTATTTGTATTATTTTTACTTATAGAATGTAACCCTAGAGTTATGGGATATTAAAAAAAACACGTTGCATAAAAAAGAGCATTTCGTAAAAAGTGCAGTTGACTTTTTCTACTTGGCTGCCGTCGAAATATTTGTCCCATAAGTGAACCAAACAAGAAACCAATCGCTCATTGCGTTAAAAGAACCGTTAAGAAATGTTCACCTGTGTCAAAATTCCCTGGTCTTTGCCATCCTCATCCCAAACAAGAATATTTGCTTCTCTAAATTCTTCAGTCGTATCTGGATCTGAATGAAGACACGCTGGCAGCACCTCTCTGCTGAAAGTTATCCTGGAGAATATGGTAAGGATTTAAGTATATGTATTATCGTTTTCTCTCGTTTTAGCTTATAATAATGTTCCCACTTCTGGGATACAGGCATCTCCATGAGAGGGACTGGGATTTAATTCACCACTCTGGCACAAAGTGAGTTGGTGGATGTCACACGTCTTCGAATTTTTGGAACGTTCTTTGACGCGGTTTGCTTCTTCACGTAAGGTAAAAGTATTATGCGACTTTTTGTCTCTGAAAGTGTGAATTTAATACTGTTTTTAATACAGAGCCATCTAGTATAAGTTTTGATTAGCTCTAAATACTTATACTAGATGGCTCTGTATTAAAAACCTGGCGTGTGTGTGTGTGCGTTAAGTAAAATTACCGTAATCGTCTAAATAAGCAGCAACAATGCCTTCGTGTATTTTCTTAATTCACAAACCAAAAACAAGTTCTACGAGATTACTTTTCACTCGTAAGTATATCAAAACTTATTTTATTTAAAAAAAAAACTCCTGAATAATATTGCTTTCTAGGTCGCCATTTGTTTCTGATTTGTTTTGGGTAAGTAAGTGACAATTATTCCTATCTCGTTCCGGCTACAGCCCGCGTATCTCTCT
Organism: Dryobota labecula; assembly: GCA_947523025.1. NCBI lineage: Eukaryota > Metazoa > Arthropoda > Insecta > Lepidoptera > Noctuidae > Dryobota > Dryobota labecula. The sequence goes on from OX383312.1 coordinate 10,999,404, forward strand.
ATTTTGGTTTCAATGCATGACGAACCACATCGGGAAATGTATGTAGTTGTGTGGGTGTTTACATGTAATTGTTTCTAGTCCAAAAATGTTTACGTGACATTAGAACGGTGCTATATATCTTCCTTTTTTGTACATCAATGCCGACGAACAAACATTTGAGTATTGTTACTCGTTGACGCTAATAGCACTTAAGAGCGCTGTCACCGGTCTACTAGTGGCCAAGCACTCCTTTAAAAACACATTATCTCGTGACTGAGAAGGAATTATGAAAAACGGCTCAATCAGCTACCTCGGTAAGTGTGTCTAGAATTTTTTGATACATTTTATAAAGTTTCATAATGGACACTGACAGTCGGGCTGGTCCACAAATTTAAAGTCGCTCAGCGCGCTATGGAGCGGGCTATGCTCGGAGTTTCTTTGAAGGATAAAATCAGGAATGAAATTATCCGGAAGAGAACCGGAGTTACCGACATAGCTTGCAGAGTAAGCAAGCTGAAGTGGCAGTGGGCTGGCCATATTTGTCGAAGGACCGATGGCCGATGGAGCAGACGAGTCCTGGAGTGGAGACCGCGTATCGGTAAGCGTAGTGTGGAACGCCCCCCAGCTAGATGGACCGACGACCTCAAAAAGGTGGCTGGGATAGACTGGATGCGAAAGGCGGAGGACAGGGTGTTGTGGCGCAGCATGGGAGAGGCCTATGTTCAGCAGTGGACTGTTTGTGAGTGTTTTTTTTGTTCGCATCAACAAAGTTTTTAGCCTGATATCAGGCTGGCAGGCTGTGTTTTAGTTTAGTTAGTTAACCCTTAGTGTTTGTGAAAGTGTTAAATGTATAAAGTTGTGGAGTTTTACGACGATGATGGTTACGGTGGGGAACTCGGTGTGGTGCGTGAAGAATGGATGACGCCACGGAAGACTCATTGCATGTTTGTTACAAAATGTGTAAAAATCGTCGCTGCACATGAACCTTATCGACTTCAAAATAAGGTTGGTTTTTCAAAACAAATCGCTAAAACCAACCTTATTTTGAAGCCGATAGGGTTTATGTACAGCGACGCGCATACGGCCGGCGCTGGCGAGACGCGTCGCTCTGAAACCAGCCATAGAACCAACCAATATACAACCGCTTGCCTAAATTTTTATTTTGTGTCGTTCGGCCTACCCATAACACGTTTTCGTCGGGCCTTCGTAGGGCAATGTACATACGTTGGCCCCATCGCAAATTTGGCCTTCGTAGGCAAATCCACGTAGGCCATCAGTTGTGGGCCCAACCCGCAAACTGCTCGCCAATTGTATGCATTTGCCAACTAACCAGAGGTAAGTGGCCCAACTAAATGCCAACAAAAAATGCTACTAGGGAGATGCCCATTCTTCGTAGAGTAGAAATAGAAGGATTTCTATATCTCTCTTGGTCTGGGTCCTCATTCCAGAGATATTCCGGCAAAGTAAACTCTATAAGGCGTTCGGAGCATGCACGACGTGAACGTAGAGATAAAGCGGTGGGGTTAAAAAAAAAACCCACCGCTGTATCTCTACGTTATTGTAATCAATTGTCATTATTTGGGTAATGACTAAAGCCGGGTCCGCTGCGCAATGTTTTCATGTTTTAAAAACATAACATTGTTAGCTAACCGATTTGAGGGCGTGGCCTAACATGTTTTGTTAGAAAAATCCCGGCTTAACGCAAATCTACAAAAGTCAATAAAATTAACATAACTATGTTAAATGCAGCTGTTACCCACGCTGTTGAGACATTTTTAAAACACGGCTACGCGTGCTGAGCGGATGGAACCGAGGAGGTGAATTTTGTAAGTAAACGCGAGCAACTGCAGGTAATCATTATAATAAATACTTACGTCTTCTCAGTCTCAAGAAGCGCGATGTCATTTTCCATAGAAGGTGGCTGGTAATCGGGGTGAGTGATGATCCTCTTCACGTTGTATTTCTGCCACATCTTGGGAGGGTCTGTACGTTTCTGGATACCTACAGCTACATATTTCACAGTGCCTCTGTAAAAAAAATACCATAATGTTAGAGGGGCTTGTGACTATAGATGTATGAGGAACAGGGTGTAAAGTTTTATAGTAAAGGGAGGATCCTCCGACCATACTTAAGGATACACTCTCCCGTATAGTATACCAACGCTAATGACGCACACATGCGCGATTTCATTTTATGAACGGACTAGCTTTTGCCCGCGGCTCCGCCCGCGTGGATGTCGGTTATCGCGTAAAAAAGTAGCCTATGTCCTTCTCCATATCCCAGGCTATATCTCTGCCAAATTTCATGACGATCGGTTCAGCGGTTTAGGCGTGAAAACGTAACATACATACAGACAGACAGACAGACAGAGTTACTTTCACATTTATAATATTAGTATGGATTGCAGATAAAAGTAAACTACGAACAAAAAATTACGAGCTATGGTGGTTAGAAATTTAGGGGGTTAACTGTTGAACTGGTCACCCTACATTCTATACATTATGACATTTTGGCATGCAGAAAATCCTCCTTTTAGAACTTCTTGGCAGATTACGTGGCATATGGAATAACACGCTACTGAGCAAATCGGGACAGTTCAGAGAACCTGTATTTACTTCTTATGGAAAACTAAATCTAGCATATTCCTGCGATTCTTCATCATCTTAAAATGTATACTTACAGCTTCTCTTTCATAAGACAGTGAGCTGCTGTTAGGATGAATTTGTCACTGATGATGGTCCCTGCGCATAGCCATTCCGCTATTTGTATGTCAGCACCGTATCCCAGCAATGCCTGGAAGAAGAAATAAATCTATATAAATAAAAAGGGGGATGTGGGAAGCAAAGAACCGGTTGAAGTGGCGGTGCTTGGGGGAGGCCTTTGTCCAGCAGTGGACGTTTTCGGCTGTTGTGAAATGATGATAATCAAAATGAAATGTTGTTTGTTGATAAGCGGATCATTTAAGAATCATTTGGCTATTTTTAGGGTTCCGTAGCCAAATGGCAAAAAACGGAACCCGTCCGTATGTCACAGCCACTTTTTTCCGAAACTATAAGAACTATACTGTTGAAACTTGGTAAGTAGATGTATTCTGTGAACCACATTAAGATTTTCACAAAAAAAAGAAAAAAAAAATTTGGGGGTTCCCCATACTTAGAACTGAAACTCAACAATTTTTTTTCATCAAACCCATACTTGTGGGGTATCTATGGATAGGTCTTCAAAAATGATATTGAGGTTTCTAATATCATTTTTATCTAAACTGAATAGTTTGCGCGAGAGACACTTCCAAAGTGGTAAAATGTGTCCCCCCCTGTAACTTCTAAAATAAGAGAATGATAAAACTAAAAAAAAAATATATGAGATGTACATTACCATGTAAAATTCCACCGAAAATTGGTTTGAACGAGATCTATCAATCAATCAATCAAAATATTTATTTGCCAGAATATGGTACAATAGGTATTACAGTAATTTTGGTTCCAGCATATCCTGCCATGATATGGCGTGCAAATACATTTCATGTCAGTGATAAAGTCATTATACTTATTATTATTATTAAAGATAAAGATATATTTATTTGCATAAACATGTGTACACATACAAGAGTTTAAAAAATAAAAACGTGCATGCAAGATAACATAAAGACAAAAATACAGGCTCAGACATGTTTGCCAAATACTATGGCGTGCAAATATGAATAGGTATGATTGTTAATAAGTAATTAATTTTAGGTCAATATCATTAATATGAAGTGAATTCAGCAAACAAAATAAATTAAAAATGTCAACACTAAGTAAAAGATAATTCATAAAAAATATCAATGTCATAACAAATGCTTGTCAGAATTTCGTTAATAATATAGTATCATTATTATAGAATTATGTAATGAAATCAAATTAGAATTATTTAAGTCTGATACACTATAATAACATTTTTGATAAGATATGCTACAAATATTTTACAAATATTTCCATAACATTAAAAAACAATTAAAAGTAACAATATAATAGTGTCAGAAAAAAGATAAAATTATTCAATCTAGAAAAACTTTTTCGGCTAGAAATTCGGAGACACTATAGTATGCTTTTTGTGAAAGAAACATTTTTAATTGTCGCTTGAATGCCTTACTATGTAGCTACGTAGGTACGTAGGTATAGGCTCCATCGACTTATCCTCTAAATATTCCTTGATAGTGTAATATTCTTTGTATAGTAAGAGTTTAAACAGTATTTTTTTGAACAATGTCAATGGTAAATTTTGAAGGGAATTTGGTAAATGGTTATATATTATTATAGACATACAGTAGGCATTTCTCTTAAATAATTTTAATTTTATTGGTGGCAACCGTAGTCTGTCTTTATGTCGTGTCCGGCTGTTTATCTTATCACCAATATTTTCGAATTCATTATATTTTTTTTTTACAAAAATACATGTTTCAAAAATATACAGGCATGTTAATGGTAATATTTTTAGTTTTTGGAACAGTGGCTTACAGCTATCTAAAAAATGAGCTCCACATATTGCTCATATAGCCTGGGATATGGAGAAGAACATCGGCTACTTTTTGACGCGATAACCGACATCCACCGGGGCGTTTCTGCGGGCAAAAGCTAGTAAGGTATAAATTAAAAACATAGGAATCTTCGAAATATTTGTATCCTAACCTTGCGGATCGACTCGCGTTTTTTGGAATCGAGTTTTTACTTTTGATGATTCTATTACCTAGTACGTAACATACATAACAAGTTTTTATTATTGAGCATCAAGTTTCAATAACAAATCTCGGACTTCTAAAGAATGTCTGCTCAGAATGAAAGGCTAAACGACGATTTTTATTCGTTTGTCTGTTTTCGTAACGTAGAATACATAATTATTGGACTTAACAGTAACACTGCGTTACACGATTTTGGTACCCTCTTAACTGTTAGCTGGAATGAATAGGTAATGAGTCATAGATTAAATGTTCCAAACATCTGTGGTATCCATCACGTCTAGTTTTCGAGGTACATGACAATTTTTATTTCTACTACTCTCACTTTAGGCGTAAAGAAACAGTTACCGTTTTCGATGTCTTTTTCTTTTTTATTATTTTGTTTTGTTCAGTAATCGTTTCTATTCGATAACGTCGACATCTTTGTACATATTTATTTGAAAATCCAATATGAATACTGGACCAAGTGGTCTTCGCAACTGCTTAAATGCACCAAATAAGTTTTGTTACGTTTGCGGACAGTATAAATGTAAAATAACAAACAAAAAATGTTTCCGAAAAGTGAGAAGTGCATATTTTACTCTATTTTGGATGTGCTATTAATCAAGATAAACCATGGATACCAAAGTTGTTTTGTGTTTCGTGCTATGCTACTCTCATATCTTGGTTAAATGGGAACAAGACATCAGTGCCATTTGCCGTAGGTATCAGCTTAATGGCGTGAACCTAGTAATCATTTTAATGATTGCTACTTTTGCATGACTGACATACGTGGTTTTACAAAGAAAATGAAGCACAACATCAAGTATCCTGACGTTTCTTCAATGTCGAAACCAGTACCTCGAAGTGAAGAAATGCCGCCTGCTTTACCTCCCTAACTTGGTGCCTGGTTATCACTGAAAGCAGTTATAAAAGGGTTTTTAGAAAACCACAGAGCCGAAAATGCGGAACAGCTAGTTACCGACATGTTAAAAGCATACGAAAAGTTAAGTTGCAGAATGTCATTAAAAATTCACTTTCTTCATTCTCATTTTTCTTTCTTTACATCTAATCTTGGTGCGCTCAGTGGGATGATGAGAAGGGCGAGAGGATTCACCAGGATGAAAAGCTTGAAGAACGATTTCAAGGCCGCTGGGACACAACTATGCTAGGTGATTACTGTTGACGATTAAAACGAGAAGATCATTCAGGGCACAAAAGAAAAAGTTAAAGTTTTACGATATTTTGTGTTAAAATTTTATAAGATTATTTTTTTGAGTTTTATTTACCTAAATTATAAAATTAAACTTGATTAATGTAAAAAATTCTGGTTGATTTTATTAGATTTCTTTTAAATATGTTTTGGCCTTTTAATTTTTAATATAATTTGGCACATTCTTCCGGAAGAAAAATGAGACGTGATGAAAAGAAAATTTGTATGTATGTTTAATAAACGATTATGTATAAATAAGAAAACATGACATTTCAAAGCGGGTACTCAATTTTTTTTTTCATTTGTAACGCAGTGTAATTTTTGTTGTTTTAGGGTTCCGCTATCAACAAGGAACTCTTATAGTTTCGCCATGTAAGTAAGTTAAGTAATTCGATATTATACCTTAATTATTGCTTATTATGATTATGTTGTTTTGTAAAGTAGTTATATTCAAACTCAAACTCAAAGCATTTATTTCAATTAAACCATTTACAGGCACTTTTGAATTGTCAAAGAGACGGTCAGTTAGTCAGAAAGTTGAAGCTAGATGCCCATTCCAATACGTAGATCACTATGGAGAAGAACGGACAAGAAACTCCAAGGACACTCTTTTAAATCAAGATATTACATAATCCTGGGTACATTATTCTTGTTGCTTCTATATGTGAGACAATGTAAAAACTAATAAAACAATTCAAAATATAAAATTACAAATTAAAAATAAGCCCTGGCAGTCAAGAGATGACCAGTCCCAACTGACGGCGCCCGTTCACGAACAATATTATTGCCAATATTGCTAATATGGCTAATATGTTAAATTGTACAATGGAATACTCGTGTTCTTTCCTTTGCTATTGTTTAATGTTGCTATTAATCTGAGTAATGGTCTAACAGATAGAATTAACTGTTTTGAGATAACGATAATATAAGGAAATGTAAGAAATATGATGATAGAATACTTTAATGCTGTTTCCATGGAGTTTCTTGTCCTTCTTCTCTATGAAGACCTAGTGTTGCGAACGGACAACTAGCTTTCTGATTTAATATTGACAAGTCTAACTAAATACATATCTAGCCTTGTCTTTCTGTGCTTTATTTCTCTACACATTATATTCATAAGAACTTTCATACACAATAAATAACTCGTATTAACCGATCTGACATTCAAAGCTTACCATTTGGGTAATATCTAAATATACACTTGTAGGTTTTACCTATCAGATTCTACATTAACCAAATCCTATCAAACTCAACTCCCCTTACTCCCCCCCTCCTATCCCTCTCCTTTGTCCCCGCCCTACTTCAGTATTTAAAAAAAAAACTCAACTCAAAGCATTTATTTGAAATATTAAACCAATTACAGGCACTTTTGAATTGTCAAGGGGTCGGTCAGTCAGAAACATGAAGCTAGTTGCCCATTCCAAAGCATACTAAGTTCCTATAGAGAAGAACGGGCAAGAAACTCCACGGACACTCTTTTAAAACAAAATATTGTTACAAAAAATGAGTTACATCATTCTAATTGAAGTTATACATGTGAGAACAATGTAGAAAGACGTGCACGTTAGAAGCGTCCGTAATAAAAACTATTCAAAAATTAAAATAAGCCGTAGCAGCTAAGAGATGACCAGTCCCAACTGACGGCGCCCGTTCACGAACATGACGCATGTATCAGCACCATTTAACTCAAGCATTTTGAAGGCAACTTAATGATCCAACAAACACGCCACCACCAGCGAGACATTTAAGTGAGCATGACATACTCTCAGCCGCCAGGGCACATTCAAGTCAATACAATATTAAAAATATTAGTACTAGAAAGCTGTAATTTGGCATGGATATACATAAAGTGGCAAAACAAAAAAAAAATAGGGTACCTCCCTTGCACGTAAAGTGGGAATGATATTTTTTTCTCGTCTGTCCCATGGTGTGGGGTATCGTTGGATAGGCCGTTCAAAAATATTGAGGGTTTATGAAAACCATTTTTTGATTCAGGGATCCGTTTGCGTAATATTAAGCTTTAATGTGCTAATTTTGTAAGAGTCAAGTGTTCATGTCCACCCCCTCTACCAGCTAAATGGTTGTTTTTGGATATATTATGAAAAAAATCACGGCAGAAGATAAAGAAGTTAAAAGGAAACCTATCCTAGCTAAGTGGGCTTAAGTTAACGAGTAATAGTCAACCAATTTACATTATTTTGCCATTGGAATGTATGGGAGTAGTGTTGTAGTACTAAAATATTAATATGTACAAGTATTAAAGAGAGAGGACCGAATCAAAGTACATAAAAAAATTCGTATACATTTCCTTTTGACAGCGATGCGGACGAATTTTTTGATGCCCTTTGATTCTTTCCCCTCACTTTTTTATACTTGTACATATTAATATTAAAAGTTTTATTTATTTATTTAAATTTCATGTAAGTACCTAAAATAGTGGTACATAGGCGGACTTAATGCCACAAGGCATTCTCTACTAGTCAACCTTTGGGTTAAATATAAAAACATAGTTATAGGGTACAAAAATAATGTCTAAAATACTAACTTCTTGATTACGAGAATTTATATAGTTTTATTGATACTAATACACATATACAAATAAAATAAAATAATAGATATTTTAACAAATACCACCTAATAATAATTACTATGACTAGACTACAAATTGAGAGTTATTTAGTCTGACTTAAATAGTGGCTACAAACTTTTCTTTTAAAAGTAAATTTGCTTTCAACTTTTTTAATGCCAAACGATAGCGCGTTCCAGAGCTTTATAGTAGAGATAGCGTAAGAATTTGACATAAAACCGGTGCGGTGTGAAGGAATTTGAAGAAGTAGATTCTTGGAAGCTCGTAGGTTACGACTATGAGAACTGCCAAACACTTTGAAATAATTCTTTAGATAATCGGAAGCACATGGATCGTTCATAATCGTGAAGAGCAAGCAGAGAGATCTGAGGGACCTCCTGAGTCGGATAGGCAACCATTTAAGCTGAGAACGGGAGGAAGAAATGTGATCGTATTTACGAAGGCCAAAAACAAACCGAATACAATTGTTGAGAAGTCGATCCAATTTATTTAGAAGTTCTTGGGAAAGATCAGACTTATTGAGATTATTAAATTATTAAATTAATATTAGCTTTCAAATTATGTAAATAAACATATCATAGTAAGATAAATACTACAATGTTATGTTTGTTCTTGGGATAAATTTGTCCCAACTACGGAACCCTACATTGTGCGTGGTCCGACACGTTATAGTCGTTTTTTTTTTTTTCAGAAGCCCGAATGTCTGACAACCAGACCGACACGATACCCACCCTAGTAACAATTGCCGTTGGCTTCCATACGCCAACAGTTGGGAATGTATTGGCAGACGGTTAGTTATTCCGCCAACCTAAACTTAAAATAGGCCCATTGCCATAAACATGCACTATTTGCCCAACGGATAGCCAACGACGGGCCTGCTGTTTCTATTCCTACTGTTGGGAGATTTTTGTAGGGATTTAAGTTATGATTACAACATTGGGCCAACTAACGCGGGCCTGCTGCTTCTATACCTACTGTTGGGAGATTTTTGTAGGGATTTAAGTTATTTTATCAACATCGGTCCAACTTAAAAACCCTGCTGTTTAAAAATGGGCCAATTACTGCTATTCCAACGGGGTGGTAGCGGGGTATGTGGCCCAACTAAATGCCAACAAAAAATGCTACTAGGGCAGTAACTGGGTTATGGAGATCTGATAGGCAGCCGCTCCATGTAAAAGTACTGGTTAGACTGGAAGTCGACCCCAGCATAGTTGTGACAAGGAGATTGACTTACCAGGTATGATTCTCTTGGGGCTGGCATTTCTACATCAATCTCTCTTGTGGTGACTCCAATTTCGTAACAAGTTAAGACAGGATCTAAAGTCCTCGTGTAGTTGGCTCTTGTGTTTATTTTGCAGTCATAGTCCAACTTATCAACGAAGTGCACACATTCTGGAATTAGAAAGAAATAGTGGAATATACAGGGCAGGATAACGGTATATTTTTCGAAACGGTTTCGTCCTAAAACCCTAAGAAACGTTCGAACGGAACGTTAAACAAACATTTTTGAAGAAGAACAAAATTTATATCGGCCTCGGTTTTAATAAAACGTTTCTCACCGTTTTTTTTTTCCATTTTTTGGTTGATCGATAGGAAACTCGCAACATAACCCTAATCAATACGTAAGCGGTAAGCGCATCGGAATCAATGATGTAAATATGATGATATGGTGTCAAGCTGATGATGTCAATTTACATAGGCATAACGAAATACAGCATAATATTATTATGCATAAAAAAAAAAGAAACTGTCAACGCTCAACTGACTACGCCTGATTTGGCACTCAACATGCAAATAATTATTGAAATATAAATATTACAGTATTAAGGGTCCGTGCACGAAAAAAACTCTCTTTTGGCAATTTCTTATCTAATTGTGAGAAAACTTGAAATAATCGAAACATTAAGTCTTTGTAACTATAAAAGTACAGTTTTCATGGTGCTAAACCATTCGTGTCAGTCACAGCAGCTTTTAATAGTTTCATCATTTTTGTGCTCTCCAAAATATAGTTTATTTCGCCATGGATTTACTTAATGAAGATATTGTATAATCATTAAATAAAATTTTGATTATATTTCAAGGATAGCTGAAGACTAATTTGTGATTTTTAAATTTCTTGATATGATTTGCTAAATAATAGCAAAAATATATATTACTGACGAGGTTTAAAACAAAAAAGGTTTTTTCAATATTATTTTTCTGCTATATTTTGTATGGAAGTTGAAAAAAGTGGTTCCGCCACATGCAAGAAGAGCATATAATGATGTTAAGGATATTTTTTAATGTTCAAAATCAAAAGTAGTTTCTTGTAGAACGATGATCAAATGTCAGTCTCGCGTCATTTTTCGGAAAACTTGTTGCAAATATTAGTGATTTACCGTGAATACTTAATTTATTTGAAAAATCCCTTTCAGCCACATGCAAAAGAAAGAACACGACTTTTCAAATCTCAAATAATTTTGTTTAAGTTATTTTTCCCTTTCTCACAACCAATGAACAAAATTGATCAAAATCAGTCTATTTCGTGCACGGCCTTTTAAATACACCTCGAATGACCAAAACATTGCTACTGTTAATTTTTTTACCGCCTCTGTGGTCTAGTGGTAAAACCACCTGTCTCAGATCCAGTCCGCCTGGCTAGCTACCACCATCTTATCTAAGTCTGTCGCCAAACAACAATGTTAACAGCATTTGTTGTGTTTCGGCAGTTAGAGGTAAGATAGCCAGTTCCTCTGTGGTTGAGTATTCCGGGTGAAGCTCGCTTCCATCTTCGGCCTTATCATCACTTACCATCAGGTGAGATGAAGGCCAAGAGCTTCCCCGTTGTGTGTAAAAAAAAATAAAGCATAACCATAAACCCTAATAAATAACTTCTAACGGTAATAGACACTATATCGGTTTACGCATGATGAGCATAAAATATATTGTCATAATATTTACAAGGACTTATCGAAATTCGGTATAATAATATTAAGCATAAAGGTTTTGCCATAAATACTGTTGGCACAATAATAATGAAGCATAAAGTTATAACGCATAATGATCTTTACACAATGTTTTATGGAATAAACCATAAACCCTAATAAATAACTCCTAACGGTAATAGACACTATATCGGTTTACGCATGATGAGCATAAAATATATTGTCATAATATTTACATAGGCATAACGAAATTCAGCATAATATTATTAAGCATAAGTGTTTTGCCATAATCTTTATTGCCATCAATACTGTTGGTATAATAATATCGAAGCATAATTTTAACTGTTAAAGTTAGTTGGTTGGTTCGTTGGTCAATCAATCAATTTTATCAAATTGGATTGAAATACAGATTAAATATAGGATTAGATTTAATATATTTCTATCAGTAAAATTACTTAAAATAAGATTCAACTGGTTTTCACGGTAGTTTTTATTTTTTTGGGAAGGCTGCTTTTCAGAAGAATAGAATTTAACAAGCTGAGTATAAACTTACTATCATTAGCTTTCTGCCCGGTTAAAGACAGCAGTTCTGTTTTCGGATTGAATATGATTTTCCTGAAAATAAAGAAGAAAGTTTCGTAAAAAGCTGGCAGTATCATCACTACGTAAATTTTTTCCCATTGTAAGTAGCTAGTATTTAAATAAATATTTATTGCACAATCAGAACAGATAATAATTATGAAATTTGACATAATCATCATCTTCCAGCCCTTGTCCCATGTTACTTGGGGTCGGCGCAACACGTTTTCTTTTCATTTCGTATTTCATTCTTCACACAATCCATCCATATTTTTTTGGGCATTCCTCTCCCTCTCCATCCATCCACATTTATCTTCATCACTCTCTTCGTCACTTGCGTCCCCTCCCTCCTCATCACATGCCCATACCATGCCAAATGACGTCCTTTCAACTTTTCTGTCACCGGCGCCACTTTTAAACTTCTCCTTATATACTCATTTCTGACTTTATCCATTCTCGTCACTCCACACATCCATCTCAACATTCTCATCTCCGCTACATGCAATCTTTTTTCATCCGTCCTCTTCACGGCCCAGCATTCCGATCCATACAATACGACAGGCCTTATCACAGACAAAATGAGATTTGACAAATTTAATCAAATTAAAAATAATTTATTCAAATAATTAGGTTGAGGATCAGCGCTGTTTGAACGTCAAAATTACAGAAGACAGTCCCCCAAAATGCTCGCCCTTCGCCACTTCCTAGTGCTGTAGCTGGGAAGAAAAATTGGTACCACAAACTATGCTTTAATGTCTATTATAGAGGTATGGAGAACAGGGTGTAAAGTTCAGTCATCCTCCATAGAAATGGAAGGATCCTCCGACCAGACGGATGTCGTGTCTGGTGGGCTGCTGCCCAACGATTTTTTTTTGGGAATGTCTTCTCCACAGAACAGAAAAAACAGGCCTTTTCGCAGTTCAATCTAGGAGGCTGTCCTCTAGCCGGGTGCCTCAATAAATTAAGGTTTCCAGCCAGGGCATAAAACTTAAAACTAAGCTACTACACGCTAAGGGCACCCCGCTGCGGGGGTACGGACCTCGGTTTAGGGCGTCGGTGGGGGAGGACAGCAAGGGACTGGCTGGATCGGATTGTGATTACACACTGCGCCATAATAGTTATTTATGCAACTGTTGTATAATAAGGGGTATTAAAACACGAATTTGGGTTTATCAAAATTGGTGATAATAGCATCACATGAGTGTTTTAATACCTAATTATTACAGTTGCATACAAGACTTTATCTACACCCATGACATGAATCCTCTATAAAAGGTTCTGAAACAGTTTTTTCAATACTAATATCGAACAAAAATGGCGGGATACGACGCTATGGTATAGTATAGTGAAACGCGCGTGCGTAACAATGTTCTTTTTTGAAATTCATAAAGATACCACGAATTGAGTAGTGAGAATGGAAGGGAGGATGATGATCCCTTCCTTACTCATCAAACAGATGAGTAAAAAGCAAAGGAGTTGCATTATGAAATTCAGTACAACTACCAACTCGCACTAAGCGCTTTCAAACGTCTTTTATAATGCGCACAGCAAAGGAGTGGAACTCTCTGCCTGCGTCTGTGTTTCTGAACGCATACAACCCTAATCTATTCAAAGTGAGAGTGAACAGGCTTCTTCTGGGTAAGCTCACTCCATCGTAGACTTTGTCTCTGTCATCCAGACCTAGACTAAAGCCAAGAGCAAACTCATAGTTTGCTCTTGGCTTTTTTTCGTTTTTTCCGTATTAGCATCCAAACACCCGTTTGGATGCTAATACGCGGTTACTATGAAACTGGGTGTTTTAATGTTGGCAATAAGCTAACTGTTTCAGAAACTTTTATAGAGGATTTATAGCATGGGCGTAGATAAAAATAGGTTAAACTTACCAGGCTCTAAGCTAAAAATGCACTCAACAAGTACACTAGTCATGTCAATTAAAATATATAATAAATTACCAGGAAAAATTAAAGAAGAACAAATACTTTATACATTCATAAATAAATTAAAACAATTTCTATTAACTAAACGCTATTACAATATCAATGAATACTTAAATGACAAATTTTAAATAACATGTCATATGTTAATAATCACAATACCTATTCAATATTATTATTATAACAACTAAGTAGTCAAATAAAAGCCCCTCTTCCTCTCTCCTACTTTTGCTATGCCCAACAGGGTCTACAATGAAAAACCTACCACCTAAGTTCACATGTGAAAGCAATAAATAGGCATTTTAGTCGTCTTACAAAGACAGCCCACTTCATGTATCCAATGATTACTAATCATTCATGTAAAAAGACAATTTATATTTGAACACTTGAATTTTTATTTTTTTTGTTAATTATGACACATGACATAGTTTAAAACACTCTGTTACGAGTGCAGTCTGAGCCTTGTGTTACAAGGGCGCCGCGGAATGGAGCGGCGACATCTTTATCAGAGTTCATTCACCCTAACGCAAAAATGTGTTTCTTACTAACTTAAACTTAATCTAAATCCATTCTGCGGCGCCCTTGTATCACAAGGCTCGGACTGCACTCGTTACAGGGTGTTTTAAACTATGTCATGCGTCATAATTAATAATAATAAAAAATTCTTAATTGGGGACGAATTTAAAGCTATAGGCTCAGCGGTGTGAACTGGCTCGAGCAAGGATCGGAGCGGGGATGAATGAGGACGTCGCGATGGGTCTCGTCGGCGAGGACGGAAGTATGGCTGTCGGGAGATGTGCTTTCTAACAGTGCCAGTGGAGGGACTACTCTCCTGAGGGAGAGTGATAGCGTCATCGGGGATTTTTTTTTGTTAATATCTTATCATGCAATCAGTCCTTCTGACTATAAGCAGATGTGTTGAGCGACTATTATTCATGAGGAGATATTCCCCAATAGGAACATCCTCCATATTAATATACTGGCTTAATTAGCGCCGCCGAGATCCAAGGTTCTGCGCCGTTTCAGGCGATTTAGACAGTCAGGTAATTTGAGCTGGACAGCGAGCTGGTTAGGATGGTTGTCCAGTCTTGTTTTGTATTTGCCTGCGGATGTCTTCATTTCATCCTTCACTTTTGGCATACTCAGGTATTCATGTACCTACTTCACTGTTTCTAATAAACCAAGGTGTATTGCTTATTTGCTTAAGGATTTGGTTCTGAGCTCTTTGGTTATGTTGTAATCACAGCAGGCTCCCCATAACTGAATCCCATAGGTCCAAACCGTAATCGGGGATGGTGAGAGTATATGTCTCGGACGGCGAATCCTACTAATGCAGGAGGGAGTGTATCGGGCGGCAACCGCAATCAGGGGATTACGGTGCTTTATGGCAGAGTCAAGGAAATGCGTGGAAAGCCGTTTCATGAACTGCTGGATAGTGGGCATTTTGAGATCTATCTGTACATTCAAATTACGTACGTAGACGGGCACCTGTGACCTTTCTAAGAAATCGGCTCTGGGGGTTCTGCATCCTGTGGAGATAACGTGGTTTAGCGTGTGCGAAGACAACGCAAGCGTAAGTCATGATGCCCCCAATCATGACTTACGCTTGCATTGTCAACGTTGACAACCGACCAAGGGATCGGCTTGCCATACATAGTGATTGGACTGGTGTCGGGGCGTCGCATATAAGGTGTATCTATTCATACACGAAATATTTTAAGAGAAACATCTATAGGTGGTAAAAAAAGCCATAGCAGCGATTTTTTTTTACCTAAGTGTTTTAAACTTTACATAATTATTATAATTTTTAAATTGCTTGAGACATTTTGCAAAAAAAACTTTTACTAACTTATTTTATTTTATTTTATGAATGACCCGCCCGAACGCGGCGACAGTGGCGGCACGAGCGCGGTGCCTTTTGATAAATAATCATCATATTATCAAGTAATTTTAATATATTCATTTTTTTTAAATAATATACTCAGATTAAAAAAAAAATCGTTTCCTTAGCTTCTTTACCACCTAAAATCCTCCTGTATCTCTTAAAATAATTCGTGTTTGAATAGATACGGTCGTGCGGTAAATTTTGCTTGCGCGATGCAGGATTTGTGTGACGTCAGGTCTGTGACGCGTAGTTCGCATATGGCGTTGTAGATGCCGCCACAATTCTATACAATAGGGATTTGTCCTGGGTTAAAAACAAAAGAAAATCTGTTAAGTCCGCCAATCAGATAATAACAAAATATTAGACACGTATTTTTTTATTTATCATATTAATAAAAAATGACTTAGATAAAACACATTAAACTTGGGGAGTGGGGACTCGTAACGTCACAGCCCAGTATAAAATCGAATGAGAAGTGATGTCATGCCACATTTGAACTCAATGTATCTCCGTAATGTTTTGATTACGTAAAAAAATAAAAAAAATTTTTTTTTAGTCGTCATCCTTATTGTATGCAAAGTAATTAACAGTACAAAATATTTACTGATTAGAGTCTTGGTCTTGGTGATTTCTTCTTGTGGGTGTCGTAAAAGGCGACTAGGGGACTTACTAGAGAATGGGCAGCAGCGTTCTCTATGGATTTTTAACACCATGCTGCGATCGCCAACCCGCCTGCCAAGCGTGGCAATTATGGCAAACCCCCCCAATTGGGGGAGGCCTATGTCCAGCAGTGGACGTCTTTCGGCTGAAATGATGATGATGATGAGAGTCTTGGTCCGGGTTCATGCTTACCTAACATCATCGACTATAGTGCAGTCTGTGCAGCAGATAATGGGTTCCTCGCCATTGAATGTGCATATCTGAAAGAGAACAAACGTTTAACCATTTCTAACATCACAACTGTATATGGTCACGATGGTGTATTATGGTCACGAGGTAGTGATGGGTAACTCATCATTTTTATATGGGGTTGAGGGAGTACCTCATTTTACCTCGCGAGGTCCTCACGAGGTACTCCTCATTTGAGGCGAGTAATCGCACGTCGGCGAATCCACCTCACGAGCCGAGCCCGAGCCGAACTCAGCCGAAAGTCCGAGTCAGCGAGGAGGATGGGCGCGTCGACTCACGAGTACTCACGATTCCGATTTTTACGTCTCCCTCACACACATAATGGCTCCTGAGCAATTAGGGCGTTCAACAGATTGATCGCCTATGTTGTGGGAGCGTATCGAGCAGTATGGGTACGCACCGCAAACAGGCACCACGGATCACAGGCGCGCGTCCGCCGCAGCCGGTCCGGAACAAACAATAAACAGCGAACTAGAGTAGTCGCGTCATCGATCTTATTGTTGAGCAATAAGTAATAGTGCATCAACAGCGCACATTTTCGTCTCAGTTCCAACTAGGGCTTCCATTACGTAATTACGTAATTACGGACAGATTTTAGAAATGTCACAAATACGTAACTGAAGAGCTGCAGTCCGTAATAACGTAACTATAGGATAATATTAATTAATTTAGGTACCCATTTATTTAGTTCTATAGTTTCTGCCTACTCCATGGGAAAAAGGCATGGGTTTATCTGTGTATTTACAATTTACCTTAATTTAGTTAACCTACGACTTACATTATGACAACACCAAAACCCTTTCTGTGGGTATCCCCCGAATTCCCGGGGTTTATTTTATAACTTCCAATTTGAGTCCGCAAGATTTAATTTCTTAGTCGTACAGAATAGAGTTCATTGTTGACCAATCGGGAAACGAAGGGAATCCCCGTTGGTTGTGGATAGTTCGGTACGTAACACAATCAAAGTTTATAAGTGTTTCGCAAGTATTTGATCTACCTCGTAGATAATAAAGTTTAATATTGTGGATTGAGCAAGCTAAGGGAACTCCCTACATTTTTCTTTACTTTCGTGAATTTAGAAACAATCTCAATACTCGGTACTCAGTCGTCTTACGTACACCTGCGAGATACTGTCCTGCCTGGTCTAAGCTTATTTTATTGACTTTTGTGATTTTGTGTATGTGCCGCAAAGTTTGACGCTTGGTTTTCAGAAGCTTTTCATTACAAGTTTCTAAGTAGATATCACCATACACGAGTAGAGATACTTCAACGAAAATGTAAGTACCTATTTTAACATTACTTTACTTGTCTACTTACTTTGTTTCTAGGGTATTGTGTGAGAGTTTATACATATAATTTAGTAGTTGATTTTATATTGTTGACGGCACGGTTGGCGCAGTAGTTGAGTGATTGGCTGCTGCGCTGCGGGTCACGGGTTCGATTCCCGTACGGAACAAATATTTGTATGACCTACAGATAGGTGTTCCGGGTCTGGGTGTCTTGTGTATGTTAGTTTACATGATTGTGAGTGCACCCACGATACAGCAGTAATTCCTAGTGTGGTGCGACGTTTAAAAAAAAAAAAAATATATGTGCGATTTTATTTTATTGTTGCTTGTTAGATGTCTGTGCAAATAGACATTGATTATGAGTTCACGGTACGTATGTAAATGTATCCCGTTTTAAGTGTAGTGCCTAACTATAGATGCTATTTATATGTATTACCTAACTATTAAATTATGAAATATTTATATATTGTTTTAGGTCTGCAGTAAAGAAGACTATTTATAAGGAGTTTTTGAACAAACGCACACAATCAGCTATATGGGAACACTTTTTGAGGGCTGAAAATGGGCAAAGTGTCCAATGTAAACATTGTCAAAAAATTTTGAAGACTCCTGGTGGTGCTACTGGAGCACTACATACACATATGCGTGCTAAACATATTGGCGAGATGTCACAAGAGCAAGATGCGCAAAGGGCAAGTACTTCATCGTGCTTTCAAGCAAGAAAAAGTTTAGAACCTCCATCGAAGAAAACTAAACTAACGGATTACTTTTCCACTGAGTATTCCTTGGACGTTATAGTGACTAGAATGGCAGCATTGGATGGCATCCCATTAAGCAAATTTTGTACTTCTGAAGATCTAAGGTATGTTTTCAAAAAATCTGGCTATGATTTACCGAAATCTCCTTCAACTATTACCAAAATTGTCCTGGAACAGAGTTGTGCCATAAAAAAACAATTAATAAATCAGTTTAAAGATATGAAGTACCAAAAAAAACGGTTTACTATAACGTTTGATGAATGGACCTCTACCCGGAACCGGAGGTATATGAATATAAATATTCATAATAAAGACCTAGAACCAGCTAAATATAAAAATTTAGGACTAGTAAGGATAAAGGGTTCAATGCCAGCTCACGTTGGAACTGTACTGTTAGAAAATCATCTAAATGACTTTTATTTGAAACTTGAAGATATAATTGCATTCACAACGGACGGAGCCAGTGTTATGGTTAAAATGGGCAAAAATTTTGATGGTCACCATCAGTTGTGTTTTGCTCACGGAATACAACTTGCAGTGCTGGACGTATTATATAAGACACGGAAAAGTACAACTACTGAACCAGAACTAGAAGATGAAGCTTCAGATACTGACACTGAAGAAATTGAAGAAAACGATGGCGGACTTTTCATAGAAGTACCTAGACTTCTAGAACCAGAGTTTCTGTACAAAGATATTATAGTAAAAGTAAGAAAACTTGTTAAATCATTCAAAAAATCACCACTGAAGACCGATTTGTTGCAAAAATATTCTTTACAAGAGCATGGTAAAAGCCTCGATCTTATACTAGACTGCAAAACGCGATGGAACAGCTTATCAGATATGGTTGGACGATTTCTGAAATTGAAATCAAGTTTATTTAAGGCTTTATTAGACTTAAAATCAAATATAAGTTTCACAGACACAGAAATACAAGATCTACATAACATTCATCATAGTTTAGATATAATAAAAACTACAGTGATGGCATTGTGTCGCCGTGACTCGAATTTGTTAGCAGCAGATGTTGCGCTTCAGTTTATGTTAAATAAGCTTGATGCTCAGTCCAATGGGCTCAGTGACAAGCTTGCTGTATCCCTTAGAAAAAGAATAAAAGAAAGGCGAACAAATGTGTCTGGTGTCTTGCAGTATTTGCATAATAATGAAGAATATTATAAAACCGAAGAAACAGAAACTTTTACAAAACCGACGTCGGATTATATTAGAACATATGTTGCAAACTTATTAGAAAGGCTCAAATTTACACCGCCTACAAGTACACAAATGAGTTTAGATTCCGAAGCAGATGACAATGATGCTAATGATGGTTGTGGCGACGAGTTGACTGTTGCACAGCAACTAGAAAAAGAAATACAGAAAACTATGTCTACAGTAAACAAATCTGGAGTAAACACAGATCTTGAATCCATCATCAGAGTTGAAATGTGTATCTACGATAGCACTGGCGGCGGTCGTGAAGTTTTCCTAACAGCAGCTTATAATTATTTACTATGTATAATGCCTACTAGTGTTGAAGCAGAACGGGCATTTTCTTCTGCCGGCTATCTTTGTTCTAAACTAAGAAGTTCCCTTGGTGACAGAACATTGCATTCGTTATCATTTATGAGATCATATTATCAAGAACAAAGATTGGAAAAATAACCATATTTTATATTGTTTCTTACTTTTAAACCATTTGTGCGTGGTACATGTTTTGTTTGAATTGTTGATTGAGTTTAGTCAAAATCAAAATCGTCAATCAAATCAAAATATTACATTTTGATTTGATTGACGATTTTGATTTTGAGTTTAATTTTAAAATTATCATTTTAATCTGTAATTTACTTTTAATTCCTTAATATTATAATTTTTTTCATTTGAAGTTGTTTGATTTTTTACTTCTAAAATACGTAATAAGCCCAGAATTTATCGTGCTTTAAAAAATCAAAACAGTTAAGTACGTAATTACGTAGTTACGTAATTGAAGCATCAAAATGCGTAACTAGTTACGTAATTAGCAAATCCGTAATTTTAGAAGCACTAGTTCCAACGTGTTGATGCCTACCATTCCCGCAACAAACAGAGATTGATACTAATAGGGATATTTTTTTTTTTTTTTAACTAGGGCATCTCGGAGTTGACCTTTAGAGATCGTGACTCCTTAACCTGACTTTCCTGTGGTTGCCTTAAGCTCCTAAAAACTTAGGGGTTTATTTATAAACGCTGCTTAAAGTTAAGTAGTGATTAGCGACTGTTTAACCATACATTTTTGACGTTTGAACGTCACTTAACTTTAAGCAACGTTTATGAATAAACCCCTTAAAGCTTCCAGCCAGGGCATACAACTTATAAACTAAACGACTACGCGCTAAGGGCACTCCCTGTGGGGTACGAACCTCGGCTTAGGGCAGAGTCGGAGAGAGGACTGCAAGGGACAGGTGGTGGCTGGATCAGTTCAGGGTTTTGATTATTATTATGGGAATTTAAACCTATACGCGCAGCTACGGCGCGGGCTGGCGCTTCGTCGAGCAAGGGTCGGGGGACTGTTAAGTCAGAGATTTCGCGAGGGGCCTCGGCGGCGAGGTCGGAAAGACGGTCGTGTTTTTTGTTTTCGAGTTGTACTGGTGTTCCTACTACTCTCCTGGAGGAGGATTGTGGGGTCGTCTGGGTCGGTCAGTGCATGCCGTGGACGGTGGGTCTTACTGATGCGACAGGGGGTATAATTGGCGGCCTGCACAATTAGAATGTTGCGGTGAGTGGCTGTGGAGTCGAAGAAATGCGCTTCATGAATTGACAGATAGTGGGGATTTAGAGATCTACGTGGAGGTTGGTGTTCCGAACGAACCAGGGGCCTCCCGAGATTTTACGAAGAACACGATTTTGGAGGGTCTGCATCCTATGGATGTAACGGGGTTTAGACCCATATCTTTTTTTTATATACATATATAGGTACCGAGCAAAAAAAAAACTTAGTAAAATACAGTCCTAGGCCTCAAGTCTGCTAGTACAATAGTGTCAGAATGGTCTCGCCATTGTGAGTATTTGACAGTGTTTGTATGGCAAATCTGTCAAAAACTCACAATGAAGAGACCATTCTGACACTATTGTAATAGCAGACTTGAGGCCCTGCAAGGTTGTTAATGTTTTTATGCAATAACCTTGTATATGCAACGAAAATAAATGAAGACTTATAGATAAATTTATTACGTAATTACCCGGTCGAAGTGGCGACCAGGGGCCCAAGCCTGCTATTTTTATAAATCCGCCACTCCAACACGATCCCATTGTCATTTTTCTAAAAGTTCGTAATCTGCTAAATTCATAATGGTCGATCATTGGTCGGTCAATGGTCTCGTAATAGAATGGTATTACAATGGCATTTTGAACATTTATTCATGCCAGATTTAATTTATATATATTTTTACATATTATTTATTAGTGTTATATAAGCAATCTGAAGTAGTAGGAAGTTAGAAGTTTAGTAGGAAGTTTCATTTGTCATTATGTACGAGATTACCAATTCATTCAATGGAGTGTCAGTGGCTGACCATTGGAAAGTCATAATGACGCCATTATATTAGTAGATTACCATACTTGTCAAATCGAATTCTAATTCTTTATTTAGTGGCTTTTGTGAACATGATATTTATTCTGGGCCTCAAGTCTGCTATTACAATAGTGTCAGAATGGTCTCGCCATTGTGAGTATTTGACAGTGTTTGTATGGCAAATCTGTCAAAAACTCACAATGAAGTGATCATTCTGACACTATTGTAATAGCAGACTTGAGGCCCAGATATGTTAATGTAGTTGTACTTAGATTATTTTATATTTTGTGAATGTGAGAACGTTGTAGGCCTAGTAGAGTGTAGATTTGTTGGCACTTTTCTATTTTGTTAAATACCTGGTAATTGTTGAAAGGCCTACACTGTCCTCCCATACCTATTATCACTGTTATTTGATAATATTGTAAAGCCAATTATTTTTAAAAGAGTAACCGTGGAGTTTCTTGCCGGCTCTTCTCCATAGGAAACGACTAATTGGAACCGTGCACCTAGCTTCTGACGTTTCATAAGTGATTTTGATTTGATTTTGTCAAAATCAACAATTATGTAATCAATGATAGACCATTCTGACACTATTGTAATAGCAGACTTGAGGCCCTGATGTGGATGACCAGAGTGGACGTCTTTCGGCTGAAATAACGTTAGTATAATAAATTATTGTAATACTTACCGGTGGAAATTCCTTCGTCTTGAGAAAGATTTGAGAACTTTCACACTGAAATATATTGATGCAGACACCATTAGCTTCTTTCCAAGTACATTTGGAACCTGCAACATAAGATAGCATCACGATTGTATTCCACAAATAAGGTCAGTAGAAGTTCTAGGTGGCGCTGTTATCACCTCGGAACGACGCTCTCATTTTTGAAAATGAAATGTTTAGTCATTGCGACTTTGACATTTGTGACGTACGGTGGCCACCGTACGTCACAAATGTCAAAGTCCTCCTTGCCAGACGGCGAGCTGCCCATAGCTCGCCGTGCGCAAGACCGCGCCTACGGTGGCCAAGAATCGACTACCGATTCCCGCCGCCCAGGGCGTCTCTTGCGGCGACTAGGGGCATTAGGGCGCACAGACTGCCGCTCCCTCATTTCATTTCATTTCATTTTCATTTCATTTCATTTCATTTCTTCGCGAGCATTACTGCTTCGCAGAAGGAGGTGACTCCCTCCCATGCACTCTCGCTCCGGACCAAGGCCAGAGGCCTAAGTCTACTAATTTACAAACGTTGCAATGGTCTCGCGATTGTGAGTATTTGACAGTGTTTGTATGGCAAATCTGTCAAAAACTCACAATGAAGAGACCATAGCAACGTTTGTACATTAGTAGACTTGGCCCCCTGATCTAATGACACCTAATATGTTAAAATCCATCAAGCCGTTTAGGCTACATACAGAACGTGCCAAAGAAATAAACATACATACATACATACTCTAATTCAAACTCAAAGCAATTATTTGGTCAGTGGGTCGTATTAGGGACGGAGTTATTTATTTAAATGAAACCATTTAAAGGCACTTTTGAATTGTCAAGGGGTCGGTTAATTAGAAAGTTGAAGCTAGTTGCCAATTCCAAAACGTAGATCTCAATGGAGAAGAACGGGCAAGAAACTCCAAGGGCACTCTTTTAAATCAAAATATTACAAAATTCTGGGTACATTATTCTTGTTGCTTATCTATCTATCCATGTATATAAAACATAAAGTATGTATCTAACTATGTCCGATATAGACTTAGAAAATACTGATCTGTTTCTGAAAATTCTTTTTGCACTTGATAGTCCAATTTATTAGGAAGGTTGTAGGCTATTTAAGTAATATCACGCTACGATCCTAAGGAGCCGAGTATATAGAAAAAAAAAAAAAAAAAAACTCAGGAAAACCACGGATTCTGAAAATTTTTGCGTAGTAGCTGACGCTGGGTATCAGCTGGGCCTCAAGTCTGCTATTACAATAGTATCAGAATGGTCTCGCCATTGTGAGTATTTGACAGTGTTTGTATGGCAAATCTGTCAAAAACTCACAATGAAGAGACCATTCTGACACTAGTGTAATAGCAGACTTGAGGCCCTGGTATCCATACTAATATTACAAATGTGAAAGTTACTCTGTCTGTCTGTCTATCTGTATGTTACGTTTTCACGCCTAAACCGCTGAACCGATCGTCATGAAATTTGGCAGAAATATGGCCTGGGATATGGAGAAGGACATAGGCTACTTTTTTACGCGATAACCGACATCCACGCGGGCGGAGCCGCGGTCAAAAGCTAGTAATATATATGTGAAAACAATGTTAGTTGTTATTGTAAGTTTATCTGAATACCTTAGACATCACGCCATAGTAATCAATTTTTGAGGAAATGAGACTAAAAAAACACAAAGAAAAAGATCAAAAAATAAAAGAATAATACCAAACCTTCATTTTTATTAATAAGCTCACTTATCACACACACACTTAAGGAAAAAACTGTAAAAAAATGACGAAGCATATTGTATAAAAACCAATAATAAAATATATAGGTAATACACGACCGGCCCGCGAGAGAGACGCGACACGACTTGACTCTAAACAAATAAATACATTATGTAGTGTGTCTGGCGAGATAAGAGATATATATATAAATGAATTGCGAGTTTAAGGCCCAGATATATGCCAATGACCTTGAGAGGTTAGCTTGCGTGTTCTGTACTGAGCTCATACAACGCGTCGTACGTCCAGCCAGTAGTAGAACTCGCCCATCCAGGGCCTCAAGTCTACTATTACAATAGTGTCAGAATGGTCTCGCCATTGTGAGTATTTGACAGTGTTTGTATGGCAAATCTGTCAAAAACTCGCAATGAAGAGACCATTGCAACGTTTGTACATTAGTAGACTTGGCCCCCAGGAGCCCGGTCCCAAATAAAACGCATTATTAATTTATTACACATAAAACAAAAGGTATCTTAATAAAACACGTATACTAAAAAATCTATAATTAAATTATCTTTTCTCAAACATGCATGGAAATATTGTCATTATTTTCGAAAAAAGAACACGCGAAGTATCTTTACGGACAAAGAAAATCAAATCCATTGCAGGAGCGTTTTTTGAATTTGGAACATTACAACGCTCCAGGGCCTCAAGTCTGCTATTACAATAGTGTCAGAATGGTCTCTTCATTGTGAGTTTTTGACAGATTTGCCATACAAACACTGTCAAAAACTCACAATGATGAGACCATTCTGACACTATTGTAATAGCAGACTTGAGGCCCAGTAATGTTGTATGAAATGGCGTGCTGGGGTTATTAAATACTTTTAGATTGGATCTCTTTTATCATTCTTGGCATACCAAAGTAAGTCTCTTTGCTTAGCACAAATTGCGTTCACGTGGCTGTACAGCCATAAATGCGTTTGCCTTTCGGCACAGATGATAAATAGAAAATTGGCGGCAAAGCTGAAAATTTGTCTTGATTTGTTATTTACATACTTAATAAATTTATAATTTAAAAATCATGTTTTATTTCCCTGCATTCTTTTGAGAAAAGCACTATATGCCTCAGTGGAAATGGCAATTGCCTGTCTCGTATTAGTGAAGTCCTCGCCTACGGCTCGGCCTTCAAACTCATATTCGACCTGCAATTGCTTATTTCAGAAAAAAAAAATTAAGGTAAAGGTTTCATAAAAATACGCTTGATAGATTTCGCGTGATTCTCAGTTTTTTATCCGCGTTAGACATAACTTTACAAATTAATTTCACAATATATAAATATTATAAAGCTGAAGAGTTTGTTTGTTTGTTTGAACGCGCTAATCTCAAGAACTACAGGTTGGAATTGAAAGTGTTGGATAGCCCATTTATCGAGGAAGGCTATATATCTACGCTACGATCCTTAGAAGCCAAGCGAAAAGAACAAAGTCAGAAAGAACGCTAAGCGATAACGAAGTTTTAGCGCGGGCGAGCGACAGGATGCGAATGCGATGGGTGGGCCGAAATTTCACGCGGACGAAGTCGCGGGCAGAAGCTAGTGTAATATAAACATAATCTAAAATATTTGTCGGAGAACGGAAGGTCTCTCTCGGTATCATCAGCCATATTTTAAACTACACTGTGGGCGTACTGTGGGTAGTGTTGGTTATTGCGCAATAGGAAAACCGAATTAAACTCAACAGCCATTTATTCAAGCTAAGCTGAGATTCCTTCAAAATTACAGAAGACAGCTCCCCCAAAACGCCCATCCCTTCACCACTTCCTAGTGCTTTAGCTGGGAAGAAGAAGTGGCAGAACAAACTCCCCAGCAGCACAGCTGTCTGTTTAGTTAGAAGAACTTGATTCTATACAGTAGTGGGTATGCAAAGTAATTAATGTAGGTACACGATATCACGACACAACTATACCGAACGCGCGACAGTTTCTAGACGTATTCACTGCTTGGGGATCACTTGCCGCCGCTCGAGCGTTATTGTAGTCTCTGTCATGCGCCGCTAAACAGCACAACCAAGACACTGAACTAACAGCGACATCTATGAATTCCAACCAATACCAATTTAAACAATGCGCCGTCATATTCATTAATAAGTTATTAAAAAAATGCTCTAATTTAACATATATTTTTTTACAAACCATTACCTACCACTACTCGTTTAGACGTGATCTTCAGTATAAAATCATTAGAAGTCGGTTATCGTCACATCGATAGTCCAAGCAAAATTTACAACGTACCACGAGACGTCCGTATTTTTTTTTTTTGTGTTAATTTCCTTGTATCCTTGTCTATACGTCTGCAAAAATATTTTTTCTAGTTCAAACGTCCATCTCACAAAAGCCAATGTAATTTGTATTACCTAATGCATTACATGTAATGGCCGAACGTCATGGCTGAGTCGGAAATGCATTACATATAATGCACGGACAGGCAATGTGTTAAGGCGCCTTTACATTGCTGGCCCATGCATTGCATTGCATATATTTTTTCTAGTTCAAACGTCCATCTCACAAAAGCCAATGTAATTTGTATTACCTAATGCATTACATGTAATGGCCGAACGTCATGGCTGAGTCGGAAATGCATTACATATAATGCACGGACAGGCAATGTGTTAAGGCGCCTTTACATTGCTGGCCCATGCATTGCATTGCATTGTAGTAGTGATAGCCTAGTGGTGTGACCGTTGGACTGCCACGTCATAGGTCTCGAAGCATGCACCTCTGACTTTTCTAATTTATGTGCGAATTGTATAATCATTTGCTTAAAAAACGGTGAAGGAAAACATCATGAGGAATGCAGCTGTTATTTTGATATAATAATAGCTAAAAAAAAAATGTTTGATTTGTAGTGGTGTATCTTAGGGCCTGTACACACTACGTTTTTTTGAAACCTGAGTTGACGGCGCGCTTTTATCCTACAGAGTTTTATCTCACTCGCGTGCGTATCGCGTCTGTATCGCTACAAACGCGCGTCAACGGCGCGTTTGAAAAACGTGGTGTGTACAGGCCCTTAGATTCTATTGTAAAGTATTATACTGTGACTTTGGTATCAATTCCGGATGTCAAGCTGCGCTGTGCTCCGTTTGTTGGTAAGTAGCAGGTTGTAACTACAATCGGTGTGACATTTCAACTTTCTGAGTTTGGAAACGGGAAACCCTTTGGGAGGTTTTCTTCCGTGCGTAAATAAAAGCCTGCTCTTGGATTTTCAACTTTCGGCCCTGTGGCTGCATCTACAACGCCATATGCAAACTACGCATTAAAGATCTGACGTCACAAATCCTGCATCGCGCTATCAGAGTTTACCGCGCGACTACCATATATAGTAACATCCCGACATCAACCGTTGGGCAGTTGCCCACCAGACACAACACCCGTCTGGTCGGAGGATCCTCCCTTTACTATAGAGTATGAGTGAACTTTACACCCTGTTCCTCATACCTCTAAATGCCAAGCTGCGCTGTGCTCCGTTTGTTGGTAAGTAAGTTGTTGTTAGTACTACCGGTGAGACATTTCAACTTTCTCTCTGAGTTTGGAAACGGGAAACCCCTTGGCAGGTTTGCTTCCGTGCGTAAATAAAAGCGTGCTTTTGGATTTTCAACTTTCGGCTCTAATATGTGTTTTTAATCAGTGCGCATATTTCGACAAATTAAACTTAAACGAGTTTTATTAACCACCTATTTCTTATTTTGATACGTCTTAGTACAAAAAAAACAAGTTATCGTTAACGAAATATGTTTATTTTGAAACTAGTTTATTGGATACACGTCGCGCAACGGCACGTGCATTGAAACGGAACTCCGGAACTCAGTTGTAGGTACCTATCAGATGTGTGCCCGCGCAATTCGCCGATGTAGGTATTTAACTCATCCCAGTGTTTCAATTTCGGAACGGTTATTTTTTTAAATTTTATTTGAGTTTTTGAACGCATCCATTAGTTAATGTTTTTATGTTGGTATTACTCTCATTTCTAGCTGTCACTTGAACAAATGTCATTTTACTTCGCGCGGTTGTTTTAACCAATTTAACAGATTTTATTTGGAAGTTTTTGGTGTAAATTATGACGACTAAAAAAATGTAAGTAATTATAAATGATATTTTAAAATTATACTATTGACAATTTAGTGTTTATGTACGCGTTACTTTTTTGTTATATCATATCATAATACATTTCTAGACAAAAAAATGGGAGTGTGTGTGTAAGTGTGAATTTTGTGTACCGTTCCATTATTTTAACAGCAGGAACATACACTCACGTATTTATATACTAGCTTTTGCCTGCGGCTCCGCCCGCGTAGATGTCGGTTATCGCGTAAAAAAAGTAGCCTATGTCCGTCTCCATATCCCAGGCAAATTTCATGACGATCGGTTCAGCGGTTTAGGCGTGAAAAGGTAACATACAGACAGACAGACAGACAGAAAAAAAAAGCTATTTGACTGTGGCAGTTGTCTACGCGCAAAGGAAATATACTACTCTACCCTACCCTGTCCTACCTACCTACCCTACCCTGTCCTACCTACCTACCCTACCCTACCTTACCTACGTACCTACCTACCTACCCTTCCCTACCCTACCTACCTACCTACCTACCCTACCCTACCCTACCTACCTACCTACCTACCCTACCCTACTCTACTTACCTACCTACCCTACCCTACCCTACCTACCCTACCTACCTACCCTACCCTACCCTACTTACCTACCCTACCCTACCCTACCTACCCTACCTACCTACCTACCCTACCCTACCCTACCCTACCTACCCTACCCTACCTACCTACCCTGCCCTACCTACCTACCCTAGCCTACCTACCTACCTACCTACCTGCCTACCCTACCCTACCTACCCTACCTACCTACCCTACCTACCTACCCTACCTACCTACCCTACCTACCTACCCTACCCTACCTACCTTTCCTACCCTACCCTACCTACCTACCTACCCTACTCTACCCTACCCTACCTACCTACCTACCCTACCTACCTACCCTACCCTACCCTACCTACCTACCTGCCTACCCTACCCTATCTACCAGCGTCAGACAGCATCTGTCTGGCATTAATGCTGAAATGAACCTTTTTGGCCCAGCCGTGAGGCACACAGCAATTTTTTTTATAACATTTTTTATTTCACTTTTTATTTTTTTTGTATTTTGTGCTTCACGAACTGTGACCAAATAAACGTTATTCTTTCTTTCTTTTCTTTTTTCTTTACCTACCCTACCCTACCCTACCTACTCTACCTACCTACCTACCGTACCCAACCTACCTACCCTACCCTACCCTACCTACCCTACCCTACCCTACCCTACCCTACCCTACCCTACCCTACCTACCCTATCTACCGTCCAACCTTCTCCTGATGAACAAACACAACAAAAAAATAATTAGCGAAATCGGTCCAGTTTCGGTCGGTTTTTTTTTTTTTTTTTTCATATTTTCTCACCGTTTAAACCTTCCCTGGACTACGACAAACATTTCAAAACCAAAATCAGCTAAATCGGCCCAGCCGATCTCGAGTTTTGCGAGACTAACGAACAGCAATTGATTTTTATATATATAGATTTGATAATTTACCAGTACTACCTCGTTATTATGTTATCGAAATGTGTTCTATTACTGATACTGAAACACCAAAAAAAAAAAATTGCGCACTGGTTAAAAACATCCTGTATACAATGCCCATGGGCATGTGACCAGTCAACTGCTACCGCAAACGCCGTTAAAGAACTTCATTCCAATCATCATCATTTCAGCCGAAAGACGTCCACTGTTGGACATAGGCCACCCCCAAGCACCGCCACTTCGACCAGTTCTGTGCTTCCCGCTCGGTCATCGGTCCACTACGTCTTCCGGTACGCGGTCGCCACTCCAGAAACTTTCGGCCCCATCGGCCATCTGTAGAGCAATTCTGTAAAAATATCACGGTGAAAACTAATGTGAAGTGAGCTTGAAGTGACGTGTACTTCCACCAGGGCCTCAAGTCTGCTATTACAATAGTGTCAGAATGGTCTCTTCATTGTGAGTTTTTGACAGATTTGCCATACAAACACTGTCAAATACTCACAATGGCGAGACCATTCTGACACTATTGTAATAGCAGACTTGAGGCCCTGATGCTTGGGATTGACACTATTGAAAGCTCACTCCACGCTCACTTCACCTTAGTTTTCACGGTGAGGTGGTTACAGAATAGCACTGCTGTTCTGCGAGCATGTGCCCTGCCCATTTCCACTTAAGTTTGGCAATTCTTCGGGCTATGTCGGTTACCGTGGTTTTCCTGCGGATCTCTTCATTTCTGATCCGATTACGTAGGGAAACTCCAAACATAGCCCTCTCTATTGCCCTTTGGGTGACTTTTACTGCCGAATACTCAAACGCAACTCAATTTTAAGTCGCCGTTAAGTCTAATGCTGTCTCTGTCACTTTAAACTGTTTTGTAGCGACAGAAACACTTTTAAGAACGTCTTAAAGTTAAGTAACGTTTGAGTATTTGGGCACAAGGACTTCTAATAAGGCCCATTGCTGTGAGCGACCACGTTTAAGTGCCATGATAGGAAATTAATAGACAGTCTTACGGATAATATTATTTCAAGGTTAAATGAATAAGGTAAATAGTGGAATAAAATGATTAAATTAATTTAATTACTAATGCAGTGTATGAGTAATTAAAACTTTGTTATGCTAATTGCTCAGACGAAGTAGGATTTAAAAATAAACCTGTTATCGTGTCCATACATTATTACATGTTAAAGGTCTCTGCACACAGCGGGTGCGGCGCGGCGGGACGGGGCGTGGCGGGGCGCCGACGCGACGCTGAGCAGGGCCTCAAGTCTGCTATTACAATAGTGTCAGAATGGTCTCTTCATTGTGAGTTTTTGGCAAGACCATTCTGACACTATTGTAATAGCAGACTTGAGGCCCAGTTGTAATGTACTAGATATTACGGACGACGCCACACAGAGCCGTCCGGCTCGACGCGACGCGACGCGACGCGACGCTCTGTGTGGCGTCGTTCATAATATCTAGTACATTACAACTGGGCCTCAAGTCTGCTATTACAATAGTGTCAGAATGGTCTCTTCATCGTGAGTTTTTGACAGATTTGCCATACAAACACTGTCAAATAATCACAATGGCGAGACCATTCTGACACTATTGTAATAGCAGACTTGAGGCCCTGCTCCGCGTCGCGTTGGCGTCCCGTCCCGCCGCGCCGCGCCCGCTGTGTGCAGAGACCTTAAACCTCGTACAGACTAGTGACGACGACGCTAGTAGCACAATTTCTTTGTCGGTGCCTATCGCGCCCGCGATATCGCGCGATTCTGTACGAGCCTTTACTATAAATCATAAAGCATAGCAAAGCATAGGGAAACATATAGTGTGGGTTTTTTTTTTGTAATGGCATCTCGTAGTTGACATTGAGAGGTCATAACTACTTACCAGTTCAACTTCAGTTTTTTTGACGTGTTGACGTGACAACGTCTAATAAATCGATGAACGCCAGCTGCATACACGTAAAAAGATGACTCATTGTCCCGTTACGCTCATTGTACGCTTGCGCCGCATCAATGTTTTGTTATGACGTTGTCACGTTAAGGGCCTATACTACCTCAAATGGCTTAGGCTAAGCTGCTCGTAGGTCCACAATATGCAGTGGATTTTTGGTGAAATTCATTTTGATTCTCTTAGCTTAACTAACCACATACAGGCAATAAAAATAACAGTGACATGCATTTATTAGCATGTATTTCCAAGTATTTAAAGGATTGTTTCTTACTAAATATAACCTGAAAATCTTTGTTTTCTTTTAAAATAAATCCTTTCTGCAAGTTTTTCGTCATTAAAATTTGTCTTCATGGGCATATACTTTTAATTTAGAACACGCAAAGTAATTTTCCTTTACTATTGGTTCTGGGGCGAACGATGTATAGCTGCAGAACAATCTCCTTT
Source organism: Dryobota labecula (assembly GCA_947523025.1). Classification (NCBI taxonomy): domain Eukaryota; kingdom Metazoa; phylum Arthropoda; class Insecta; order Lepidoptera; family Noctuidae; genus Dryobota; species Dryobota labecula. The sequence continues at coordinate 11,032,136 of OX383312.1, forward strand.
AATTTAAATTCAATAAGTGTTGATATTTGCAATAAAACTTGATTTTTAAATACTCTTCGGTCGGGATAAATAAAAAACAGGTTTTAATAAATCTAATTTTAAATTAGGCTGTTCATCACTATGCCTTTGCGTCATAGAAAACTTATAAAACCCAAGAATTGACCATTGAAACTTGACATTGACGCGGCGACCGCGTCGGTGGTAGAGATGGGCGATTGTTACTGATTCCAATAATCGAATGGTTTGATACTACTAATATTAACATTCGAATCCAAAAACAATCGATCGCTAGTTCGCAAACTCGAATAAAACCACTAGTTCATTCATTCATTTTGCAATACAAAATTGGTCTGTTTTCTCGTACAATAAAGTCTATTTTAATTGTTTTTTTTTATTTATTTTTATTCTACTATGAGTTTGCTCTTGACCTTAGTCTAGGTCTGGATGACAGAGACAAAGTCTACAATGGAGTGAGCTTACCCAGAAGAAGCCTGTTCACTCTCACTTTGAATAGATTAGGGTTGTATGCGTTCGGAAACACAGACGCAGGCAGAGAGTTCCACTCCTTTGCTGTGCGCATTATAAAAGACGTTTGAAAACGCTTAGTGCGAGTTGGTGGAATATCAACTAGGTAGGGGTGGTAACTTGCAGTGCGTCTAGATGTCCGATGGGAGAAGGGGGCCGGTGGAATGAGATCGTGGAGTTCATGGGCACACTCTCCGAAGTACAATCTGTAGAAGACCGACATGCAGGCAACCTTGCGGCGATGAGCCAAGCTGTGAAGCTTGGCATCCACCAGTTTTACGTCGCCAATGAGCCTCTTAGCTCTGCGTATTCGTATTTGAAGTAATAAGTAAATAGTTACTAATTTGCGAACCGCTAGTTCATTCATTCAGTTTGCCATACAAAATTGAGCGTTTCTGTTTTACTATAAAGATAACTTTTACTCGATAGCAATAATTAGTTATGACTAATTTCCGAATACTTCCGAAAGGGTCAAAAATGTTGTAGTTGCTATTTTCTCTATAATCTAAATATATAAAAGAAGAAACGACTGACTGACTGACTGACTGATATATCAACGCACACCCCAAACCGCTGGGTCTAGAGATTCCAAATTTGGCAAGTATGTTCCTTAAGAGGTCTAGAGGTACACTAAGAAAGGCTGACTGACTGATATATCAACGCACACCCCAAACCGCTGGGTCTAGAGATTCCAAATTTGGCAAGTATGTTCCTTAAGAGGTCTAGAGGTATACTAAGAAAGGATTTTTGGAAATTCCACCTCTAAAGGGGTAAAATAGGGAATGGAAGTTTATATGAAAGTCCGTCAGTTTTGAAGTTAGGATCATCAAATTTTGTGTTTAGGCTGACGATTGAAAATTAATTTATACCTGTCTCAGCGTTTTTGATAATTCCACCCCCGAAGGTCAAAAAGGGGGATGAAGTGGAAAAGTCCTTAATTTCCGAAGATTATTTCACAAAATTTACTATCTAGGCTTATGGCTGGAACGGTGGCGCAACGGTGTTGTTAGAATTTCAACCCTTAAGGGGGTGAAAAGGGGGATGAAATTTTGTTTTTAATTTTTTAAGTTAAATTCACTAATATTTCGGCTTATGGTTGGAAACTAACACAACGTAAACCTTTTTTTTTTTTAACCCACAGGGGTCTGAAAAGGGGGATGAAGTTTTGTATTGAAGTTGTTCTGTATTCAAGTAAAAATAATATATATTTCTCGACATCAACGCGGGCGAAGCCGCGGGCAAAAGCTAGTAAACGATAGAGTAGTAATGAAATTTGAATCGGAAGGAATGAGACGTCGCAATACATTCTTATTTACTTCTCGCTTTTATTTCAAATTCGAATGAGTTGTAAGGTTATTCGAATAATTTGAGACTTCTACAATCGAATCATTCGAATAATGTCATTCACAATCGCCCATCTTTAGTCGATGGAAATTTTCTTGTTCAACTTTTTTTTACTTTAGATCCTAAGATGATTTAAATTAGGTAATCATCTCGGTTTAAATCAAAATGTGCGAATATCGCGATACAGGCACAGTTACACTATTCAAATTATCAAAGATTAGAAGCGAAGCTTTGGAACGAAGATACAAAAGATGTGAGCTGCTCAAACTGATCCAACATGTCGATATCTACGGGAAGTATCGGTCAAATTACTGCGAATTAAACCGTTTAAAACTATATAAAAACAATGCTGCTATTGCCATAACAGCTATATCTTCTACGGAATGCAAAGTTACTGATGGTAGCGGTACGATACAGTACTCTGAATGTGCGTCACCAAAAGCTGGAGATTCAAGACTCAGTCGGATCTCGATGTCCCCAAAGCAATCTGGATTGTATATCAGCTCGGAAATTATGGCTAGACGTGCTAACAAGAACAGATTGTGTAGAAGAAATTTTTGTTCAGCGGTCAATTCAGCCGTTGCAAGCCCGAAATAATTTGAAAGTCTTATGGAGTTGAATAAAAAGTTAGGTTTCCGAGTTCGTTTCATTGTTTAGTTTCATATCCCGGGTAAAATCTTAAATCAAGTCGCTTTAGTAGGGGGAGGAGGTGGTGCAGGGGTGATGAGGGGAGGGAAGGGGTAGAAATCAACATTAATTCCATTATTTTCAGATTCTTTTAAAATGGAACTAATGATTAAAAATAAACATCAGTAGTTCCATCATGGAACTGTTAATGATACTAGTGGCAACGAAGGAGATATACTGGCCACCTTTCCGCCCCACCGGAGGTGCGTAGATTTTTTCTATTAAATTATAAAGATTAAAATTATTGAAATAATAATTATTATTATTATTGAATTAGCGTTTTTTTCTCTGAAATCATTCACAGAAAAAAACGCCTTCATAGACTGGGAGAAGAAGCCAGCAATAATAATATGGCGTAGTCGACGGAGCCCCTCAGGGCGGGGCTCCTATTTCTGAATAAACGTAAGTAATATTTTGATATTTTTAGTTTGAATGGTTTAAAAAAAAAACTATCCCGAGCTCTTTTTTTTTTCATTTACAAGAACAAGGGGCTCAGCAAAAATGCGATGCTATTGGTTAATGAGCGTAGGTAAGTGTTACTATAGCGGCCGAGCGCTGCAAGCAAGAAAAGTCCTTATGGTGGTCCAATTTTGATGTCCCCGCTAGTACTCGTACAAACCTACGCATACCAGCGTGTAATCGCTTGTCAGCGTCGCGACACTCGCTGCTCGTTGCTCGCCAACTCAAATAAACTGCATCGTATATCTCACATCGAGGTATTGATCGTGACCTGCGCAGTGTAGCTAGTCTTTTTCTAGACTAGACTGTTTTTGTGCAATGCCGCAGTGCGCCACCCGCTATCTGCCGTGAATGACGTTTGCTCATTCGAGTCGCCACTGGGGCGCAGGAGGCCTGCACCCCGTATCCTAGGATCTAAGTTGAAGGTATGTAAGTGATTTAGTATTTCGGTTTAGATTAACGTTGTTTGAACAGTAGGTCGTTGCCTCCTTCCTTCAAATATGGCGAGGGGGGTATCATCTACGCATTCAATGTTTTAGATAGATTTCATCATAAAAAATCTACCTATTGGTCTTGCACCTAAAGTCGAGTTTTCCGAAAATTTCACCATAGGGGGTCTAGTTATGACCCCTAGGACCCAAATCAACCGCCGGTTAAAAAGTTTATATATGTATATGTATACGTATGTATGTTGGTTGGTTGATTGGTGGGGCGACAAGCAACATTTAAGCCACACTCTACAGTTCGCAATTATGCACCGATTGCTTTCAAACTTGGCTCAAAAATCGAAAGGATCAAAACTTAGGTTAAGTTCGTGAATGGGCGGAATTCGTCCAAGGGGAGCGGCGGGGGGTTTTTCGAAAATCAGTTTTTTGGCCATAACTTTTTTGATGCCGCCCCTAATTTGGGGAGGGGGTTTAAATTTCCAAAATTTTTTTTTTTTTTTTTTTATGAATTGTATTGAAATATGTGGTTAGCTAACGATCTCGACAATTGATCGTATTATTCTTCCGAGCAACCGGCAGCAAGTTCGTCATTCTCCCTTAGATGTCACTGCTTGCGGTAGCATCGGGGGTCGGGTTGCCTCCTTCTCTCAAATATGGCGAGGGGGGTAATGGATGATCTTTGCGTTATGCTCGTGAACGGGTGCTGGTTGTGGTGCCTGGTCCTCTTGCTGACCATGGTTTCATTGTTGTTATTAGTAACTGTTTATTTATTTTGCATTGCATATGTAAGCGGCCACGCCCTTAATGTTTGGAGAGTGTGATTTACTTTTGTAAAAAAAAATTTTTAGTCTTTGCTTGAGTATAGTTTTCATTGTATTTGCGGGTATATTGGCATGTGTTAGCTGTCATATGGCAAGTTATTTAATTTACTGTTCTGTGTCTCGTAATATTAATTACTTTGCATACCTATTATTTTATAGAATCAGGTTTTTCTAACTGAACAGATAGCTGTGCTGCTGGGGAAATTGTTGCGCTACTTCTTCCCAGCTAAAGCACTAGGAAGTGGTGAAGGGCGGGCGTTTTGGGAGACTGTCTAATGTAATTTTGACGTTCGAAAAGTGCTGATTCTCAGCCTAATATCGATAAATGACTTTTGATTTGATTTGACACTTTATGAGGAGTCCAACTCTGCCGTACTAACAAAAAATGCAATAACTCGATTTTGCCGCTTCCGAGAATTGTATTTTTGATTATTGAATTTGTTTATTTATTTATTTATGTACACACAAAATACTTGACAGGACAATATATTAACATAAAAGAGCACAAAGGTACTGCTTATTTCAAAAGTAATTTCTTCCAGCAGACCTGCGAGAGGAAAGTTGGATAAGAAATGTAGACATAGTGTGTAGAAAAGTTAAACAAGAAACATTTTAATTAAAAGAAAAAAAGAAGGAAGTTTTCGTTATTCTTGCTTACTGAAAAACCGAGTTCCTGAAGGATCAATAAAAAGTTGCTTAGAGAGAGTTAATAGATTTCGATTCGCTGACTCCAAATATATATCTCAAAATCGTCCAAAATCGAGTTATTGCATTCTTCGTTAGCGCGGCATAGCTGTCTCTGAAACGTACATTATTTGAGAATCTAATTACGTAGCCGCACAGAGACAAATAGTTCATCACAAGGTAATGGTGGAAGGAAGGGGGGACGGGGAGTAGGGGAATGGCGTGGGTGCGGTCTGGCGATCAATAAAAATATGGCGTCTTCTTATTGGACGAAAAATTCGAATTTGGCTGTTGATACGGTGAGGGGCAGAAAGCCGTTAGTATTGAGGGGAGCTTAGACATAATCGGCCTTATATCAAAACAAGGGTTATTTTTGGAACCCTGTTTCAACTAACGAGCCATTTTTTAAATTTGAACTCTATTCCGCCAACGTTAAAGTTACAAATACAAAAGCTGATTTTAAACCCCGAAGTTGGCAATATGTATTAAGACCTTTATCATCTATTCAAAAATCGTCTACTCTAACAATATTTTTAAATATGTGAGCAGCATATCTAACACATAATTGATTCATCCGTCATTGCTCCATTTTTAATCGTTTTTAGGTACCTGTTGTGGTATAGTAATTTTATTCTAGGTACATCATCGTCACATGTAATTATATAATGGATGTGTACAAAGTATTGTAAAACAGTTTGAAAGAGTAACGGTGGAGTTTCTTGCCCATTCTTCTCCATGCGAAACTACCTTTTGGAACAACTAGAATCAATTTTATTTCCGTGTAATTTTGGCGTTCAAAAGTGCCATTTATGTGGCTATTTGAAATAAATGCTTTGACTTTGAAGCCGCGACCAAAAGCTTATTTATTTATTTAACAATTTATGTACACACATATAAACAAACAAAAAGAAAGAAACAGAAAAATACGTACAAAGGTGATGCTTATTTCTAATGAAATCTCTTCCAGCATACCTGAGATAGGAAAGTAGATATAGAGATGTAGACAACGTGTGTAAGTGTAGAAGAGAGAAAAAATAATATAAAAAATATACATAAAATCAAAATAGCTATACACTAATATACATACTTATAAACATACAATAAGAAAATATACTTACATACATACTTCTAAAATAAATATCACTCACATTAAAACTGGCTAAAAGATTTATGCTTGAAACAAAGTTCTAACTCATTTTGTAATGAGACGTATAACTTACCATGTCGTCTTACCTCCCCCTTTTACTATGTAACTTTCTCAATTATCATTATATCCTATATAACTTTTGCAGGTGCCTGGGCGAGCAACTGCTCCCACTCATCTGAAATGGCTGATGCATCAGTCTCCAGTCATCACCTCGAGTTCGTCCTTCGAGCCACCACTAGACTTCCAGAATCTGCGGTTCAGTAGTGCCAATTATGGTAGGTTTGGTTTTTGTTCCCTCATTTTAAAAGTAATCAAACTCAAACCATTTATTTCAAATAAACTAATTACAGGCATTTTTGATTGTCAAGGGATCGGTTAGTCAGAAAGATGAAGCTAGTTGCCCATTTTAAAGCATAGTAGGTTCCTATGGAGAAGAACGGGCAACCCTAGTAGCATTTTCCGTTGGCATTTAGTTGGGCCAACTTCAGAGGTATGTGGCCCAACCAAACGCCAACAAAAATGCTACTAGGGAAGAAACTCCAAAGAGACTCTTTTAAATCAAAGTAAAGTTACAAAATATTTGTTACATCATTCATGTTGAAATCATACATGTGAGAACAATGCAGAACGTTAAAAGCGTACGTAACAAAAAGATAAAAAAAAAAAACAATTCAAAAATTAAAATAAGCCGTGGCAGCTAAGAGATGACCAGTCCCAACTGACGGCGCCCGTTCACGAACATGACGCATAGATCAGCAACATTCAGCTCAACCATTTTGAAGGGAACTAAATGATCCAAAACACGCGCCACCATCAGCGAGACAGTAGAGTAAGCATGACATTCTCTCTGTCGCCAAGGCACATTCAAGTCAATGAAAACCGTATCCACTAAATGGTAGCTTTATAGAATCACCAACTTCTGGAGGGAGGTGGGCTGATTGGAATAACCATTGATGGCCACCACGGCCCCAATAGTCCACCTGAAGGACTAAAGTGCGGAAACCAAACCCTCTAACATATAATATATAATAGACTGTGTGTCCTCGTCACACGGCGCATGCGCGGAGCCATATTGAAAAACAACGTTTTCAATATGGCTCCGCGCCTGTGCTCGGTCCCCGTCGGCCATCACGAACTTTAAGACGAATGCTCGCGTAAATTATCTTAGATTTTCATTACGTTTTCGATTGTAACATCTCTTTGTTTAATTAAAAGTACGTTTTTCAAAACTTTGTTATTTCATACATTCTTCTCCGAGCAAGTACAGCTTAATTGGGTATAATAGTGTTGTGTCCGGAAACCAAAATCTTCTCGCAAAGCGGTGATGTGGCTCATCATCAAAATGCCTAGCGTTTTCCCAACTATGTTGAATGAATGAATGTAGACTGTAGATCTGTTGGCAATTCTCTATTTTGTTAATTACCCGGTAATTTTTGAAAGGCCTACATTTTCCCCCCATTGTTATTTGAAAATATTATAAAAGCCAATTATTTTTAAAAGAGTAACCGTTGCGTTTCTTGCCGGCTCTTCTCCATAAGAAACGACTAATTGGAACCATGCACCTAGCTTCTGACGTTTCATAAGTGCCCATGTAGGTTTATGTGAAATAAAATATTTTGATTTTGATTTTTGATTTTGAATGAATAAATGGTATGATATCTTACAAAGACAGCCCACTTCATGTTTCATCATTCATGTAAAAAAAAAAAAAATATTTGTTTTTTTTTTTTTATTAATTATGACGCATGATATAGTTTAAAACACCCTGTTACGAGTGCAGTCCGAGCCTTGTGTTACAAGGGCGCCGCGACATCTTTATCAGAGTTCATTCACCCTAACGCAAAAATGTGTTTCTTACTATTGCATCTTAAACTTAATTTAAATCCATTCTGCGGCGCCCTTGTATCACAAGGCTCGGACTGCACTCGTAACAGGATGTTTTAAATGTGTCATGCGTCATAATTAATAAAATACAATAAATGTTCAAATAAATTTTTTTTTTTTACCTGAATGATTAGTACCTAGTCATTGGATACATGAAGTGGGCTGTCTTTGTAAGACGACTAAAATGCCACGGTGTATAGGTAGCCAACATAAGTGTTCTTAAGATCTATGGGCTTTACTATATTCGGAATTTCAGCTGTGCAAATATTTAGATTTTACATCTTGGTTCACATTTAGTAATTAGCAATAACATAAAAATACTAATAATATTTTCATAATTTAAATTCAGATTACAATACAATTAATAAATTTAAAATCAAATACAATTCTGTTCATTTAAAATAATAATTTACATCAATAATAATGGTGTCATGTTGGGGTCGGCTTTCAGTCTAAGATGCAGCTAAGTACTAGTATTTTACATGGAGCGGCTGCTTATCAGACCTCCACAGACCAGCTACTGGGTAACACGATACAGTTTTAAAAAATTTAACCAAATGTTCTCCATTTGCCAGATCCCTGGTGTATGAGGAATATCACCCACTTCTCTCGGACGGCTGCTGATCTTCGCAGAAACTTCCAGCCATGGCATGACATGGCACATTTCAGGTCTCTGGAAGACAAGCGACGTCATCCACTCGTCAAACCACAGTCTTCCAGCCATGGCACACATGACCTCAGTCGACGGGGTGTAAGTGGCCCTACCAACACCTTAAGAGCCAAAGTCAACCTCACCTGCACGCGGTACACCCTGCTGACTCACCAACGAGGCTCTGACGTATCTCCCCATTTGAGGTATCTTGAGCCGGAGTACCCTCTTATGGGGAGATAAACTGTGAATACATATTTTGCAAAATCCGACTGCGAAAATGTGTCAGTCGCAGTATTTAGGTAAATAATTTTAAGAGTTCAAGAATATGAGTACTTAAATGAAAGTACTTATAGTCTTGAAAATAATTTAGAAAAAAAAACCTCAGATGAATTGACTACTTACTTGTTTTAAAAATAAAGACTCCAGATTACGTCAGCGTCTCTTCGAGGGGATAATTGAGAAGGTACGGATTCATTGAGAGAGACTCAAATAGCTATTTTAAGTGTGGTGTAATAGTTGTTTGAACTTTTTCTTCGTTGGATCTGTGCCTGAACGTGTGTTATCCAACAAGTTAGTTATTAATTAATCTGACATAGAAATAAGTAGGTTAAACATAATTTAGGAGGGTATATGCAGTTATCTAAATTTGATGAATAAATATTTTCTTTAAATTATAAACCTTAAAAATGTACGAAATCTCGTTTCATTTGAATGTCCCTACATCTGGTGGTTTGTTTAATGAGCAGTGAGCATCGTCGTTCATTACCCGTGGTCCCTACGAGTAATACAATGCTGCCGAATTAAAATTGCACCTAAGTCAAGTCACAATACAGTCAAAGGTATTATTCATAACTAAATAATATAAAAAAAGAGTCACAGGGACAAAAAAAAATGAATATTGTTACGAGCTTTGGGTTCATGATAATTAAAAACTGCCGATTTAATAACCAAAAATGACACTTTAATTAAACAACACTGATAACAACTCAAACACACTAATTATAAAACACAACTGCACTACTGATCACTCTAAAGTCGCACTTGGAGATCGCTTTGAAGTACACTTGTCGCTTGATCGCTTGTTTTTCGACTGTCCGGATCGGGGTCCATACCGGCCTTATATAGTCCTCAGATAGTTCCAGAACCTTCTACTGTAGAAACATCTAGAATGTACATATCGGCCCCGACTGACCAGATATCGATTATTCTAGAAAGTTCTAGCATCGAACTTTCTAGAAAAATCTCGACTCTACTAGTTCTGCTACTTGATACTAGATGGCGCTAGTGGTACCAGGCATTAATTGTAGCGCACAACAATATATTTGTAACATACTTAGAAGAAGTTGTTCAACGAAAACCTTGTAGCGTCATCTCTTCAGTCTTATTTAATAGTATAAATTCTAAGTTATTTATATTATTTAATTACAAATAATGCTTTTGACTGTATTATGACTTGACTTAGATACAATTTTAATTTCGCAGCATTGTGCAAAAAAATAAAATAAAAATAATAATAAAATAATAATAAAAAATAATAAAAATGTATTTCTTGTAGGGACCACAGGTATAAAAATTACCGGTGACCTCACGAAAACTTCTCAATAGCTCTCAAAACTCTCTCTTTATTAGGTTTTCTATACAGTGTGAATCTTTATAATGTGCACATATCGAAATGAGGATTTATGCTTAATTTTATCTACGGAAAAAATACAAAAAGAATCTAATATCTATTTTTTAATTTATTTTTTGGTATTTTTATTTTTATTTCAAAATTTCTCAATAAGACGCCCCCTTATTGAGAAATTTTACAATATTGTAAAAATTTAAAAAAAAATTTGCTAAAAAAAACATGTTTCTTTTCAATTGAGGGTAGTTTTTTCCCCAATTTTTTTTTTTTTTTTAATAAAGACGCCTAATTACTTCCAATCATTACGGAGTTTGTTTCATCGTGATAGATCATTTAGTTTAAAAGTTACACCGTAATAGGAACAATTTTTTTTAAATTCCATAAAAAATAAAATAAATATACGTATTTAGATTTTTTTATATTTTTAGCGTAGATAAAATTAAGCATAGATGGTCATTTCGATATGTGCACATTATAAAGACTCACACTGTTTATGAGGAATGTCTCAGTAGTAGCTTGGAGTCGGGATTTGTGCTCGGTTGATGTCATTTCAAATGTCACATACAGGAGAGCACTTCAAAGTTTTAAATACCTTTATAAGGTGTATCTTATAAAATATTTCGTGTTTGAATAGATACACCCTATATAATTTTCTACTTATTAACACACAAACACACAACACACACACACACACAGGTCCCTCCTAGCATGGGTGTCAATGATCAAATCTCTGTGCACTTGTAAGTTCCACGTTGTAAATGTTGCGCATACTAATTGTACTGTCCTTTTTTTGAAATAAAGTTATTATTATAATTATAAATATAATTTATAAAATGTATAGTCTGCGTCTCCAGCACTTGTAGAAAGTTGAACTTCGGAACAATTCTTGTTTTGTGTACCACATACACATAATAACTGCATCGTATAACTCACATCGAAATATTGATCGTGACCTGCGCAGTGCAGCTAGATTCTAGACTACAGTTCCTTTGTGCAATGCCGCAGTGCGCCACCCGCCGTCTTCCGTGCATCACGAGTTTGTCTTTCGAGCCGCACATCAGGGCTCCGGGCCCTGGAGCCCCGCAGTATCGCGTATTCCTGGATTAAGAAAAAATGTAAGTCAATTAGCATTTAATTTAAATTAAGACTCGTATAAAAATCGTGGTAAACCACAGACTGTTGGGTTTTCTCATTCGATTTTAAACTTAACCACCAACATTCTAAGGTTTGGACTCGCTTAGAGAGATTTGACGACTTCGTATAACCTGATACGTTGACCACCGTACCTACCTACCTACCTACTTGTTCATTAAAATATAATTGATATTTAGTATGTCTGTATGTCTGTTCTGTTCTGTATCTGTGTATGTCTTGTTGTATCTGTGTATGTTGTTGTATCTGGGTTGTGTTGTATCTGTGTATGTCTTGCTGTTCTGTTCTGTATCTGTGTATGTCTGTTCTGTTATGTATATGTCTGTCTGTATCTGTATGTCTGTTCTGTTCTGTATGTCTGGCCATACCGCTGTTAAGCCCGCGATGGTTTGTGTGGTGTGGTTACGTTAAACAAATTTTTGATTCATAAACAGAATTTAAAAAAATTATGTATATATTTCTCAAATGTCTTTATTATACGTTTTCAGGTTCCTTGTGCACGAGCGTCCACAAGTCTCTGAAGGCAGCTTAACTTGCTTGTAGCCACCATCGCAAGTTGGTCCCTCGAGCTTCGAGATGCCGCTGCAGTACCGTAAAAAAAAGCTGAAGGTAGGTACGTTGTTGTGGTTTCATTTCTGTCTGTGCACGGTATGCCTACTACAATAGGTTGGAGGCGCGCGGTGGCTGGAGGGGCGCGCGGGCCGCGGTATCAGGATCGGCGCTCGCGCGTTCTCCTACTCCGAGCGTTTTCACTTGAAATCTTACCACGACAAAGGCACTGCGTTTGTTTTTATGTGTTCCTGTATTACACCAAATTGTTATAGTCCACGTATTTTATTTCATCCCTGCAACTGAGCAGTCAATGTAACATCGTCAACAACTTCTATTCTATTTATTTTATTTCTTAGATATCCAGACAAAAAAAAAACTTTTTTATTTATTTATCAACTCATAGTTCGCTAATCATATTGCTTAAGACTACCGACTTTTTTTTTTTTTTATCGACTTTCGGTACCTCGGATCGCTTGTCCAAGGGGATGGTGAAGTAGACCGCGACGTAACGCACCGGATCAACTCGGGATGGATGAAATGGCGACAGGTCACAGGAACAACTTGCGACCCACGGATGCCCTTTAAGTTAAAAGGGAAAATCTACAAGTCTGTGATAAGGCCTGTCGTATTGTATGGATCGGAATGCTGGGCCGTGAAGAGGACGGATGAAAAAAGATTGCATGTAGCGGAGATGAGAATGTTGAGATGGATGTGTGGAGTGACGAGAATAGATAAAGTCAGAAATGAGTATATAAGGGGAAGTTTGAAAGTGGCGCCGGTGACAGAAAAGTTGAAAGGACGTCGTTTGGCATGGTATGGGCATGTGATGAGGAGGGAGGAAATGCATGTGACGAGGAGAGTGATGAAGATAAATGTGGATGGATGGAGAGGGAGAGGAAGGCCCAAAAAATATGGATGGATTGTGTGAAGAATGATATGAAAGAGAAAGGAGTGAATGATAGAGTGACGGTTGACAGGGGTTAATGGAAAAAGGAAACGTGTTGCGCCGACTCCAAGTAACATGGTGATGATTTCGCTAATCATATACCTAATAAGGGCTAGCCCATTGCCACCTCCCGTACACAATTCATACTCCGTGCAGCTACTAATAATTTTCTCATGAATAAACCTGTGGCGGCATCTAACGCCACATGCGAACTACGCATCAAAGACCTGACGTCATAAATCCTGCATCGCGCAATCAGAGTTTACCGCGCGACTAGCATATAAACAACATCCCGAATAGTTGCCCACCAGACACGACACCGGTTTAGTTGGAGGATCCTCCATTTTCTATGGAGGATGAGTGAATTTTACACCCTGTTCCTCATGTCATAAACCCAATAACATTTTGCCCGACCTTTGGATCGAACACAGAACTCCATGCTCAGCAGTCACGTTAGCATAACGGCTTTTTTTTCACATTTCAGGTTCCTGTAATCGAGCAGCATCACCCACGCGTCGAACAATTACCCACATACTGCAGTCTGCAGCCTTCCAAGCACATCGCACATGACCCTACTCGATGGGGTGTAAGTGGCTCTACCAACACCTGAAGAGCCAAAGTCAACCTCACCTGCCCGCGGTACACTCTGCTGAATTACTGACGAGGCTCTGACAAATCTCCACATATGAGGTTTTGGAACTCTTCTACATCTTAACCTCATTTGCGTTGGTAATTATGTATATGCACTGCCACCATTGAGACATGAGCCAGTGCATATACTTATGTAATGAGCCATAATATGAGTAACTAACTACTAAAATGTTACTGATATTTGTCTCGACAAGGATACGAGTAACGACAACGCTTGTTTCTCGTAATCTTGAATATATAATAAGAAAAAGTTACACATTGATTTTACCAGTGAGCCTCAAACCCTTACTTAAGATGCACACGGGGGCTAAATACGGCAGGGGCGGATACAACAGGAGGAGATCAAAGGAAACTTTTTTGGGAAACAAAGGGGTTCTGTTTGGAAATTCTGGTCCTTTGAGCTTCTCCCTCACTTAAGACTTGGATCCGCGCCTGTGCGTAAGCTCTTTCAGCAGGTAACTGAATTTAATTTAAGTAATGTAATCCAGTTATCTTCATAGAAATAAGTTATTATTATGTAGTACCAACGTTCAGCAAACTTCTGTAATCTAATAATTGGTGTCTGGTACTTATAGGATCTAATTAAGCTTGTACATACTCTGTAAAAATGTTTCAATAAATAAATGTGATGAAATTTTGTTTTATTTCATAGCTGTACCTCTGCTCCATCAAAATCAATATATTTTATTCCACATAAGCCTACATGGGCACTTATTAATCAGAAGCTAGGTGCACGATTCCAATTGGTCGTTGCCTATGGAGAGAGCCGGCAAGAAATTGCATGGTTACTCTTTTAAATATAATTGGCTTTTAAAATCTTACAAATTACAGTATTAATAGGTATGGCAGGACATTGTAGGCCTGTTAACAAGTACCAGGTACCTATTTAACAAAATAGTAAATGATCTACAAATCGACAGTCTATTAAGTCTACAAAGTTCTCAGATTCACAAAATATAACAATTTATATAAAAGATAAATAAAATAATAAAAATAAAAACCTATTCAAACCAAATGGCATGATTGCCATTACAACTATTACAAATCTGAATTAATATCCTGTCCACAAAAGCCACTAATAAATAGTAGAAATTTGAATTGTAGGTATATAATGTCATCATCATCTACCTAGCCTTTTCTTGGTTATGTTGGGTTCGGTTTCTAGTCTAATTGGATGTACCTGGTTACCAGAATTTTACATGGAGCGACTGCCTATCTGACCTCCACAGCCGAGTTACTGAGTAACACGATACCCCTCGGTAAGACGGCACCTTCTGCTACAATGGTCATCTTTCCGTGGTTATAACAAATACTCCGTGGTTATTTATTCATTTTATTTTATTTAATACATTGTATATCTCACATCGAAGTATTGATCGTGACCTGCGCAGTGCAGCTAGATATATAGACTACAGTTCCATTGTGCAATGCCGCAGTAAACCTCCCACCATCTGCCGTACATGACGGTTGCTTCTCCACACCTCGGGACTCCGCGCACAGGAGCTCTGCAGTACCGCGTATCTCTGGATTCCAGTTAACGGTTAGTCAATAAGCGTTACTTGTAACTCAATACTTCTAAATAATATCAGGATTGTTCAATGAAGACGGGGTTGAAATCTGAGCTAAGGGTGTGGTGCTACGATTTATGACAGTGTTACGTCATTCAATTATTACATTGTCATATTTTTATCCTTCCAATGACATTCTACTTATTTATCGTGTGTTCCCCTGATTATTATGCAACTTAACTCAATACTCAATATATTGATTGCATCCCACAATGTGAACTTAGGTGGTAGGTTTTAGAAAGACGTGATCGTTGTGGACTTTATCAAATATCATTGTTAAACCTTTTCAGGTTCTTGATGGACGAGCATCCATAAGACTTTGAAGGCATCTCAAGTTGCTGTTCATAGTCAGCATCACAGATGTCAGCAGTTTGCAGTCAGAGAAGTGTGTCCTTCGAGCCGCCACCTCTGCTGCAGCTGAGTGCACCGTGAATACCATGATAAAAGATGGAGGTAACTTATTGTATCTCCACTTCAAAACAAACAAAAAAACTTTTTTTTTTTAAGTTGGTACTCCCTTATCGCTGGTTATTTTTTGAGTCCCATAATTATATTACTGGCAAGCCTATGGCCACAAATGCAGGCTACGTGCAATTATTGAGAATTCTCTCATGGATAAACCCAATAACATTTTGCGCGACCTTAGGATCGAACACAGAACTCCATGCTCAGCAGTCACGTTAGCATAACGGCTTTTTTTTCACATTTCAGGTTCCTGTAATCGAGCAGCATCACCCACGCGTCGAACAATTACCCACATACTGCAGTCTGCAGCCTTCCAAGCACATCGCACATGACCCTACTCGATGGGGTGTAAGTGGCTCTACCAACACCTGAAGATCCAAAGTCATCCTCACCTGCCCGCGGTACACTCTGCTGAATTACTGACGAGGCTCTGACGAATCTCCACATATGAGGTTTTGGAACTCTTCTACATCTTAACCTCATTTGCGTAGGTAATTATGTATATGCACTGCCACCATTGAGACATGAGCCAGTGCATATACTTATGTAATGAGGCATAATATGAGTAACTAACTACTAAAATGTTACTGATATTTGTCTCGACAAGGATACGAGTAACGACAACGCTTGTTTCTCGTAATCTTGAATATATAATATGAAAAAGTTACACATTGATTTTACCAGTGAGCCTCAAACCCTTACTTAAGATGCACACGGGGGCTAAATACGGCAGGGGTGGATACAACAGGAGGAGATCAAAGGAAACTTTTTTGGGAAACAAAGGGGTTCTGTTTGGAAATTCTGGTCCTTTGAGCTTCTCCCTCACTTAAGACTTGGATCCGCGCCTGTACGTAAGCTCTTCCAGCAGGTAACTGCATTTCATTTAAGTAATGTAATCCAGTTATCTTCATAGAAATAAGTTATTATTATGTAGTACCAACGTTCAGCAAACTTCTGTAATCTAATAATTGGTGTCTGGTACTTATAGGATCTAATTAAGCTTGTACATACTCTGTAAAAATGTTTCAATAAATAAATGTGATGAAGTTTTCGTTTTATTTCTTAGCTAGTATACCTTCTGCTCCATCAAAATCAATATATTTTATTCCACATAAACCTACATGGGCACTTATTAATCAGAAGCTAGATGCACGGTTCCAATTGGTCGTTGCCTGTGGAGCAAGAAATTGCACGGTTACTCTTTTAAATATAATTGGCTTTTACAATGTTTTCAAATTACAGTGTTAATAGGTATGGCAGGACAGTGTAGGCCTTCCAACAAGTACCAGGTACCTATTTAACAAAACAATAAATGGTCAACAACGTTCTCACATTCAAAAAATATAACAGAACTAGCTTTTGCCCGCGGCTCCGCCCGCGTAGATGTCGGTTATCGCGTAAAAAAAGTAGCCTATGTCCGTCTCCATATCCCAGGCAAATTTCATGTCGATCGGTTCAGCGGTTTAGGCGTGAAAACGTAACATACAGACAGACAGACAGAGTTACTTTCACATTTATAATATTAGTATGGATGCTACTGGTTACTGGGTAACGCGATATCTCTTAGAAAGACGGCACCTTCTGCTACAATGGTCAACTTTCCGTGGTTATAACAAATACATTGTATATCTCACATCGAAGTATTGATCGTGACCTGCGCAGTGCAGCTAGATATATAGACTACAGTTCCTTTGTGCAATGCGGCAGTAAACCTCCCACCATCTGCCGTACATGACGGTTGCTTCTCCACACCTCGGGACTCCGCGCACAGGAGCTCTGCAGTACCGCGTATCTCTGGATTCCAGTTAACGGTTAGTCAATAAGCGTTACTTGTAACTCAATACTTGTGAAAAAATATCAGGATTGTTCAATGAAGACGGGGTTGAAATCTGAGCTAAGGGTGTGGTGCTACGATTTATGACAGTGTTACGTCATTCAATTATTACATTGTCATATTTTTATCCTTCCAATGACATTCTACTTATTTATCGTGTGTTCCCCTGATTATTATGCAACTTAACTCAATACTCAATATATTGATTGCATCCCACAATGTGAACTTAGGTGGTAGGTTTTAGAAAGACGTGATCGTTGTGGACTTTATCAAATATCATTGTTAAACCTTTTCAGGTTCTTGATGGACGAGCATCCATAAGACTTTGAAGGCATCTCAAGTTGCTGTTCATAGTCAGCATCACAGATGTCAGCAGTTTGCAGTCAGAGAAGTGTGTCCTTCGAGCCGCCACCTCTGCTGCAGCTGAGTGCACCGTGAATACCATGATAAAAGATGGAGGTAACTTATTGTATCTCCACTTCAAAACAAACAAAAAATCATTTTTTTTTATTGGTACTCCCTTATCGCTGGTTATTTTTTGAGTCCCATAATTATATTACTGGCAAGCCTATGGCCACAAATGCAGGCTACGCGCAATTATTGAGAATTCTCTCATGGATAAACCCAATAACATTTTGCCCGACCTTAGGATCGAACACAGAACTCCATGCTTAGCAGTCACGTTAGCATAACAGCTTTTTTTCGCATTTCAGGTTCCTGTAATCGAGCAGCATCACCCACGCGTCGAACAATAACCCACATACTGCAGTCTGCAGCCTTCCAAGCACATCGCACATGACCCTACTCGATGGGGTGTAAGTGGCTCTACCAACATCTGAAGAGCCAAAGTCAACCTCACCTGCCCGCGGTACACTCTGCTGAATTACTGACGAGGCTCTGACGAATCTCCACATATGAGGTTTTGGAACTCTTCTATATCTTAACCTCATTTGCGTAGGTAATTATGTATATGCACTGCCACCATTGAGACATGAGCCAGTGCATATACTTATGTAATGAGGCATAATATGAGTAACTTACTACTGAAATGTTACTGATATTTGTCTCGACAAGGATACGAGTAACGACAAAGCTTATTTCTCGTAATCTTGAATATATAATAAGAAAAAGTTACACATTGATTTTACCAGTGAGCCTCAAACCCTTACTTAAGATGCACACGGGGGCTAAATACGGCAGGGGCGGATACAACAGGAGGAGATCAAAGTAAACTTTTTTGGGAAACAAAGGAGTTCTGTTTGGAAATTCTGGTCCTTTGAGCTTCTCCCTCACTTAAGACTTAGATCCGCGCCTGTACGTAAGCTCTTCCAGCAGGTAACTGCATTTCATTTAAGTAATGTAATCCAGTTATCTCCATAGAAATAACTTTATTACTATGTGGTACCAATGTTCAGCTAACTTTTGTAATCTAATAATTGGTGTCTGGTACTTATAGGATCTAGGATCTAGAAGCTTGTACATACTCTGTAATAATGTTTCAATAAATAAATGTGATGAAATTTTCGTTTTATTTCTTAGCTGTACCTCTGCTCCATCAAAATCAATGTATTTTATTCCACACAAGCCTACATGGGCACTTATTAATCAGAAGCTAGGTGCACAATTCCAATTGGTCGTTGCCTATGGAGAGAGCCGGCAAGAAATTGCATGGTTACTCTTTTAAATATAATTGGCTTTTAAAATCTTACAAATTACAGTATTAATAGGTATGGCAGGACATTGTAGGCCTGTCAACAAGTACCAGGTACCTATTTAACAAAATAGTTAATGATCTACAAATCGACAGTCTATTAAGTTTACAAAGCTCTCAGATTCAAAAAATATAACAATCTATATAAAAGATAAATAAAATAATTAAAATAAAAACCTATTCAAACCAAATGGCATGATTGCCATTACAACTATAACAAATCTGAATTAATATCCTGTCCACAAAAGCCACTAATAAATAATAGAAATTAGAATTGTAGGTATATAATGTCATCATCATCTACCTAGCCTTTTCTTGGCTATGTTGGGATCGGCTTCAAGACTAACTGGATTTAGCTGGATACCAGAATTTTACATGGAACGACTGCCTATCTGACCTCCACAGCCCAGTTACTGAGTAACACGATACCCCTTGGTAAGACACCACCTTGGCACCTTCTGCTATAATGGTCATCTTTCCGAGGTCCTGCGCAGTGCAACTAGATATATAGACTACAGTTCCTTTATGCATTGCCACAGTACGCCTCCCACCATCTGCCGTGTATGATGGTTGGTTCTCCACACCTTGGGGTACCGGGCACAGGAGCCCTCGCGTATGTACAAATACAGCGTATATCTTACATCGAAGTATTGATCGTGACCTGCGCAGTGCAGCTAGATATATAAACTACAGTTCCTTTGTGCAATGCCGCAGTACACCTCCCACCATGTGCTGTACATGACGGTTCTGTGGCTTCTTCACACCTCGGGGCTCCGGGCACAGGAGCTCTGCCTTACCGCGTATCTCTGGATTCCAGTTAACGGTTAGTCAATAAGCGTTACTTGTAACTCAATACTTCTAAATAATATCAGGATTGTTCAATGAAGACGGGGTTGAAATCTGAGCTAAGGGTGTGGTGCTACGATTTATGACAGTGTTACGTCATTCAATTATTACATTGTCATATTTTTATCCTTCCAATGACATTCTACTTATTTATCGTGTGTTCCCCTGATTATTATGCAACTTAACTCAATACTCAATATATTGATTGCATCCCACAATGTGAACTTAGGTGGTAGGTTTTAGAAAGACGTGATCGTTGTGGACTTTATCAAATATCATTGTTAAACCTTTTCAGGTTCTTGATGGACGAGCATCCATAAGACTTTGAAGGCATCTCAAGTTGCTGTTCATAGTCAGCATCACAGATGTCAGCAGTTTGCAGTCAGAGAAGTGTGTCCTTCGAGCCGCCACCTCTGCTGCAGCTGAGTGCACCGTGAATACCATGATAAAAGATGGAGGTAACTTATTGTATCTCCACTTCAAAACAAACAAAAAAACTTTTTTTTTTTAAGTTGGTACTCCCTTATCGCTGGTTATTTTTTGAGTCCCATAATTATATTACTGGCAAGCCTATGGCCACAAATGCAGGCTACGTGCAATTATTGAGAATTCTCTCATGGATAAACCCAATAACATTTTGCGCGACCTTAGGATCGAACACAGAACTCCATGCTCAGCAGTCACGTTAGCATAACGGCTTTTTTTTCACATTTCAGGTTCCTGTAATCGAGCAGCATCACCCACGCGTCGAACAATTACCCACATACTGCAGTCTGCAGCCTTCCAAGCACATCGCACATGACCCTACTCGATGGGGTGTAAGTGGCTCTACCAACACCTGAAGATCCAAAGTCATCCTCACCTGCCCGCGGTACACTCTGCTGAATTACTGACGAGGCTCTGACGAATCTCCACATATGAGGTTTTGGAACTCTTCTACATCTTAACCTCATTTGCGTAGGTAATTATGTATATGCACTGCCACCATTGAGACATGAGCCAGTGCATATACTTATGTAATGAGGCATAATATGAGTAACTAACTACTAAAATGTTACTGATATTTGTCTCGACAAGGATACGAGTAACGACAACGCTTGTTTCTCGTAATCTTGAATATATAATATGAAAAAGTTACACATTGATTTTACCAGTGAGCCTCAAACCCTTACTTAAGATGCACACGGGGGCTAAATACGGCAGGGGTGGATACAACAGGAGGAGATCAAAGGAAACTTTTTTGGGAAACAAAGGGGTTCTGTTTGGAAATTCTGGTCCTTTGAGCTTCTCCCTCACTTAAGACTTGGATCCGCGCCTGTACGTAAGCTCTTCCAGCAGGTAACTGCATTTCATTTAAGTAATGTAATCCAGTTATCTTCATAGAAATAAGTTATTATTATGTAGTACCAACGTTCAGCAAACTTCTGTAATCTAATAATTGGTGTCTGGTACTTATAGGATCTAATTAAGCTTGTACATACTCTGTAAAAATGTTTCAATAAATAAATGTGATGAAGTTTTCGTTTTATTTCTTAGCTAGTATACCTTCTGCTCCATCAAAATCAATATATTTTATTCCACATAAACCTACATGGGCACTTATTAATCAGAAGCTAGATGCACGGTTCCAATTGGTCGTTGCCTGTGGAGCAAGAAATTGCACGGTTACTCTTTTAAATATAATTGGCTTTTACAATGTTTTCAAATTACAGTGTTAATAGGTATGGCAGGACAGTGTAGGCCTTCCAACAAGTACCAGGTACCTATTTAACAAAACAATAAATGGTCAACAACGTTCTCACATTCAAAAAATATAACAGAACTAGCTTTTGCCCGCGGCTCCGCCCGCGTAGATGTCGGTTATCGCGTAAAAAAAGTAGCCTATGTCCGTCTCCATATCCCAGGCAAATTTCATGTCGATCGGTTCAGCGGTTTAGGCGTGAAAACGTAACATACAGACAGACAGACAGAGTTACTTTCACATTTATAATATTAGTATGGATGCTACTGGTTACTGGGTAACGCGATATCTCTTAGAAAGACGGCACCTTCTGCTACAATGGTCAACTTTCCGTGGTTATAACAAATACATTGTATATCTCACATCGAAGTATTGATCGTGACCTGCGCAGTGCAGCTAGATATATAGACTACAGTTCCTTTGTGCAATGCGGCAGTAAACCTCCCACCATCTGCCGTACATGACGGTTGCTTCTCCACACCTCGGGACTCCGCGCACAGGAGCTCTGCAGTACCGCGTATCTCTGGATTCCAGTTAACGGTTAGTCAATAAGCGTTACTTGTAACTCAATACTTGTGAAAAAATATCAGGATTGTTCAATGAAGACGGGGTTGAAATCTGAGCTAAGGGTGTGGTGCTACGATTTATGACAGTGTTACGTCATTCAATTATTACATTGTCATATTTTTATCCTTCCAATGACATTCTACTTATTTATCGTGTGTTCCCCTGATTATTATGCAACTTAACTCAATACTCAATATATTGATTGCATCCCACAATGTGAACTTAGGTGGTAGGTTTTAGAAAGACGTGATCGTTGTGGACTTTATCAAATATCATTGTTAAACCTTTTCAGGTTCTTGATGGACGAGCATCCATAAGACTTTGAAGGCATCTCAAGTTGCTGTTCATAGTCAGCATCACAGATGTCAGCAGTTTGCAGTCAGAGAAGTGTGTCCTTCGAGCCGCCACCTCTGCTGCAGCTGAGTGCACCGTGAATACCATGATAAAAGATGGAGGTAACTTATTGTATCTCCACTTCAAAACAAACAAAAAATCATTTTTTTTTATTGGTACTCCCTTATCGCTGGTTATTTTTTGAGTCCCATAATTATATTACTGGCAAGCCTATGGCCACAAATGCAGGCTACGCGCAATTATTGAGAATTCTCTCATGGATAAACCCAATAACATTTTGCCCGACCTTAGGATCGAACACAGAACTCCATGCTTAGCAGTCACGTTAGCATAACAGCTTTTTTTCGCATTTCAGGTTCCTGTAATCGAGCAGCATCACCCACGCGTCGAACAATAACCCACATACTGCAGTCTGCAGCCTTCCAAGCACATCGCACATGACCCTACTCGATGGGGTGTAAGTGGCTCTACCAACATCTGAAGAGCCAAAGTCAACCTCACCTGCCCGCGGTACACTCTGCTGAATTACTGACGAGGCTCTGACGAATCTCCACATATGAGGTTTTGGAACTCTTCTATATCTTAACCTCATTTGCGTAGGTAATTATGTATATGCACTGCCACCATTGAGACATGAGCCAGTGCATATACTTATGTAATGAGGCATAATATGAGTAACTTACTACTGAAATGTTACTGATATTTGTCTCGACAAGGATACGAGTAACGACAAAGCTTATTTCTCGTAATCTTGAATATATAATAAGAAAAAGTTACACATTGATTTTACCAGTGAGCCTCAAACCCTTACTTAAGATGCACACGGGGGCTAAATACGGCAGGGGCGGATACAACAGGAGGAGATCAAAGTAAACTTTTTTGGGAAACAAAGGAGTTCTGTTTGGAAATTCTGGTCCTTTGAGCTTCTCCCTCACTTAAGACTTAGATCCGCGCCTGTACGTAAGCTCTTCCAGCAGGTAACTGCATTTCATTTAAGTAATGTAATCCAGTTATCTCCATAGAAATAACTTTATTACTATGTGGTACCAATGTTCAGCTAACTTTTGTAATCTAATAATTGGTGTCTGGTACTTATAGGATCTAGGATCTAGAAGCTTGTACATACTCTGTAATAATGTTTCAATAAATAAATGTGATGAAATTTTCGTTTTATTTCTTAGCTGTACCTCTGCTCCATCAAAATCAATGTATTTTATTCCACACAAGCCTACATGGGCACTTATTAATCAGAAGCTAGGTGCACAATTCCAATTGGTCGTTGCCTATGGAGAGAGCCGGCAAGAAATTGCATGGTTACTCTTTTAAATATAATTGGCTTTTAAAATCTTACAAATTACAGTATTAATAGGTATGGCAGGACATTGTAGGCCTGTCAACAAGTACCAGGTACCTATTTAACAAAATAGTTAATGATCTACAAATCGACAGTCTATTAAGTTTACAAAGCTCTCAGATTCAAAAAATATAACAATCTATATAAAAGATAAATAAAATAATTAAAATAAAAACCTATTCAAACCAAATGGCATGATTGCCATTACAACTATAACAAATCTGAATTAATATCCTGTCCACAAAAGCCACTAATAAATAATAGAAATTAGAATTGTAGGTATATAATGTCATCATCATCTACCTAGCCTTTTCTTGGCTATGTTGGGATCGGCTTCAAGACTAACTGGATTTAGCTGGATACCAGAATTTTACATGGAACGACTGCCTATCTGACCTCCACAGCCCAGTTACTGAGTAACACGATACCCCTTGGTAAGACACCACCTTGGCACCTTCTGCTATAATGGTCATCTTTCCGAGGTCCTGCGCAGTGCAACTAGATATATAGACTACAGTTCCTTTATGCATTGCCGCAGTACGCCTCCCACCATCTGCCGTGTATGATGGTTGGTTCTCCACACCTTGGGGTACCGGGCACAGGAGCCCTCGCGTATGTACAAATACAGCGTATATCTTACATCGAAGTATTGATCGTGACCTGCGCAGTGCAGCTAGATATATAAACTACAGTTCCTTTGTGCAATGCCGCAGTACACCTCCCACCATGTGCTGTACATGACGGTTCTGTGGCTTCTTCACACCTCGGGGCTCCGGGCACAGGAGCTCTGCCTTACCGCGTATCTCTGGATTCCAGTTAACGGTTAGTCAATAAGCGTTACTTGTAACTCAATACTTGTGAAAAAATATCAGGATTGTTCAATGAAGACGGGGTTGAAATCTGAGCTAAGGGTGTGGTGCAACAATTTATGACAGTGTTACGTCATTCAATTATTACATTGTCATATTTTTATCCTTCCAATGACATTCTACTTATTTATCGTGTGTTCCCCTGATTATTATGCAACTTAACTCAATACTCAATATATTGATTGCATCCCACAATGTGAACTTAGGTGGTAGGTTTTAGAAAGACGTGATCGTTGTGGACTTTATCAAATATCATTGTTAAACCGTTTCAGGTTCTTGATGGACGAGCATCCATAAGACTTTGAAGGCATCTCAAGTTGCTGTTCATAGTCAGCATCACAGATGTCAGCAGTTTACAGTCAGAGAAGTGGGTCCTTCGAGCCACCACCTCTGCTGCAGCTGAGTGCACCGTGAATACCATGATAAAAGATGGAGGTAACTTATTGTATCTCCACTTCAAAACAAACAAAAAAACTTTTTTTTTTTAAGTTGGTACTCCCTTATCGCTGTTTATTTTTTGAGTCCCATAATTATATTACTGGCAAGCCTATGGCCACAAATGCAGGCTACGTGCAATTATTGATAATTCTCTCATGGATAAACCCAATAACATTTTGCCCGACCTTAGGATCGAACACAGAACTCCATGCTTAACAGTCACGTTAGCATAACAGCTTTTTTTCGCATTTCAGGTTCCTGTAATCGAGCATCATCACCCACGCGTCGAACAATAACCCACATGCTGCAGTCTGCAGCCTTCCAAGCACATCGCACATGACCCTACTCGATGGGGTGTAAGTGGCTCTACCAACACCTGAAGATCCAAAGTCAACCTCACCTGCCCGCGGTACACTCTGCTGAATTACTGACGAGGCTCTGACGAATCTCCACATATGAGGTTTTGGAACTCTTCTACATCTTAACCTCATTTGCGTAGGTAATTATGTATATGCACTGCCACCATTGAGACATGAGCCAGTGCATATACTTTTGTAATGAGGCATAATATGAGTAACTTACTACTGAAATGTTACTGATATTTGTCTCGACAAGGATACGAGTAACGACAACGCTTGTTTCTCGTAATCTTGAATATATAATAAGAAAAAGTTACACATTGATTTTACCAGTGAGCCTCAAACCCTTACTTAAGATGCACACGGGGGCTAAATACGGCAGGGGCGGATACAACAGGAGGAGATCAAAGGAAACTTTTTTGCGAAACAAAGGGGTTCTGTTTGGAAATTCTGGTCCTTTGAGCTTCTCCCTCACTTAAGACTTGGATCCGCGCCTGTACGTAAGCTCTTCCAGCAGGTAACTGCATTTCATTTAAGTAATGTAATCCAGTTATCTCCATAGAAATAAGTTTATTACTATGTAGTACCAACGTTCAGCAAACTTCTGTAATCTAATAATTGGTGTCTGGTACTTATAGGATCTAATTAAGCTTGTACATACTCTGTAAAAATGTTTCAATAAATAAATGTGATGAAATTTTCGTTTTATTTCTTAGCTGTACCTCTGCTCCATCAAAATCAATATATTTTATTCCACATAAGCCTACATGAGCACTTATTAATCTGAAGCTAGGTGCACGGTTCCAATTGGTCGTTGCCTATGGAGCAAGAAATTGCACGGTTACTCTTTTAAATATAATACTAGGCTTTTACAATGTTTTAAAATTACAGTGTTGATAGGTATGGGAGGACAGTGTAGGCCTGTCAACAAGTACCAGATACTTAACAAAATAGTAAAGTCTGCAAATTTACTGACTGTAGCTTCTGCAGAATAGCTGTAATTTAACGCAGCCCTGGTCATCTTTCCGTGGTTACATGAGTCGACTTGGTGATCATATCTGATTGGTAGACTGCAGCAGAAAATACAATAAACAACTTATCTTTCTTTATTTTTCTTTTAGCATAATTAAATTAAAATGAAAAATATTTTATTTCGGATAACATGATCCATAATATTATAACAAAATTACACGAGGAAAAATACAATAAAATAAAATAAATAAATAGAAATTAAGATCAGATTACTGACCTAATAAAGGCCTTCATAGCGGGGATGAGATCCTATCCGCTACAGTCATCAGGATTTCGTTGTGGCTGCCACGCATTCTGTAGACCAGGGATACCGTCCTTTGGCAAACGATGGCATGGAAGCCATCGGTATGAAACAAATCAAACATTCTCGATGCACGACAGAAACGTGGTAGCCCCAACATCATCCTGAAAATATTATCGTACTGGATGCTTACCCTAGTAGCATTTTCCGTTGGCATTTAGTTGGGCCAACTTCAGAGGTATGAGGCCCAACCAAACACCAACAAAAATGCTACTAGGTATAGTAGGGTAGGGCATCCAGGGATCTTTTGCTTTGACCCACAGACTTCCAGTGTAAAAGCCATAACAATATGACTTAAAAAGCGTAATCTTTACTTGTTCAGTGCAACGGGAGAATCTGCGGGCCAGCATGTTACCACTGACCGCTAGAGCCCTACCCTCCCTCTCAATATCTACATCGTACTCGAGGCCGGTCGGTAAGGAAATGTCCCAGATATTTAAACTAATATTTATAATGATAACCTCATGTTCGAGAAGTATCAGGGGTGAATCAGGGCTTAAATCTTGATTTAGATATCTATTATACTAGGGGTATTTGGTAAGTATAATCAGCCTATAATATAGAAAAATAAGGCCTTTACAGAAGTCACGGTGTGAAACTAACCGAGTTGCACTATCCAAGTCATGCCATACTTGAGAATGAGCTATCATAATTGAATGCGTACACAAAATGTCGTGCCTGTGCTATTGCCCGCTGCGGAGTTCCCTTGCCTGGAGCCATCCCTGGGTGCAGCACCTAGGTCATGGTGGACTTTAGAATGGGCTATCATAATTCAATGCGTATATAAAATTTGTACCTCCGCTGTTGACCGCTGAGGAGTTTCCTCGTCTGGAGCCAATCCTGGGTGCAGCAGCCAGGTCATGGTAGAATTAAAAACGGCCTATTACAATTAAATGCGTATATTCAAATTCGGACCTTTGAGGATTTCCTTCGTCTGAAGCCAATCCTGGGTTAAGAATCAGGTCATGCATCATATTTAAATGCATTGTCATAGAAACTGAACCAAAACGTAAAATTTCAGATTCGTAGGATAAGACGATAAGTGGTTTTAATTCAACTTAGATTCCACCTGGACAAACATACATTCCAAGTTAAATAATAAAAGCTTGTAATAAATAATGAATGGTTTCCACAATGTATTATGTATTTCAAGAAAATAAGTATAATAGATACTAATAATATTAATAAAGTATTATATATATATATATACTTTATTAATAATATAAAGTATACAATACAACGGGCACTTATTGAGTGTGTTGACTTGTTGAATTTGTCAGCGTTTCTTCTCATAGTCAAATAGGTAATGCCGAGACCTCATCTTGTTTTCAAAATATATGATTGACGTGCAAAAATATTTGTACAAACCTACTTACAGAAATAAAATCATTATAGATTTTAACAGATTTTTTTTCGCTAAATCTCGGAACAAACTGCATCATAATGGTGGGTCATATGCATTCAAATCCAAGTATTGATCGCCAAGCTGTGACCTGCGCAGTGCAGTTAGCAGTTCTCTAGACTTAGAACTTCCTTTGTTCATCCATACAGTGCGCCGACCGCAATGTTCCATGCAAGACGAGTTCGTTCTTCGAGTCAGCACCGGGGCCCGTGGGCAGTGTGGCTCTGAGTTAAAGACGGCGGTAAGTGATTCAGTATTTCTTCCTAGCCGTTGAAAATAATTAATTATGTAAGCTACGCCATATCTTCTCGTCCCACATACCACAGTGTCTCAAGACGAAATTCTTTGACCAGTGCGTGTTGCCAGTGATGACCTATGGCACTGAAACGTGGTCACTCACAATGGGCCTTATTAGAAGGCTTAAACTCACCCAAAGGGCAATGGAGAGGGCTATGCTTGGAGTTTCCCGATACGTGATCGAATCGGAAATGAAGAGATCCGCAGGAGAACCTAGGGAACCGACATAGCCAGAAGAAATGCGAAACTTAAGTGGCAGCGGGCAGGGCACGTTGCTCGCAGAACAGATGGCCGATGGGGCCGAAAGGTTCTGGAGTGGCGACCGCGTACCGGAAGACGTAGCGTTGGAAGGCCTCCCACAAGGTGGACTGATGACCTTGTGAAAGCCGCAGGAATCCGCTGGATGCGGGAAGCACAGAACCGGTCAAAGTGGTGGTGCTTGAGGGAAGCCTATGTCCAGTAGTCACAGGAAATCTTTCAATGACCTGCTGGCTGAAGATGCATATCTGGTACATACGCTTCTAATAATCCTTTCATATCCTATGGGCATGTCTTCCCTACCATTATCGCGCTCCTCGGTCTACTCCTTGATATGCAATGGTCTCTGTAGCATTATGAAACATGAGGCTCCAGGGGCTAGTGTGAATCTTTGTCTTCATTCGAGTAATCGAGTCTGGTCAAACCACGCTGGGCCAGGTGCATTTCATTCATTCATTCATTCAACGGCCACTGACCTGCTAGCCGAAAGCCTCGAACAGCATTTCTAGAGCCTCTGGTTAGGCGGTTGGATCAAGGGGCTGATTTAGAATGCAGTATTCCTCGATACGACTCGCATCGTGAGGAGGTTTCTGTTTCTGGGCTCTAGGGCATGCATTCCGGAATTTCGTAACAATTTTTCTGATATTTCAATTCCGATATCCATAATTTTTTGATATTTTGATTATAATATCTAAACGCAACCAGTCTGTGGAACTTTCCACAAGCCGCTAGACGGTCAATGTTTAATTAGAGTAATAAGGGAGAAAGATTTTGTGATATAATTATAAATCTTGTTTGATTAGAAACAAACTTTAAAAGTTATCAGTTCCGGAATTCCCGAACCAGATATTCCAGTATTGGAACTCAGTTCCGGAATTGAGAACCTTCCGATATTGCGTACACTACTAGACTCCCGACTTTCGTGGATCCCAATTTTTGTAATTTTAAATGTATTTTTTAAAGAAAATGTAATTTAATATGAGTTTTAAATAAATACTAGAATTAATGATATAATAATAATACTCCTCAAAACTGAATTTCGGCCATGGCGACCAATCTCAGCGGAGACCAGCCTTTGACGCGGGAGATACTGAATTGCACAAGTTTGTGCGCAGACACAGGAACACTCTTTCTGCCCTCACTCTCATAGTTCGATGGAACGGCAATCCGACATGATCGGAGAGAGATCAGGTGCACCCGCAGGGCTAACGGCTTAAGGCGAGGTTCTTCAAGTTAAGGCTCGTACAGACTCGTGCGATATTGCGGGCGCGACAGGCAGCGACAAAGAAATAATGCTACTAGTGTCGCGTCGCGCCCGCGATATCGCACCAGTGTGTGGGAGCCTTTAACCTCTAGGAAATGTAATTTTGATGGCATTTTATTTAGGAACGGTAATGATTAAACATGTTAAAAAATTATATGTTGTTTTTGAGACCTTTTTGTAGGTAAATTTCAACTTAATCGGTCCATTACATTCGGAGCAAATTGGCTGTGACAGACGGACAGACAGACAGACAGACACACGAGTGATCCTATAAGGGATCCGTTTTTTCCTTTTGAGGTACGGAACGCCAATAATAGTATGAAATCATTCTCTAACCTCGTTGGTTAACTACCACTAGCACGGCTGTAGATCTTAGGGGAGAAAAGCATCAAAAGCCATTAACATTCAAGCTGAGCGAAAACGATAACCAATAGGATTGTTATACATATTTTCTCGGCCCGCCTTTTATGAAACAGCTTTCTTTATTGTATTAATATTATTATTTTTTTGACATTTTCAGGTCTCGGATCGTCGTGGGTATCGTGAATTGGTCCTTCGAGACGACAGCTGGCAGCTAAGCTCTGCAGCCCTAAAATACCACGTATCCCTGGGTCAAGAATGGAGGTATGTTTTTCAGGGTACGTTATTTACCTAACTGATTATCACTGATAAAATATCGAGGTAACACTTGACGAGAATGGTTGCAAAGTGCATTATTATATATACTGGGTTAGTAAGAGCAGGAAAAGAATGATGACCAATATGATTGTTATACATACTTTCTCCACCGCCCCCCGCCTTTTATGCAACAGCTTTCTTTATGGTATTTTTTTTTTTTTACATTTTCAGGTCTCTGGGATCGTCGTGGGTGTCGTGAATGGGTGTGTAACGTTTGATATAATAACAAAAGCTCTAATGATCATAAGACCTTATTTCATTTAATATAATTTTCTTTTAATATAACGATCAAATGATATAATGAATTATTGATATCATTTCATTTTACCTAATTTCATATGGTATAATGAACAGTTTATATAATGCACATTTGAAATAATATTCAATTAATATAATTGTAACAACTGATTAAACACAGGGTATTAATAAATGAAATTCAAACAAACTTAGTAAATTATTTTAATCAGATATTTATAGAAATCACACTAGCTTATTTGAACTTAAATCAATTACAATTTATTCATACGAAAAGCAAATTAACAATCACTGATTACAATACAAAAATAATAAACTATCATCATTTTATTACATACAATTTATATCAAAAGATTAGGTATACTTAACGGGTTTAATTCTTTCTGGATACACAGACAGCAATGCAAAACAAAATGGTGAGTTGGCAGAGGTTCGACCTGGTTAGTTGTCCTGGTGAAAAGAGAGCGAGTATTTTTTTTTTTTTTTTTGTATGGCATCTCGGAGGTATAACCACTAGGGGTTCCTGCTCCTTAACCGGGCTTTCCTGTGGTGCCGCAAGCCCCTAAACGAAGTTTACGCCTCCAGCCAGGGGAGTTTTTACTATAATCTACTTAAACTAGACGACTGCTCGCTAAGGGCACCCCAGGTGGGGTTCGAACCTCGGCTTAGGGCAGTGTCGGAGGGAGGGTGGCAAGGGACCGTCGGTGGCTGGATAACATCAGGGTTCTGATTATTGTCATGGGGAGTGAGAGCGAGTATGACATGTGCAGGCTTATTTAAGCACCATCTCCCGTCATGGCGTCTTGGAGTGCGTGGAGGGGCTTGACAGTGGCGAGGGCACGCCGACAGTGTTGCCAGCGTCTTGGCGGGCCAGTATAGATGTAACATAATATTCAGTTGCTATAATATTCAAAATCTATGAGTAACGTTTAATATAATTTGGAAATGTCTGCTTTGGGGCTACGTAAGGGCAGTGGCGTGCCTAGGGGTCAAAATTAGGGCAAGCCAATATATATTTTGGATAAAAAAACACATCCTACCCTATCGCCTGGCAAAGTGGCGCCTACCGACTGAGCCGTTAAAGAACTGACTAATATTCGTTTTTCATAATTGTAAGTAATTGCGATTTATTCTTTTGTTCCAAAACTAATACCACTATGTATGTTTTTCAAAAAAAATGAAACAAATATCAGTGGTATTAGTTGCTAGATAAGGTATAGATATAGACCTAAATATTTAAATATGAATTAACAACAAAACATGACTGGAAAAATGTGGGTGTAGCTAGGTAGGCATACCTCTGCTTAACCCTCCGGGGAATACAGGCGTGATGTTATGCTTAAATATAGGTAAATTTTAAATACTAATAATAATTAGTACCTACTGGTAATCCTTTAGAAAATCACAACTATTATAAGTACAAGTTATCAGTATCGTGTAAAATATGATACGTGAGCCATCTATTATCATTAATGGCACAACAGAGCTCTTCGAGTCGTAATAATTCATATTTCAAACGCTCGCAAATTCGCAACAGTTGTTATGGGAAAAATATTACAATACGGCTACTAGATGGCGCACAAATAATTGATTGATTTGTGATTTCTAACTACACATTGCTTACATTTAATTCGTTTGATAAGTAACTGGGCTCCGGTTTGTTGCCATCTTGTTGCTGCATGTTTCTCTAAGACTAGGTCGTCTATAGAAAGCAAAGATACAAGCCCTAAGAAATTGCCTCTATTGAATGAGGTTTTAAACTGATTGTGACCTCGGAAAGGAAGTTCTTAAAGTGCTAAATGACACACAACATCAACCTAATCTTTGAAAAACAGCGCGATTGTGTTCGACACGCATAATGTATTCAGCGAGATTATATTTGTCTGTAAAACTCAAAGTATTTACCTTTTTCCAAGTAACGATTTCACACCAATACACACTTTCATCCTTCACAACAATTGCATGCGTTTCCGAATTCATTTGAATTATAAGAAACTTTTTCATCACTTCAAAAACAAGGTAATTACAGCAAAAACTAATCACAACACAAACTCACAGAAAATTTTAAAAAATCAAAACATAAATGGCGTCAGTAACCGCTCAAAACAATTAATTTGAAATTACATCATGCAAATTCACGCTTTGCGCAGCGACTCGCGCACACATACTCAGGATCTACAATCCTACCACCTCCTACTACGATTCGTTTCATTCATAAAAAGTCAAAAGCCGGGCTTAAAAATTCGAACATTTGCAAAATGAGTACATACTATCATATCAAGGACGTTAACACATTTCTTTGCGAAAAAATGAGAAATTAGAAGCCCGATTTGAAGCCACCTTGTGTGAGCGAGAAAGCTATACTTCATTCATCGATACGATCTCGCCTCCCGCTTAGCGCTATAACGTTAGAGCGAGATCGCAACTGCGGCATCGGAGATAGTTTGGCAACGGTGCATGATGAAAGAGGCGATGAATTTAAATATTATTCCTTGAGTATGTAACTCTGGCAACGTTGCATCGTAGTACGTATCTAGCGCGCGGCCGGTACGTTTTTATTCTTGTGGCCGGTACTACGCGGAGAGTTTAATGTTATTATTCGTATCAATTCTTGCGACATTGAGTTTGTTTACAGGTGTAGTTTTTTTATTAATAGGCTCACTTTTGATTGAAAGCCGGGCTTTTCGGCTTTAATGAAAGGAACGCCCCTGCGTAAGGGCGAAGGGGTTGCACTGGCTAAGCTTCGCTTTACTATCCCACGATTTGGGAGTCCATTTTTTTTTTTACAGAAATATATTATTAGAAGCCTACACGTAAATTTTTAAGGTGCGGAGATAGATGGTTTACGAAAAAAACTGCACACTTTTTCCTTCACAGGGGGGTTCTATACCTCCCCCCCTCCCCCAGTGTAGTAGCTTTACCTTAGAAAATTAGTTAATATGAAAGCTAGGTCAAATGAACATTATATAAAAAGAGCATTATACAATTTGAAAACTATATGAAATGAACGTTATACTAAATGAAATTAGAGAAAATGCAAATTCTATCAAAAAAATTACATTAGATCAGAAATTAGGTTAAATGTTTTTATAGCATATGAAAGTTATGTCAAATGAAAATCAAGTCAAATCAAAATCAAATCAAATCAAATTATTTTATTGTGGGCATAGGTTATACAGACAGATGTTAGGTAAATTACAGATCCATTATGTCCTGCCTAATAGGCATACAATAATAAATTATGTCAACATGCAACTTATCAAAAATTTCATCGTTCATCACATTAAAGTTTTAAATAAAATGCACTGTAATCAATCGAACGGTGAACACATATATTTTTCCAATGATTCTTAATCTCTTACAAAAAATCAATGTCTCTCTGACCATCGATTCAAACTCGCATCCCCCATAGAGATGTCCGGTTGCCAACATTATTGCCATTATAAAAATAATATTATTCATTTAGTAATCGACTAAATCAGCTCGATATGAATGAACATAATATTAACATAAACATTTTATAAATAGTAAATAATATGAATTCTTAACAGTCGGCCATCCTGAATCAGTGTCTGTCCCAGACACAGTATTAAATGGGAAACCTTTTTATTACCTTGCATCATGACTCGATTCAGTATTGCTGATTGCAGCATTTGTAGCCATTCTTTAAGTACAAATAAAATATAACAAGTAGTATGTACCTACGCAGCAATCTGTGCAAGTTAAATACCACCCTATAATTATTGATAGGTACTTCTAAAGCTAATAGGTGGCTTAGCTGACTAATCTCAATTTAACAAAATAATTATTTGAGTACATAAACAGACAACAGAATAATTAAGATGGTACTTAAACATAAACAAAATGTTCCTATATAAAATGAACGCTTGGTAAGTTACGCAAAATTAACTCTTATAAAGTAGCATATAAAATTAACTCTTATAAAGCAGCATATAAAATTAACTCTCGCTAACTTATTTGACATTAAGATAATGGATGGAGGCAGACAGTCTTGATAATATAATGCATTTATATTTAATTCTCACATAATATTAAGTTTAACTATGAATTGAGGCAGAATTAACAATTGCTTAACACTGCGGCTATCCTGAGCTAAGAATGTCCTCATTCTATAAACATAAAACGAAGAAAATCTGGGTATAGCTTCATAACAACTGGTGAATCGCCTCGTCCAGCAGGTAAGTAGACCATCTGGGTATCGCTTCAACACTCCAGGTGAATCACCTCGTCCAGCAAGTAAGTAGACTATCGGGGTACCGTTTGCACACACAAGGTGCATCGGCCTTCCCAACCGGTAAGGAAATTATCTGGGTACCGCTTGCACACACTAGGTACATCGGCCTTCCAAACAAATACAGGGAATGTCTGGGTACCGCTTACACACACTAGGTGTATCGGCCTTCCCAACAAGTAAGGAGATTATCTGGATATCGCTTCCAACAAGTAAGGAGATTATCTGGGTGCCGCTTGCACACACTAGGTACATCGGCCTTCCCAAAAAGTACAGAGAATGTCTGGGAACCGCTTACACACACTAGGTGCATCGGCCTCCTCCAGAAAGTAAGTAGGTCATCTGGGCACCGCTTGCACACACTAGGTACATCGGCCTCCTCCAGAAAGTAAGTAAATCATCTGGGTACCGCTTGCACACACTAGGTACATCGGCCTCCTCCAGAAAGTAAGTATATCATCTGGGCACCGCTTGCACACACTAGGTACATCGGCCTCCTCCGGAAAGTAAGTAGATCATCTGGGCACTGCTTGCACACACTAGGTGCATCAGCATCCGTTGAATTGCACGCCTCCGTAATCCATGGCACAGTTCATCAAGGGAACAGGGAAGGGATAGAAGGGTAAGAAACGCGTATGTGCACCAAAACTAAACGAAAAAGGTAACTTTTTGGGTAAGTCGTAGGTACTAGGCTTGTAACCATCTCAGATATCTTTCTTTTCATAACTTAGAAATATTGTCGTGTCAAAATGTAGTGTAACCGTACAATTAAATTGGATTGTGTTTTTATTTAATCATCACTACCCGCATATTCGCTTTCAGATTCCGACTCCACGAACCTCACCCAAGGTTTAATTTTGTCTACAGGAAAAATATTTTTATACTTATTTTTTGAATATCCACTTATGCTGCTTATCTCATATCGATCATGGTCAAGCACTGCCGTCACCCGAAATGGCCCGCTAAAAGCTGGAACTAATTTTTGACTTTCTCCCGGCGTCTTAGCACTCTTTTGGACCAAAACTAAATCACCAATCTTGTAAACCTTGGCTTTACACCTTTTTTTATCGTAACGAGTTTTCATTTTTTTTTTGTTGTGCTACAATATTTGCACTGACTTCAGCCCGAATTTTCTGCACTCTATCTGTTGATGCTTCTTTGGATAGGCTTATATCATGTAAATGACCCTCAGCTTCATTTATAGAGTTGTGTCCGAAAATAATTTCAGTTGGACTCTTTCCGGTGCTTTGATTGATGGTGTTATTAAGGCTCCATTGGACTTGAGTGACATGGAGATCCCAATCTCTGTCATCTTTACTGTGACACAGTGCTATCAGCGATGCAAGTATTGACCGGTTGTACCGCTCAATCTGGCCGTTAGCACGCGGTGTGGCCACCGCGTTCAAGGTATGTTTAATCTCTAACGAGTCAATGAAGATCTTGAATTCGTGGGATGTAAAGCTGGTACCGCGGTCTGAGATTAAATGACGTGGAGTTCCAAATAACCCGAACACATCCCGAAGTGCAGTAATTGATGTCTTGCTTTTTGTTGTTTTGACGGTTTTCAAAATAATAAACTTAGTAAAGCTATCAATTATACCAAGGATGTAAACGTTTCCGCGCTTACTTTTAACGAACGGTCCGAGATGGTCTATATGAAGACATTGAAAAGGTGTACTTGGCTTCGGAATAGGATGGAGAAACCTTGTTTTTTACCTCCGGGCTGTTTCGCGTGAGCACAAGGAATGCAAGCCCGTACATATTTCTTTACGAATTGCGTCAATCGGGGGAACCAGTAATCTCGTTTCATTTTTTCTAATGTCTTTTCAAATGAGAAATGACCGGCATTCTCATGGCATTGCTGACAAATTATCCAACGTGCTTCTTTCGGAACTGCCCATCGCAACTCTCCGTTTAATTTTCGGTAAATTTTACCATCCTTGAGGGCGTAGTTATTACGTATATCCTTAGCTTCTTGCCCATTGTTATCGAGTACAGCTTTTATATGACAAAGCCTTGGATCACTCATTTGGACCGACTGCAACCAGTGTACTTCTTCTAGCTGCAATACTGTCAAATCCACCGCTGAGTTGTTGCAGATCGAATCATCGACAGGGATGGAGTTTCGACTTAATGCATCCGCATGAGCTAACTGCGGTCCAGGGCGATATTCGATAGAAAATGTAAATTCTTGGACCAGAAGCCACCAACGAGCTATCCTTGGTATTAAATCCCTTTTAGTGAGGGTAGTACGTAACGCGTTGCAATCTGTTAAGACTTTAAACTCTATTCCAAGCAAGTAAACTCTGAAACGTTCTAAAGATGCTACGACTGCTAACGTTTCAAGTTCATAGGAATGAAAGTTTTGTTCCTCAGCTGACGTTTGCCGGCTGAAATAAGCGACAGGCTGAAAAGCAGTCGCTGAACTTGGTCTTTGAAGCAGTACGCCACCCAGTCCCTTAGAACTTGCATCCGTATGTAATTCAGTTTCGTATATCGGATTATAAATAGCCAATACGGGTCGAGTCGTTAATATTCTTTTAAGCTCTGCAAAAGCATTGACCTGTTCATTACCCCAAGACCACTTAACGTTGGATTTCGAGGGCGAAGTTAATGGTTTCGCGATTGTCGCGAAACCAGAGACGAATCGTCGAAAGAAACTAGAGAGACCAACAAATTGTCGAACTTCGTGTACATTCTGGGGTGTCTTAAACTTTGCAACGGCTTCAATCTTTCTTATCCCTGGCCTCACGCCGTCCCTTGTAATCTCAAAGCCTAAGTAGTCAATGGATTTCTTGAAGAAATTGCATTTGGTCAAGTTTAACGTGAGGTTGGCCTCTTTTAAAAGATCAAGGACCTCATGCAATTTCTCCATTCCTTCTTCAACCGACTGAGATGCGATAATAATATCATCCATATACGCTAGTACACCCGGCATATTGCGCCGTTTCAATATCTTCAGAATAAGCCTCTGAAATACAGCTGGCGCGTTGGTCAACCCAAAAGGCATACGATTATACTCGTAATGCCCATCTGGGGTAACAAACGCTGTTAGAGGTTTGGACTCTTCTGAGACCGGTACCTGGTGATAACCGGAAGTAAGGTCTAGTGAGGTGAAATAGACTTGCCCTGCGAGACTGTCGATCTGGTCGTCAATAAGTGGCATTGGAAATTTATCTTTAATCGTTTTCCGATTTAATGCCCTATAATCAACGCACAGTCTCACGTCACCGTTTTTCTTTGCGACTAATATGATTGGACTAGCATATTTTGATTGTGATTCTCGTATTATTCCATTCGCTAACATATCGCCAATAATAGTGTTGACTTTCTCACGTTCAGCAATAGAAAGCCTATAGGGTCTGTACGTGACCGGTTCATTGTCTTTGAGTCTTATATGCATTTCAGCTAGAGGCGTGTCACCCAATTCTTCTAGTGTAAAAGAAAAACAATCACGACGAGCGTTCAGTAATTTGCATAGCTGTTCTTTTACATCAGGATTAAAATCATTATCAACGTTGATCTGGTCCAATGATATAATATTTGTAGCATTCTGGACTGAGACATTATATACCTTTAATACTGATTTGTCCGTAAGAGGGGGATCAGGTAATTGCGCACAAGAAATTAATTTTGCACGGGCAACTATTGTACCTTGAGAAAGTTTAAAAGGCTCTAAAGCTAACTTCATTATGTTCATGGAACCTTTGCCATCTTTGAAAGAGTAAACTCCTGGGACTACCATGTATTCTTTGCCCGCTTTTAAACAAGCATCCGTGGCGAAGTACACTGATCCATTTAAGTCTGATAACGTATGTACCTCGATGGTATCCAAACCTGTTATAGATGTGCTGTTAGACACAATCACCGGAATCTTTTCTTTATCAGTCGTTATATCCTTATATAATATCAACATGGTGTCAGTTTTATGTGCTCTGACACCTGGTTGCTCAGTCAAAGATTGCCCAACTAAAACATCTGCTGGCAGAAGTTTAGGCTCTACAAGATAAGCCTCCACGTCCTCATTTAAGGCATCTAATACAATATTTACTGTTACACTGCCGTTCGGAACTAAAGTTCCACTAGCGAAACCTTTTAAAGTTGGTAAGTTAGTCCTATCAATAGTTAGTCTCAATTTAGAAGCGTAATCATCTCGTATTAATGTGCACTGACTTCCAAGGTCAATGAAACATGACATAGATTGACCATTGATTTTTATTTGCTTAAAGTATTTATCATTACCACAGTCAGTACTCAATATATTAAGAATGTTTCTAGCTGCGTTCGCATCTCGTGACGCGGTTGTTGTCATTTCACGATTCTCTGTATTAGTGTTGAATCTAACTAATCCTGTACAATTCTTATCGGTGTGACCAAAACGCCTACATCTATTACATTTAATTACCTCTTTAGGACATTTTGGGACAGTATGCCCTGTCTCACCACAATTATAGCAGGTAAGTGCACCTGGTTTTCTAGAATTAGTTATATCAATTAGTCTTTTAGAATTACCCGGATCGTTATTGTCACGAAAGGTTGCATTGTTTTTTTTTGAGATTTCAGTATTCTTGCTGTTAGAAATATTCCTAAAATATTTGAGTACTTCCTCAGGTTCCTGCATATTAGCACCTTGCACATTCATCTTTATGTTCCAGTCAAAAATACCGTGTGTGAGGCAGTCTACAGCCTTTTTTCCTTGAATTCCGCATCTATTAATGAGCATTATCTTATCATAATAATACTCCTCTAGAGGCTCATTCCGCCGAGTTTTTCTAAACAACATCTCCGAGAGGAGATCGCCATAATTTTGCTCACATGGAAAAGCAGTTTTCAACTTTAGTTGCCATTCCGCCCAAGAGAATCTTACGCTGGTTAAGCCGTCATACCAACGTTTAGCCAACCCTTTTAATTTTGGTAAAGCGTAAAGTATTGTCTGGCGTTCCGACCATCCATAAACGTGTGAAGACTCATTTATTTTGGATAACCAATCCTTCATCGTCTGAGACTTAGCATGGGGATCGAAATCCGGTATTACATTCTGAGCACCCTGCATCACTGGCCCTGAAGCACCTGAATTTCGGTCTTTTAGAACGTCAACTAACTGTTCCAACAGTCTTGCCTCAACAGTCGGTGCCGATTCCGTGTTGATAGCAGCACTTGAACCACGACGCTTCTTCGCACGACCGTAATTATTGAACGACACAGAAGAGTCGGAATCGGAAAAACATCGGTTACGTGAAACTTGCTTACTAATCCTGTCCCACTTAGATACTTCTCGTTGGGGTTTATCCGAGGAATAAAAGCGACTAGAGCCCCGCTTACGTCGTCGTGAATAATACCTGACTCGCGACATTGAATTATTCGATGATGATCTACTTGATCGCGACTGACGCCGTACCCTATGACCCCGCCTTTTATCGCGACGCCGGCGCCTTGGTGATTCTGACCGTTGACGTTTACGACCACGTGATACTTGATAAGGAGGAGTGCCTTCAGGTGTCATAGACTCTTTCGTAAGTTCTGGTGCATTCGGATTCATTTTAACAGGTAATTGTATCAAACGATTATTAAAGGAAAGAACTGATTCCTGAAAAATGTATAAACTATAAGTAATATGTTGCTTATACATGTACAACTAATAAAACAAGTAAACTGTGTAATGCTATAAAATTACTGGAATATCCAACTGTAATTATAATCATGATTCAACAGTTGTTCCATTTTTCACCACCTGCCAAAATATACTGAGCGCACTATACTTTGTACTTGCCAGTTCATAGACCATACCACTAGCGCCACCCCGTGACTTTTAATGCAAGCTTAAAGTTTGAACCGCCCGCCATAGCCATAGAATAATCAAAAATTTTAGTCAACACAATAACACACAACAATGCACATTTCAGCCAACTAAACAAGAAGACACAATGGTGCCGATTCTCTTGTCACAAAATTCTCTAAACTAGACTAAAAATCACCAAAATTTTGTTTATTCCTGTCAAACGACCATTTCCTATTCTGAAATTGACTAAAGTGACACAACTTAACTATATTTTAGTTTGACAGCTCTAAGATAGTACTGAGTTTTTAAATTTAGTGAAAATGGCAATTTTGCTATTCTGAATTTGACGTTTTTAAACTAAAATTTAGATTTTCTAACTAAATCTGACTATTTTTAATCGCGATTAAAAAGGTGTGGAATAAAATTAGTTTTCATGAACTAAAATTCACACCAATCACCTCGACTTCTGGTGCAAAACCAGTACTGTATATAAGGTGTATCTATTCATACACGAAATATTTTAAGAGAAACATCTTTATGTCGTAAAAAAGCGAAAAATTCCCTTATTTACATATTCTATGAATGACCCGCCTCGACGCGGTGACGCCGAACGGTGCGGTGGGGTGGCGGCACGAGCGCGGTGAATTTTGATAATTAATCATCATATCAAGTAATTTTAAATTATTTAATTTTTTAAATAATATACTCGGAATAAAAAAGAAAACTCACTTATAGGTGTATCACTTAAAATATTTCGTGTTTATCCCTATATATTTTTTTCTTTTCTTTTGCTTATATCTCCAAAATGGTGCGTCCTATCGCAAAAATAATGAAAATTTCGACCCCCTTTTAGGTACCCTTAAACCACTATTACGCTACATGTAGGTAATCTTTTTTTTATTTTCCACACAAAAAGTGAAAAATTCCATAAAAAAACACGTCGCGGCTGCCCCCCATGTGCGCCTCCGGCTCTAAAATAAATCATAGGCAAACAAGTACAACGTTGCGAAGCCAAAAAAAAATACCACGTGGAGTCACGATTGTCAAATTCGATTTAGTTGTGTCAAACTTATTTTTTAATTTAGAGAATTTTGTTTGCAGAATAGCTTTAAGATTCTCATAGCCAAAAGTAAGGAATTTTAGTGATAGTTTAGTTAGTTTAGTTCGGTGTACAAGAGAATCGGCACCATAGTCTGTAAATAATGACTATGCCATACGGTTTCGAAAACCATAATTGTTGCGTCAGCTTAGTCGCAAAATTCGACCTCAAGGCCACGCAATAGCTATGCAACAAATTGAATTGTCGGCCACACGATTCATATAGAATAGAAATATAGAATGTTTACATAATCATGTCATCATCATAATGTTTGCCTTAATCATATCAAAGAGCCCTTCCAAAAAAAAATAACAAAACCAAACATTTGTAACCCCCTATTGACATGATTACTTTCTTAAATTTTACGATCTAATATCAACAAACAAGTTACCGTTAACGTAAAATGTTTAGTTAGAGCATTTGTAACACATAAAAATGCAATAATATATCACTGATTCGGATTTTTTTAAAGTTGTGCAACTTACCAATTTTCTTCAAGTTTTACCTTACGGCCGAAAATGCCAATGGGTTCATCAATTAATCCTGGCTTCTGAACTTTTAAATAAAATGCACTGTAATCAATCGAACGGTGAACACATATATTTTTCCAATGATTCTTAATCTCTTACAAAAAATCAATGTCTCTCTGACCATCGATTCAAACTCGCATCCCCCATAGAGATGTCCGGTTGCCAACATTATTGCCATTATAAAAATAATATTATTCATTTAGTAATCGACTAAATCAGCTCGATATGAATGAACATAATATTAACATAAACATTTTATAAATAGTAAATAATATGAATTCTTAACAAAAGCAAATCTTACAAAATAAGAATAAGGTGTATGGTGACAGATTATAGTAGGTACTAATTATTAAGAAAATCTTGGATCGTATAGTAAGCTTTGTCAATTAAAAAATTACGCAATGTATATTTGAATAGTGGGAGTTCTTTGGTGTTTAAAATGTCCACAGGTATTTTATTGTAAATTTTAGATGCCATTCCAAAAAAACTTTTGCCCAGAAGAGCAGTTTTATGTGGTATACTAGATATTTTAAGTGCATATCTTTTTGATTTTAGTTCACCAAATAGATTTTTATTTGTTTTAACAAATACTGCAACTTCATAAATATAGGCTGATAGAAAGGTCAAAATTTTAAACTTTTTAAAATATGGTTCGCATGAGTCAGGAACATAGATACCAGCAATTGCGCGAACGCATCTTTTTTGCGCTTTAAACACAGATTCTTTTTTTTTTTTTTTTTTTTTTTTTTTTTTTAATTAGACTATCTGTTATTATATCAAACATTATACACAGCCGTCGTGAATTGGTCCTTCGAGACGCCAGCAGGCAGCCCAGCTCTGCAGCCCTAAAATACCACGTATCCTTGGGTCAAAGATGGAGGTAAGTCTTTTAGTATTATCTTCCTAACTGATTATCGGTGATAAAATATCGAGGTAACACTTGGCGAGAATGGTTGCAAAGTGCATCATTGCTTGTACTTGGAATAATTTTAGAGTTTTAGGTACTCGATTTTTCAATATTGGATAAATGATGTTATAGTGCATTAGTTTATAACCAACCCAGTACTTACCTACTTAATTCTCAGTCGTTTATTGCATTCCACAATAAGCACTTAGTTGGTAACTTACAATTTTATGAGAACACTAGCTTTTGCCCGCGACTCCGCCCGCGTGGATGTCGGTTAACGCGATAAAAAGTAGCCTATGTTGTTCTCTATATCCCAGGCTATATCTCTGCCAAATTTCATGACGATCGGTTTAGCGGGTTAGGTGTGAAAACGTAACGGACAGACAGACAGAGTTACTTTCACA
The DNA here is from genome assembly GCA_947523025.1 of Dryobota labecula. NCBI lineage: Eukaryota > Metazoa > Arthropoda > Insecta > Lepidoptera > Noctuidae > Dryobota > Dryobota labecula. The sequence goes on from OX383312.1 coordinate 11,076,277, forward strand.
TTTATAATATTAGTATGGATATGGATACGAGTCCACAATCCATACTTAAATATATATATTTAAGTATGGATTGTGGACTCTGTCGGGCGCAGCAAAATACTTAGTAGGAGAGAAGCTTAGAAAACTTGACTTATCAGTCTTCTGAACGAAATCTAATCAGTAAATAGAATATAACTATAGGTAGCTTAAAAAAAAATCGTTGTTCGATATCTTCGTCCTAGCTCTTTAAGGGTCAGCTCACACCGAGACGCGACGCGACATGTTGCCAACGATTTTACTATGCGCCTCGCGACGTTGCGATGCGTCGCGCGGCGGCGCGCGCTCACTGGCCTCTTCCAATATCGTCGCGTCACGTCGCGTCGCGTCTCGGTGTGAGCTGACCCTAAGGATTCACTGGCACGATGGTTATACCTATAATTCAACTTTATGAAATATTATTGTAATATTTTCCAGGTCCTGGTGGGAAAGAAGCATCGCCTCTCGACTCTGAAGGCAGCTGAAGCTCAGTTCAAAGTCAAGCTGCATTTCCAGCCATGTCACAACTGACCCCACTCTCACGAACTCCGATGGGGTGTATGTGGCTCTAACAACACCTGCAGAGTCAAAGTCAACCTCACCTGCCCGCGGTACATCCTGCTGATTCACCAACGAGGCTCTGGCGACTCCCAGGACTTAGAAGACCAAGTACCTGGGATAAAGAAGGAAAGGGTTGAAAGAAATAGCAGTTTCTGTCTATTCCAGTATGTACTTAAGTGCTGTATTTTATAAGCTTAGTGTAAGAAAGTTATTCTTATAAAAAATACGTATTTGTAGACATGACACCATTTAATATAACTATAATCAAAATTAGGTTAAGGAGCTGCGTCGTTTTATTTTGGATAACCTCAACACTTCCTTTCTCATTTTGCCTGACAGCCGGAGTCACTATTCTCATGGCCCTATAAAGTGACTGAGAGAATAGGGAATACCTAAGTATGTTATTTTATTTTTCACTTAATCCGTTGGAATTGTAAATATTTAAGCAATCATGGGCAAAATCTCCCAAACTCAAATCAAAGCATTTATTTAAAATAAACCAATTACAGGCACTTTTGAACTGTCATTCAGAAGGATGAAGCTAGTTGCCCATTCCAAAGCGTAGTTGGTTCATATGAAAAAGAACGGGCAAGAAACTCCACGGAAACTCTTTTTAACCGACTTTCCAAAAAAGAGGACAATCTTAATTCGGTTGTATTTTTTATTTTTTATATTCGTCGTTTATAAACCGAATTGAGTTTTTTTTTGTTTGTAAGTATACAACTTCCAGATTGTTTCCATTTTTATCAGAATCAAGTTCTGATGATGGGATCCATGAGGGATTGAGGGAATTCCTCAAATAATATAGCGATTTTTGTATTTTCATCAACAACTCAAATGGCCACCGGAACTCCTCATTTCCTCAATGATAAGTATTCACGGGTCGCGATATCTCGATTAAGATAGTTAAACGACTATAAAGAAAAAATAAATAAATAACTGTGATGAAAATCATCGAACTGATCTGAAGATGAAGCCAGAAGGTATGCACGGAACTCCGTAACAAAACAATGTATTCTAGTCTAGCCGTGTTTGGGCTTATTGTAATTGTCATCAGATGCACTCGGGCTATAAATGGTATTAACCGATTGTTACTAAGACGGTTGTTTTTTTTTTTTTTTTTGTTTAAAAGTTTTTTTAATAAATTTAAATCAAAATGTTAGTTACAAAGTATTGGTTACATAATTTAATGTTGAATATAAACATGTGAGAACAATATTTATAGAAAGTCGTGCACGTTAAAAGCGTCCGTAATAAAAATATAAAAACAATTCAACAATTAAAATAAGCCGTGGTAGCTAAGAGCTGACTAGTCCCTATTGATGGCGCCCGTTCACGAACATAACGCGTGGATCAGCACCATTCAACTCATCCATTTTTAAGGGATTTCCTTCTTTGAGTAACTACTGGATAAATTATAAATCGTATTCAATGACATCTGTTAGGTTTATTACTCATACGATAATGACAGTCCCTGCTTTACCATAACAGCATGACTGAACTGTTACCGAATGCACCCTTCTTTACAATTAGTACCAACGTTCACCCATAGATGGCGTTAAAAACAAAAAATTCGCCCACACATGGCGCTAGTTACAGCAAAAACATGCAAATTCCGACAAATATAAACAAACTACATCGTATATCTAACATTGAAGTATTGATCGGGAGCTGCGCAGTGCAGCTAGCTTTTTCTAGACTTCCCCGCAGTGTCGCAGTGCGTCACCTGCCGTCTGCCGTGCAAGATGGAGTCGTCCTGGTCCTTTGAGCTGCCCCCGAGGTTCCAACCGCGTGACTCGGTGCTTATGATGAAAGTAAGTGTCACAGTATTTCTTTTTAACTTCTTTGACAATATACCGACTCAGCCCCGGATCTAGATTTTTTTTGAGGCGGGGCATTTTTATTTTAAGGATATGTCGGCCATTAATTTTAATTAGGATAGGACAGGATAGGTTCAACCCTTTTGTTCTACAAACATGTCTATGGCCTTGTCATAATTAATCTGATGTTCGATCCGATTTTCGATTGATACGATCGTAAACGCGAGACTCACCAATTAAAACAATCTTGAATTAAAGAGCGAGCGTAGCGAGTGCGAAAATTTTAGGTACCTGCCTGAAATAAGTTCGATTTTCTTTTGACCCTTCATACCAAAATAGGAGTTAAGTACTTACTTAATTGACTTATAGAAACATTTCAAGAATCAGGAATTACTGGCTGCAAGAGTGAGAGAAGCGAGCTCGAAATTTTTGGCGGTAATATATTTAGTCAAATTGTATCGATCGATGATGCAACCAGGGGCGCCAAAGCTGTGGTAAACAATTAAAGAAAATCGTTTCGACATTGCCCTTTCAGGCGTCGGTAAGGCTGGGACCCCCGGAAAGTAAAATTTCAAAAATTAGGGATGTTTTTCCTTTGATTTTTGACCATAGAAGCACTAATCCGCCTGTGATTCACCGTGACATAGATCTATTGCAAGAGAAAGAAAGCTATACTTTTGACATCGCCAAATAAAGTGGAGCATGTTTAAAAAAAAAAAGGAGTGTTCCTGGCAGAATTCAACTGCGCCCATTCGCACCACGCTAACACCGTTTGACGACCTATGCCTACGCTAATCATGTAGTGATTTCCTCAGTGCGCCACCCGCAGAGAAACAGAATCAGTGCTGCGCGTCTCAGTTATTGAAAAGTTGTGGTGCGCTGGATATTGCACTTGTCTGCCACGCTTGGATTTGCCGCCCCCTGAAGTTGGCGCCCGGGGCACGTGCCCCGGTTTGCCCCCTACCCCTGGATCCGGAACTGTACCGATTAGTTACTTTACGTAACACTTTTTACTTTGTGCACTAAAACTTTGTTTTTATTTAAGACCGATTTTTCAATAGCGTGATAACTTTTATCTGAAGAATAAAAATGGCATTTTGACACATTTTCTATGCAAAAACTGTCAAACTACCATATTTATTCCTCCGATAAAATTAATAAAATTAATTTTAATTGAAAAACCATTACAATATTATTATCTCACGAAGCGACACGCGCTTTACTTGAGGTAACCAAGGTCCGTACAAACACGCTGTGAATGTGTGCGTGAAGACAAGTAGTGTCAGCACATGACATACACGCATAAGTACACTCACACACTTCCTACTTCGCCATTATCTCGGACGGGACCGAAAGCTCATGCGCTTCAGACTTATTCACAGCATGTTTGTACACTGGTTACCACAAGTAAAGCACGCGTCGCTCGCTTCGTGAGATAACATCCATACTAATATTATAAATGTGAAAGTAACTCTGTCTGTCTGTCGGTCTGTCTGTCTGTCTATCTGTATGTATGTATATTACGTTTTCACGCCTAAACCGCTGAACCGATCGTCATTAAATTTGGCAGATATATCGCATGGGATATGGAGAAGGACATAGGCTACTTTTTTACGCGATAACCGACATCCACGCTGGCGGGCAAACGCTAGTACAGAAATAATTTAGGATTTTTGTGAAACCACTCAATTCTAAGGGGAGCGGGGGGGACACTGCCGGGGGCGGAGTAAGATAAAGGTGTGGTCTTACAATCAATAAAAGTGTGACGTCACACTTTCTCCCCATTGGCCTTTTTGTAGATACGAGCAAAGCACTCATAGGGATGTTAATGGAGGGGAGATACTACTTTGTATTTTATTTTGTAGTGAAAATGACTTTACTTGAACATCGAATCTATCCTTTTAATTAAATTTTTTTTGAGGGTGGGAAATCATCAAATTACTCCTCCCGCTCTGGGTGGAGTGGAAGGGAGTGTCAGATTCTTACTGACTAAAACCCGGCTTGGGCCCTATTGGGCCCCCTCGTCGTTGCTGACATCTCTTTGAGGCGCGCGTGGAACACCTACGCGCCGTCCGGCACTGGCCTGGTCCTGATCGGACGGTGAGCTACCCATTACTCACCGCCCGCAGGCCCGCGCCTACGGTGGCCGGGAGTCGTCACGCGGCTCCCGACGCTCGGAGCGTCTACCGCGGCGGCTGGGACGGAAGGCTCCCTTCATCTCCCATCGAATCTACCCCTGTCAAACACAATCTTCGACATCAATAATGCATGGTTTATATTTAACGAAATACTAAAATATTTCTTTGGAATTATTTTCAGGTTTCTGGTAGCCCAGGAGCGTCACGCAGTCAGCGAGAAGATTTGGTCCGTCAAGCTAAAAATGCAGGTAAGTGTTTTGGCATATTTTTCTGCCCCTTACTTAGAATCGTTGTTGAAGTACCATGATTACCTTTCAAAGAGAATAGAAGTGTGAATAAACGATATTAAAAGGAAAACAATCGAAGCTAAGTAGGCTAACTTACATTTGAAGTTGGAAATGGGCGAACATGTTGTTCAACTACAATGTTTTTGTTCTTGGGATAAATTCATCCCGCTATGGGAGCCTTCATTGGGCGTGGTCCGACATGCTACTAATATATATTAATCTGTGGTCCGACACGCTCTCGGCCGGTTTTTTACAGAAGAGACTGGCCGATCTAAATAATATGGGAAAAACAGGTGAAAACCTTCGAAATCAGTGACAAGTATGAAGTAAAACTATAGTCTTTTATATAAAATTCTCGTGTCTCAATATTAGTTACCATACTCCTCCGAAACGGTTTGACCGATTTTTATGAAATTTTATATGCATATTCAGTAGGTCTGAGAATCGGCTACTATCTATTTTTTTTTTAAGTTTTCGGTAGGTAGGTAGGGTAAGGTAGGGTAGGGTAGGGTAGGGTAGGTAGGTAGGTAGGTAGGTAGGTAGGTAGGGTTGGGTAGGGTAAGGTAGGTAGGGTGGGGTAGGGTAGGTAGGGTAGGGTAGGGTAGGGTAGGTAGGTAGGTAGGTAGGGTAGGTAGGGTAGGGTAGGGTAGGGTAGGTAGGTAGGTAGGGCAGGGTAGGTAAGTAGGGTAGGTAGAGTAGGGTAGGGTAGGGTAGGTAGGGTAGGGTAGGGTAGGGTAAGTAGGTAGGTAGGGTAAATAGCTTTTGACAGAACGAAGTCTGTCGGGTCAGCTAGTAAGTATATACATATATATCAGTGTATAGTTATTTTGATTTTGTTTGTTTTTTTTTTTTCTCTTCTTCTCTTACACACGTTGTCTACATCTCTATATCTACTTTCCTATCGCAGGTGTGCTGGAAGAGATTTCATTAGAAATAAGCATCACCTTAGTACGTACTTTTCTGTTCCTTTCCTCCTGTCTGTTTATATGTGTGTAGGCAGGTACATAAATAGTTAAATAAATAAATAAAGCTATTTCGTTTTCCAGTTCCCTGGTGGAATCTCTCATCATCCTCACCGCTGATGAACCCTGCTGAGTTCCCGACATCAGTGACTATGCTCGGGCAAGTCTTCGGACTTCAATGAGATCGAGGAGCAGAAGGCATCCATTTTTTAAAAATGTGTAATCACATTTTCTATTGATTTGTATTCTAATTTTAATATCCATTTATAATACTCGTAAATTATTCTATTTTGAGATTTATTTCTGTAAATAAACTGAGTAATATATTTTATTTATTAAAACATGATATCCTAACCTAAGTAAAAAACAAAAAAAAAAAATGGTATTGAAAAATCTCTCCGCATTACAGTCGACTGGTAATGTACCCAAGAAACTGGTGGCATTGCCACATTATATGGCAATGTTTAGCTCTCTGTTGTTCTCTGTTTTCTGCCTCGCTCTTTTTGATTGCAAGTCAAATATACTAAATATATAATATTATATAAATAATTAATTTCCTCATCAATAAATGGAAATATAAAGGAATAATCATACTACATCTACAAAATGTCAATATGTGTCAATATGTAAAAACCAGCCCTTTAGACGGAAACTGTCAACCAGCCGTTTGGAGATTAATTTCTTTAGACAATGGTGCCGATTCCCTTGTTCACAAACTAAACTAAATTTAAGTTCAGTGCATCTTTTTCTTTCTATTTCATTAAGAGAAGGACAGCAGATAAATTTTAGTTTAGTCCTGTCATATTAATCAGCGCCTGTCACTACTCCATACAAATTTAGACGTGATTAAAAACTTGCTGACTAAAATTACGTCAATTTACGTCAAGCGCTGATTAATTTGACAGGACTAAACTAAAAATTTTCTTCTGTCGTTTTCTTAATGAAATAAAAAGAAAAAGATGCACTGAACTTAAATTTAGTTTAGTTTGTGAACAAGGGAATAGGCACCAATATTTTGAGTAAATTACCTAAACACGGTAAATTTTTAACGGTCTTGAAAACGAAGGTTATTGAACCTATATCAGTCGAGAAAGAACTCGGACTCGCGCACCGAGGGTTCCATACCATCAGAAATCATTAAAAAAATACATTAGTTCCACTATCGGTCAAGAGATGGCGCTGACCTAAAACTGCAATATTAGAAAAAGTGTGCTACTTAGAGACATCGTTTTATTTTTCCTGTAATCTTTACATAAACTTCTAGAATAATTTCTCTATGCAAACTTCGGAGATATGGGACTTACTATTAAGGCTCTTAAACAGAGCTGGTTTGTCACTGTGTTCAACATGAGCACTAGCCTTAATGGCCATTGCTGGTCCACTATGGGCCATTGTGTGACGTCACCATGGGCCATGTTGTGCCATGATGGGCCTCTACGTAAAGACAAAATGATCAATGCTGGTCCATGATGGCCCTTACAAATATTATTATAAGACTATTTTTCTTACCATCTCATCGACCACTCGTGAGAGCATACTGAAGGAATGTTTCAATTTAGGGAGGAGCTGATTTATAGCATTTTTCTATTGTAACAAGGATGGAACCCTTGTATTCTCGTAGACTTACTAGAGAGGCTATTAAACAGAGTAGGTTGGTCACTGTGTTCATCATGAGCACTAGCCTTAATGGCCATTTCTGGTCCACTATGGGCCATTGTGTGAAGTCACCATGGGCCATGTTGTGCCATCATGGGCCTCTACGTAAAGACAAAATGATCAATGTTGGTCCATCATGTGCCAGTACACGATGGCCCTTGCAAATATTATTATAACTATTTATTTTTCTTACCATGTCATCGACCACTCGTGAAAGCATACTAAAGGAATGTTTCAATTTAGGGAGGAGCTGATTTATAACATTTTTCTGTTCTAACAAGGGTGGTAACAAGGGTGGAACCCTTATTGTACCTATTCTCGTAGACTTACTAGAGAGGCTTTTAAACAGAGCTAGGTTAGTCACTGTGTTCAACATGAGCACTAGTCTTAATGGCCAATGCTAGTCCACTATTAGCCATTGTGTGACGTCACTATGGGCCATGTTGTGCCATCATGGGCCTCTACGTAAAGACAAAATGATCAATGCTGGTCCATCGTGTGCCTGTACACGATGGCCCTTACCCATTGTTGGTCCACTATTAGCCATTGTGTGACGTCACTATGGGCCATGTTGTGCCATCATGGGCCTCTACGTAAAGACAAAATGATCAATGCTGGTCCATCGTGTGCCTGTACACGATGGCGCTTACAAATATTATTATACCTACCTATTTATTTTTACCATCTCATCGACCACTCGTGAGAGCATACTAAAGGAATGTTTCAATTTAGGGAGGAGCTGATTTATAACACTTTTCTATTCTAACGAGGGTGGAAATAAGGGTGGAACCCTTGTATTCTCGTAGAGAAAATTCAAGCGCACGTCCCTTCCACCTGCTGACGCCGCTACCCCCGAACGCCCTGGACTGTTATGGCAACATCTATAATCTATACATATAACAAAATCGTAGCTTAGTCAAAACTGTACATTGAATATTTTTGAAAAAAAAAGTTATTGCCACGAGTTCTTCTATAATATATATCTTATAATGTAGTTAAAGGCAAAACATTAACACGTGTTATGTTGAATACAAACCTACCAGTTTTATTTCTTCTATGTAATATTAGAAATATCTAATCTTCATCATCATCATTTCAGCCGAAAGACGTCTACTGCTGGACATAAGCCTCCGCCAATTGGGGGGTTTGCCATAATCGCCACGCTTGGCAGGTAGCTTGGCGATCGTAGTATGGTGTTAAAGATGCATAGAGAACGCTGCTGCCCATTCTCTAGTAAGTCCCTTAGTCGCCTTTTACGACACCCACGGGAGGAAATGGGGTGGTGCTATTTTTTACGTATCTAATCTTACTGACAGAACATAAAACGAATATTCGGCCCATCCCTATTTTCAGGTTCTTTTGGATGCCAGTGGGAACACTTGCTCGTGGCGTTCACGGCACTCATTTTGTAACAAGTGCTTTTTCTGAAAACCTACAGCACTTACGATCGAGCTCTTTTGTCAGGATGCATTTTAGACATTGAGTTCCTCTTTTTGCTCAGTAATTTATTTTCCGACAATTTAGTCGAAAATTAAAATTATGCCGGTCACGCTCTGGGCCCTCAAGTCTGCTATTACAATAGTGTCAGAATGGTCTATAATTGATTTCATAATTGTTGATTTTGAAAAGTTTGGTAATCTACTAATATAATGGCGTCATTATGACTTTCCAATGGTCAGCCACTGACACTCCATTGAAGGAATTGGTAATCTCGTACATAATGACAAATGAAACTTCCTACTAAACTTCCAACTTCTTACTACTTCAGATTGCTTATAATACTAATAAATAATATGTAAAAATATATATAAATGAAATCTGGCATGAATAAATGTTCAAAATGCCGTTGAATACGATTCTATTACGAGACCATTGACCGACCAATGATCGACCATTATGAATTTAGCAGATTACAAACTTTTAGCAAAATGACAATGGGATCGTGTTGGAGTGACGAATTTATAAAAATAGCAGACTGGTCCCCTGGTCGTTTACACTGTAGATACGCATGAAAAACTAACCCTGTCTTTGCGCAGCCGGATAAACCTTCGGTACGTTATTTTTTTTGTGCCATACCTCGACATAATAAAATTGCATCGTATACCTTACATCGAAGTATTGATCAGGGCTGTGTGACCTGCGCAGTGCAGCTAGCTTTTTTTTAGACCACCTAGACTGCCTTTGTGCACCCCTGCAATGCCGCAGTGCGCCTTTCCACGTCTCCTGTGCATGACGCATCGGTACTTAGAGTTACTACCGGGACACCGACGGGCTCACTAGTACTTCGGGACCACTAAGGATTGGAAACTAAGGTAAGTGAATCAGTGCTTCTTCCCATTCGCTGTCCAGCACCCAGCATATATGTATGTCAAAAAATAATTCGTTCGTGTGCCTACAACCCGTATTCGAGCAGTCGCTATAGATGACTTCTGTTCATGCCCAGGACCCGACTAGCGACACCAAATCTGAGTATGTAAATATGCCAAACAATTTATGGCTAACAAGAGAAAAAAATATGTTTGAACTGGGCAGCAAATGCGTTAAACGGATCTGTAATAAAATATCAATTTTGTGGAATGACGTAATACGTAGTTAATGAGAAAAGAAAATCTAAATTAATTAATAGAATTTTATGATTCTTAATTTGATTTAAATATAAAAGATAGTTAATTCATTTTTAAGTAATAATATTATGTACAAGTATATAAAAAAAGGGAGGGGGAAAGAATCAAAGACGGCACGGTTGCCGCAGTGGTTAAGCGATTGACTCACCCACGGAACAAATATTTGTATGATCTACAACTAGTTGTTCCGGGTCTGGCTGTTTGTGTATGTGAGTTTAAATGTTTGTAAACGCACCCACGATACAGGAGAAATCCTAGTGTGGGGCAATGTTTAAAAACAAAAAAAAAAAAAAAATCGTCCGCGTCGCTGTCAACAGGAAAAGTGCCTAAAAGGCTGGCAGCATTGCCACGTTGTATGGCAATGCTGATTCTTTGGCCAAGAAATAGGCCAGCCTTCTGGTCACGTGAAGAGTCGACCAACTAATTAATTAATCATTGAAAAATGTGGATGACATTAGCTAATTGTACAGTAACTAAAAGGATTAAGAGAATTTTGTGGAAAAAAAAATACCGTGGGTATGGGGGAAACGCGGGGCAGAATGTGGACAGGCGTGTGCAGAAAGGACAATGCCAAGGTTTCCTAGAAGACTCGGCCAGAACCGACAAAGATGAACTATATTTCATAAAAAAGGAAAAAAATTATAGAATTTGATAGTATACTTTTTTTTTAAGAATTTTTATTTATTTATTGATGTAACTATTTTATTTCAATTTTTAACTAACTATTTACACTAGATACTAAATTTAAAGACTAACAAACTATATAAATATAAAAACGAAAACAAAAAAATACAAAGAAAAACAAAAGGACACTTAATAGGCGTCGAAGTACTCGTCCGCATCGCTGTCACTTGAATGGCAATGCTCATTCTTTGGCCAAAGAACGAGCCAGCCCTCTGGTCACGTGAAGTGTCGACCAGTCGGCGAGAAATTTCTTTAAAAAGGAGACGTGCACTCGGGCCCCATGACCCGAGCATTTCGACCCCAAACGGCTATATAAAAAAAAGTATATAGTATACTTAGTTTTCTATGAGAAGTACACCAAAACAAGTTATAGTTCTTTAAAGTTGACCACTTAATACTTCGGATTTTAATGATAACATGAAATAAACTATATATTAAATGATTAATTTAACTAATAGTTTTTAGCACTAGGAAAGGCGGGCGTTTTGGTTAACTGTCTTTAAATGTAATTTTGACGTTCGAAAAGTGCTGATTCTTAGTCTAATTTTGATTTTGATTAGTCATGGAAACGATTTTTTTTTTTTTTAATGTAAGTATATTATTTAAAAAAAAAAAACTTACTTGATAATGATGATTAATAATTAATCATCATTATCAAATAATTTTGTAATTGTTATGTTTTATTGTAATCATTAAAACGGAGCTTAGTGGCCACTATTTTCCGTTTTAATGATTACAATAAAACATAACAATTTAAAACTACTGTTTGTAGTAATAATAACGTATAGCCTTATGAAGCACAACTTGACGAGCTTATTTTCTGCATTTTCCTTGTAAAATAAAAGAAATCACCGAAATAACGATGAGGGCGCCACTGTGCACTCGGCGCAGTCTTAAAGTAACAAGTTACGTATATGAAAACATTAGTCATAGTCATTTATTCATAAACAAGTAATTTGTATCTGAATTTACACACAAAATTACACAATTACAGTATATTACACAAAATTATATAACATTTGAATTCCATTAATAACATTACAAATAAAAACATAAAAAAATGCATTTCTTCAATAGATGTAAATGAAACAATATGGTCAACTCTTTAAAATAAAAATAATGAATAAGAATAACAAAAAAAAAATTTATGATAATTTAGCCTAGATTGATAGAATTAATTAAAAATAATAATATTTGATTTATAGTTATATCAATAAATCGGAATTAACAAAATCCAATTGTGTCATTTTCGAAACATTGCGTCAATGTGTCATTTTCGACTATTTTATAAAATACTAGCTTTTTCCCGCGGCTCCGCCTGCGTGGGTGTCGGTTATCGCGTAAAAAAGTAGCCTATGTCCTTCTCCATATCCCAGGCTATATCTCTGCCATATTCCATGACGATTGGTTCAGCGGTTTAGGCGTGAAAACGTAACATACAGACAGACAGACAGACAGACAGAGTTACTTTCACATTTATAATATTATAGTATATATAGTATATAGTATAGTATAAGTATATAGTATAGTAAGGACTAGCTTTTTCCCGCGGCTCCGCCCACGTGGGTGTAGGTTATCGCGTAAAAAAGTAGCCTATGTCCTTCTCCATATCCCAGGCTATATCTCTGCCAAATTTCATGACGATCGGTTCAGCGGTTTAGGCGTGAAAACGTAACATACAGACAGACAGACAGACAGACAGACAGAGTTACTTTCACATTTATAATATTAGTATGGATTAGTATGGATTACTGAAACTAAGGATTTTAAGAAGATCTTGTGGGATAGTGTGTCATTAAGGTAGGAAACGAAGACGCGGGGGCAAGGGGGGGAGAGGGGCTCAGAGAAGTTACGCAGGGCGGGAGGGTTGCAGGGATGTAGATATGGGTGTGTCCTACAATCGATAAAGGCTGCGGACATTTGGGGCGGGCCGCACAGCGTCGCGCGGCATTGCGGAGATCCTCCTACTTACATCTCTTTCGCACACTGGTTCCAATGCGGCTTTAATATGTCCAAAGATCAGAATAGGTAGAACTCATTTACCTAAACTTCGAGGAAATACATAGAGTGGATAAAACCTCCTATAAAATCCCGGATTAATTATCATCATCATCATCATCATTTCAGCCGAAAGACGTCCACTGCTGGACATAGGCCTCAAATGCTATTTTTTCTTCGCTCTGGGCCTCAAGTCTGCTATTACAATAGTGTCAGAATGGTCTCGCCATTGTGAGTATTTGACAGTGTTTGTATGGCAAATCTGTCAAAAACTCACAATGAAGAGACCATTCTGACACTATTGTAATAGCAGACTTGAGGCCCTGGTACGCCACAATGACGGTCTTTTTGAGCAAGAGGAGTGAAAATAGTATATTATGCAATTAGTGAATAAAGGACGGATTTAAAGCGAGGGCCATAGATGAATCACGAGCAAGTGAAGGATTCTAACGACTGAATCACGATCATAGGGAGTGATTCATGATGATTGAATCACGAGCGTAGCGAGTGCATCAAGTGTTAGAATCCCGAGCGACGCGAGTAACTCATGGCCCTCGATATAAATACGTTTTATTCAAGTGTTGCATACTATACTTTATATGACTACGAGAAAAAGAAGGATTTAAGCGAAAATAGACATTTAATGAAGAAAAAAGGAATTAATTAAAATGCATATTAAAATTGGAACAATTTTGGAGTAATTTTCTTATTATTATTATTAGGATGGTCAACCTGTAAAGCGATATTTATTTTCTGTCGATGGTTAGAACTTTCTGCTGGAGAAAACTCTGGGGCATCTTTGGACGTTGAAGGGCGTGGACTGCACGAGGAGTTTTTTTTTTACACGTTACACTAGGAATTTCTCCTGTATTGTGGGTGCGTTTACAAACATTTAAAGTCACATACACAAACAGCCAGACCCGGAACAACTACTTGTAGGTCATACAAATATTGGTTCCGTGCGGGAATCGAAACGGCGACACGCAGCGCAGCAGTCAATCGCTTCAACCGTGCCGTCGAGTATTGTTTGTATCGAGTATCTATTTTTCGCAAGGAGGTTGTATAGCATTGAGATGGAGGTCGAATATATTGGTGTGTTCTAAATTCAAACACCAAAATAGTGATTAAAAGTGCTTTTTATTCACTGTTTTCAGTGAATAAAATAAGCTTTTTAGAGGGGGAATGGTATAAAGTATTTTTTTATAATCTTTTCAGGTCGTCCTGGTCCTTCGAAGCCGGTGCTGTGTAGACCTACGTTTAGCGTAACCGAAGATCAAGATGAAGGTGTTTTTTTTTTCTTTTCATATGATTGTTGAATTAATACGGCTTTACCTGCAAGGCAGTTGTTTAATTTCGGTGTAAATTCACCTGAATTTGACAACTGTGCCGCACTCAGACTCGGTATTTAATAATACTTAATTAATCATCGTAGCCCATAGCACACAATTCTGACTTATCGGATTCATGTTTATCACTTGTTTACAAAAACCGGCCAAGTGCGTGTCGGACCACGCACAATGAAGGGTTCCGTAGTTGGGATGAATTTATCCCAAGAACAAACTTATCACGTAGTTGTTTTCCTGTACAGAATGTATGGGAAAACATTTTTTTCAACTGTAAATGTAAGTTGGTCGCCAATTACTCGGTAAATTGTAAAGCCTACTTAGCTGTGATAGTTTGCCATATACCGGATGACTTTTTTTACCGTCTCGAAAAATTTGGGTATACTAGGTGAACGGAGTAGAAGCCTATGGCATAGTTTTTATTATTTTTTCTTTAACCTAGAAAGAAATTGATCTATGGATAAATACCACACATTTGAAGTAAACTTATCATACTATAACAATAAACACAGAAATTTAACAAAAAACATAATTCAATAAATAAATACGACGATAAATAATATTTAAATTTAAATCATACGCACCCAAATTTCAATATTTTTATCTTTTATTTTAGTTTTATTTCTGAAAAAAATAATAATAATAATAATAATTGCCATGCCATAGGCTTCTACTGGGCATCCTCTTATGGGGTCATTATACTCATCATTATGAACATCTTTCATTATGGGACCAAACCTGAAACCTTTATGTTCGCACTCGTCAAAATATAGGGAACAGCTGACTCTTTTTTCGCAATTTTAGGGGTGGTCCCATAGTGAAAGTTGTTTATTTATTTATTGGAACTGACGGCGTCCATTAGGACCGATGCCTGCCAGGGTTGCGGGTTTGTCCGAAAGGGATACCGTGGCCCTGGCACACAGGCAACTGAAGGAACACGGGTGGGTTTTAGTCAGTAAAAGTCTGACACGCCCTCCCGCTCCACCCAGAGCGGGAGAAGTTATTCGATAATTTCCCACCAAAAGAAAAAAGTTTATAGGATGTATCTATTCAAACACAAAATATTTTAAGATATACACCTATACGTAGTAAAGAAGACAATGGAACGAATAAAATTATTTTGAAAAAACAAAAAAAAAAAATATTTGATGTGACGAATAATATTACCAAAATTCACCGCGCTCGTGCCGCCCGCGCCATCGTCACTGCGTCCGGGCGGGTCATTCATAGAATAAATAAATAAAGGTTTTTTTGCAAAATGTCTCAAGCAATTTATTATAATAATTAACACGTTCAGTGCCACGGAATAAAATGATGAATTTCCATTCAGGCCATGTCGGATAATGTTGGGCGATACCAGCATGTTCCGTTCGGGCCGTGGGGGACAATGGTGTCCGACCGTCAGAGCTATGTTTAAACGTCTTTTGTGAGCATAGGTCAACAATAAAAAAAAAATACAAAGCAATATTAATTGTACGCAGAATGACACGCGCGGCTTCAACGGAAGAAAATTCAAATAATCATACGCAGCAGGCCATGGGGAACAATGTTGGGCGACATGAGTTATCTTCACATTTATAAAGATTTCCGTGGTTATGTCAATGTTTTATGTTAAAAATACATATTTAATAATAATAAAAATAAAAAAAACATAAAGTAGATTTTTTGTCAATTTCAAATCTTTTGTGTAGTTATAAGGAAAGTTAAGCGTCGCCCAGCATTGTCCGACATCTCGTTGAACGTGTTAAGTATGTAAAAATTATAAAACACTTAGATAAAAACATTTTTTTTCGCTCCTATGGCTTTTTTACCACCTATGGATGTTTCTCTTTAAATATTTCGTGTATGAATAGATACACCTTTATACACCGTGGCATTTTAGTCGTCTTACAAAGACAGCCCACTTCATGTATCCAATGACTACTAATCATTCATGTAATGTTATTTTTAATAGGTAATTAATAAAAAATAACAATTTATTTTTTATTTTTATTAATTATGACGCATGACAGTTTAAAACACCCTGTTACGAGTGCAGTCCGAGCCTTGTGTTACAAGGGCGCCACGGAATGGAGCGGCGACATCTTTATCAGAGTTCATTCACCCTAAGGGAGAGGCCACACGATGCGGTGCGGCTCCGGCGCACGGTGGATCGAAAATCGGCTGTAGAAGACATAGGATCTCGATTTCTTAAATGTTATTTTTTTTGCTGGAAATGACTTCTGCTGATCATTACTATGTACAAAAATGACACCCGAGTTAATTCTGCCCAAAAACGAAGGAAATATATTTTTTTTACGAAAAATTTGTATGAAGCTAGTATGAAAAATCGAATTATCTCCTAAACGGCATGTTTAACCGTAATATCCTTGGAGGTGGTCATAGTGCTAATTATTTATGATTTTTTGGTTGCCGATTTGACGAAAAATATAATGCCGTTTTTTTAAAAAAATCGTCAAAATATTTTTATTTATTTTTATGTAGTAAGTCGTATAATAATACGTACTTTTCTGCTGTTTTGCGGGCATAATCTCTAAATTTTATTATATCGACCTGCTCTCCAGATGTAATTGCTTGTAAAATTACAGCAAATCTTTTGATGAGGTCTTCATCCAAACCGGTTATAGCTGCGGTTTTATTAGGAAACTCAAAGAATTTTCTTGCGGTATTCCCGTCATTGGTGGTTCCCGAGCCTTGTTTTACTATATCAATCAACAGATTGAGCTCATCTTTGAATTTATTTTGAATTATTTTCTTCCTTGTCTGTAGCATTTCTTTGTGCTCATCACTTCTCGCTGCCCACCGTTTGAAGTCGAGCCTGTATGCAATGTGTAACAGACATTCCATACAATTTATACGGGCGTGTAGGGATGACAAGCCAAATTCATACAGGTAAGAACACACAATTTTTGATGTTACAGCATCTAAGCGGTTCATTTCTGTAGGCTTTGCTAAGCACAGGTAGCACGATGCATTTGATCTAGCTTCAGAAAGGTAAGTGCAAACTTTAGCGTCGATCATCGTCATCATTAGTTCATGAGTCACCCTATTATTATTATTGCACTCTGTGGGGATAAGGGCCTCAATTTCTTCATCCATTTGTTTTTTCAGCTCAAGGACAACTGCTTCACTCTCCTTTACAAAAGTAAACTGAACTGGACGACAATACAAAACTGAGCATGGTTTTGGGTTCGTCCATAAGATGTTGTCTCCATCTGTCAGTTTAAGTGGCACCAAGGAGGTCATGAAAATGCTCGAGTCATCTTCCTCACCCTCCATTTTCTGCTTGTATCGGCTTTGGTTAGAAGCACCATCAAATCCCCACTTGGATATCAGCTTCAACTGCTTGTTATGCTCTTCCTTAGAAAGGCTTTGAAGGATTCTTGTAACTGTGATATCAATTAAAGCTTGAAGTGTAATCCTAGCCGATGAATCAGTAACAGTCACTGATTGCTTCGGAGGGTAGCAATCAAGCTTAGTTTGTTGCACTTTATTGTAAGATGGATAAATATCCTTAGCACCTTCCCGAATGGCAGCCTCTCGCAACGTAATATATTGCCACTTTGAGAGTTTTAGCGAAAGAAGCAATCCAAGCGCCTTTTCTGACGTAAATATGATTGTTTTCGCTGGTTTCTTAAGCGTTTCATTTAATTTAGCGGCTGCTTCAGGATTTTTCATCATGTATTCGATGACAGAGGCGATATCTCCATGCCCTTCTTCTTTTAAACGTGCTGCAGCTGCATATGCCAATTCACTGGAATCTTCGCCTGTGTGTTCATCAGATCTTCTCTTTTTTTGTTTACTTCCCAGATCTTCGAATGGTTTACGGGATCTTTTCGTCATTGTTCCAATGGACGTTGATGTCGACGGTTCTGGAGAGACTGAGGGCGCTCTTGGTATCTCATCAACACTTGGTTCTTGATTAACTTAAGTTTGCACAAAACTCGGCCAATCAATATTTGCTCCCAACCAATTCTCGTACTTTCTCCTGAAATTATCAAGGAATCGGTTGGATTTCTGCCACCTTTGGAAAGCGGCTCGCGTAAATCTCCGACAAAATTCTTTGAGAACAACACGATCTTCGTCAGATAGGCAATCGCCTATACGGGATACAACTGCACTGAACAATACTTCATGATCAAATGAAGTACTCTCACTTCGTAGAAGAACAAACAAGTCTAAATTCGTGATTAAACTTTCCATTCTAAGATTTTATAGTCGCAGATTTAGTGTTAGCAGTTACACAGTTGTGAACAAACTAAATTATAAAACAAAACTTTAGCCCTTTTATTGCAAAACGCCAATAATTAGGTAACTACCCTCATTAGTTATCTTCTCATTAGCTAATGAAAATTTATAATTGTCACTAACTATTCTTAGAACTCATAGCACTGCTAATTAACAAATTAGCTTACTTATCAGGAAAAGTTGAATGTAATCCATAGTTGGCATTGTCGTGAGATATTGAAAATCATTAAATCACCTATAAAGACTCATTAGAAGACCTAATCAGTGTAGTTACTTAATCACTTCTTTTCGGACTCATTAGAAGAGTAAACAATTGGTAATTTGGTTGTATGAAAAGTTTTAAAACTCATGATGTGTTGATAAATATCTAGCTCAAGCATAGTTGTCTACGTGTGGGTGTACTATAAACCTCTGCCAACTCCTTCGGAAATATAGGAGTGATGTTATTTTATGTTACGTGT
The DNA here is from genome assembly GCA_947523025.1 of Dryobota labecula. Taxonomy (NCBI): domain Eukaryota; kingdom Metazoa; phylum Arthropoda; class Insecta; order Lepidoptera; family Noctuidae; genus Dryobota; species Dryobota labecula. The sequence continues at coordinate 11,095,074 of OX383312.1, forward strand.
AGTTAAAAGTCCGTGTTCTTCAACATAAACACTAAAAGGAATCGTTTCATATGAAAAAACAAATGAACATATTTTGACGATTTAAAAAAAAAAAACGGCATGAAATTTTTCGTCAAATCCGCAACCAAAAAATTATAAATAATTAGCACTATGACCACCTCCAAGGATATTACGGTTAAACATGCCGTTTAGGAGATAATTCGATTTTTCGTACTAGCTCCATACATTTTTTTCATATAAAAATTATAACTCTTCCATTTGTGCACACATTTACTTCATATGACATTTTATAGAACAGTAATGATCAGCAGAAGTCATTTCCAGCAAAAAAAAATAACATTTAAGAAATCGAGATCCTATGTCTTCTACAGCCGATTTTCGATCCACCGTGCGGCGCGGCGAGCCATTCATCTCGCCGGACTAGCGACCACACGGTGAGAGAACAAGAGGGATGACCTGCGGTGCGGCGCCGCACCGCATCGTGTGGCTTGGCACTAACATAAAAATGTGTTTCTTACTATTGCAACTTAAACTTAATCTAAATCCATTCTGCGGCGCCCTTGTATCATAAGGCTCGGACTGAACTCGTAACAGGGTGTTTTAAACTATGTCATGCGTCATAAACAATAAAAAAAAAAAAAAAACAAATGTTAAAAAAAAAAAATGTTTTTACATGAATGATTAGTAGTCATTGGATACATGAAGTGGGCTGTCTATTTAAGACGACTAAAATGCCACGGTGTATAATGTAAAATAATGAGATGATTATTTGATTATATCAAGGAAGAATGCAAAAAATCTAAAAGTCCTGAAGTAATGAATACAACTTGTTATTAACAAAACATTTATTCATATTACAGTTCCTTGGAGTAGCCGATGTGTTCCTCTCCTCATCAGCACCACCTACAGACGAAGATGAGGACATCACTAAAGGAGCCGTGCCGACTCCTTGGTCTCTAATAAGGCCGAGGAGCAGACGGGGTCGTCAATTTGATCAAATTTAATTTGAAAACATTAATTTTAGCCACGTACAGACATGCGTGACATCCATCGACGTGACAAGGCCTGCGTACGCGTAGTAGATTTAAGGCGCACTGGCTCTCACAAAGAGGAGGCCTGTGTCAACTGTGTCCTAGTACTGGGAACGTTATAGGTGAATAATGCGAAACCCACGAATGGTCCGCCACGCATGCTTCAGGCTGTGTGTATGTGATCAAAGTATTTTATTTCACATAAACATACATCCCAGGTAGCAAAATGACGTCTGCGGCAAAAAATGACGTCATCCCAAGGTCCGTAGTTTATTCGTCGATTACGTACGTCACACTAAAGTCATTTTAACGTCTGGTACTCAACGGAACGTCCTGGTGACGTCGATATAGCGTCATGTCTTGAGGCTGTGACAAATTGACGTCATCTGATGGGATCCCCCGACGTCAAGACATGACGTCTCTTACGTCAAGCAGTACCGTAAACGGACGAAATAATGACGTAAAAATGCTACCTGGGATGGGCACTTATGAAACGTCAGAAGCTAGGTGCACGGTTCCAATTAGTCGTTTCCTATGGAGAAGGAAGTATGTAAAAAAAAAAACAATCAAAATAAACATCGTTATTTGGGAGCAGTTAATAGATATTTACATAGTTATGCCGTTTATGAGGTACCAGGGAAGCCACTCGTGCAGAAGGAATTATTGCCAAACTTCCATGTCTTCAACGTAGTCTTTTATCTTATAATAAATGCTTTTTTTTGTGAGCATTCGTCAATGGGGGATGTGGTGATTCGTTGAGCCTGAAATATCCGTGGCTTGAACCATTCGTGGTGGATGCCTCGCGAGTCTACGTCTGGCTTTTGATTTGTATTCTTTCTTTAATGGTTTTGACGATTGCTTGTATTCTTACAGGCTTAGTTTGAGTTTGAGTGTATTATACAATGGTTTGCTTTATTCTATTGAAACGTTTTTAACACTTTGAAAGACACCTAACGCCTATAGGCGTCATAACCTTAAACTTGTTAAGGCGGTATGATCCGATAGAGACCGCGCTTGCTTGTTTTTTGAACCCATGGAAAACATAAAGAACAGTGATAAAAAACTCTGAAAAATAAAATAAAAGATATATCTTATTTTAAGGATCTGACGGTCATGCGATATATGGCTTTTAATAACACGATTAGATTAACTTTTCTGGACATAATTTTTTTTCAAAGTTAAGCCTTTTCGGAATGTTAAAGTGATTTTTTATTTATAAGAAAAGGTAGTAAGATTGTTTAGTAGTAGCTATTTATTAGGGGTTCAAGACCACCGGATGTCCAGCATAAGTAGAGCCGTGATGGTGTGTAGTTTGGTGGTAGACGGCGACCAGGTTATGTTGGTTTAGTGTAAAAAACAGGGTGTAACATTGTATATCACCTGATAACACACCTTATCTCCAACCACAATGTCGTCATGACGTCACCAATTGACTTCCGCTCAACACCCCGTTTTTCACAATAAACCAACATAACCTGGTCGCCGTCTACCATCAAACTACACACCATCACGGCTCTACTTACTTACGACTTCTGGTGGTCTTGAAATAATTCGCTGAGTAAGTCCTGATAAAATTATTAAAATAATCACTGTTTACCTATCAGATACGCGAAGCCACCACTCGCGTCTTCGCGATTCTATTTCAGTCGGCTCGACCGCCTTAAGTTGGTTGGTCCAGACAGCAACAATATTTGAACACTTATTTCAACTTGTGAGGCACGGGTATTTGGGTATTTGTTCAACTCAAACTAGTGCCTGTAAATGGTTTAATTGAAATAAATGATTTGAGTTTGAATCATTTATTTCAATTAACCATTTACAGGCACTTTTGAATTGTCAAGCAGTCGGTCAGTAAGAAAAATTAAGCTACATTCCCATTCCAAAGCGTAGGTACCTATGGAGAAGAACGGGCAAGAAACTCCATGGACACTCTTTCTCCATGGATACTCGTTCAAAGTTTGATCTCTTATTTACACTTTGCCATTCGGTGTCGGTTTTTCAAGGACACATCAAAGCGTTCAAAGTTCAAATGTGTGCGTAGCCTGCTACACTTGCACAATCTTCAGTTGCTCGTAAACCACTCAGCGGAACGGTCGCCTTGTTCAGTCGCAAGATGGACTGGAGTAACGAAAGTATCCTGGAATTGATTGGGTTGCTTGTAAGAGAATCATGTATATGGAACCGTAAAAGTAAATATTATAAAAATAGAAATTTGGTCAATGACGCCTGGATCAGGATAAAGAGGAAATTGTCAGTGCATTGCTCTAAAACAGAAACTAAATAATTACATACTCTTAAATAATACAGGTATACCGTATACCGCGTCCAAAAAAACGTCGTCCATCTTGTTTGTTGTCTATGAAACGAACGTGTCCGCAAAGCATGTCTGGCAGGTAAAGCAAACTTGTGTATCATAAGGGTTCGAAAAAATCCGATTTTTTTATATATATCGGATATATATCCAGGCCAGGAAAAAGAAGCGAATTTCATTCTGTAAGGGGATTGAACACTTAAAAATGTGAAAGGAATTTGTAAAATAATATAAGTGTCAAATTACCACATTTTTTATTTCAAAAAAGGTAACAAAAGAATTAGTGTTTATTTGAGAAATATTTTTTTTATGAACACTTAAAAAAACAAGTACCTAATGTTATAATAATCTTCATTTGTTTGTGAGATAAATCAACTAATTTCAATAATAATTTGTAATCATTAAAAAGTAAAAAGTAAATTATTCTGAATTGTAGTTTTTCACTACGTATTGCCAGAGTAAACATTAATCTCCAAAATTTTTAGTTCAGAAAACAGGAAAAAATCAATTGATATATATCGTGATATATATCATGATATATAACCCTGAGTATCAAATGTGTGAGCAGTCTTCGTTCAAATATATGCCTGTGTCTGGCGCCCGCATTAGTTGTAGGTAGCAGAGGTCTTTATGTGCAGAGCTCGTCCGGGGAAGTACTACCACCATACCTATTTCTACCGCCAAGCAGCGCTGCTGTGTTCCGGTCTGAAGGGTATGGATGCCGGTAATATTACAGGCACATGAGACATTCCAGCTTTGTCTCTATGGCAACGCACCTGCAATGCCTCTCGTTGATAAGTATTGCAGGTGCCTACACCTGGCAGTGATCGCTTACCATCAGGCGAGCTGCCGATTTGTCTGCCATCCAATAGCGTTAAGATATTTTATATTCTTATAATATATAATCACATAGATTCGATTTATATTAACACCAAAACTCACGACGATTAACATAGATATAAGGAATTAGATAATAAATTTAGGTTAAGTATTGTGTTGTTTTATTTCGAAAAACCTCTACACGCCTCATCTTATCTTGGCTATCTTACGAGTAGTAGCCAGCGAAATTTAAAGGACATCGTCGGAAATGGCCCCAGGCCCAACAAACATCTGACCTACATAATAATTATAAATATATTTTATTAGACTAATTGCGAATATCTGTATGAAACGGACATTCTGCGTTCTATAATGAACAATTAAAAGAGCGGCTATCGACATCACATACAATATGCCGCCATCTTTGCCAATTAGATTAGACATGACAATTAGTGATGTCCAATCTTTCAATAACATGGCTAACATAGGTACATGAGATAATATGACATCCTACCTAAATATAAATAAATAAAATAAAATAAACATTCGGATAAAGTGGTTTACATTGAAGTTAAATAAATAAGTACTTATTTACCTACTTAGCTATTTTAATACAAAAACTAGAAGATTTACCAAATACCTAATAGGTACTTAGGTAAGTACTTAAATGTTTTTCTGATTCTCTTAGCTTAACTTACCACATACAGGCAATAGAAATAACAGTGACTTGCATTTATTAGCATGTATTTCGAAGTATTGAAAGGATTGTTTCTTACTAAACATAACCTCAAAATCTTTGTTTTCTTTTAAAATTAGTCCTTTCTGCAAGTTGTCCGTCATTAAACTTTGTCTTCATGGGCATATACTTGTAATTTAGAACACACAAAGTAATTTTCCTTTGCTGTTGGTTCTGGGGCGAACAATGTATGGATGCAGAACAATCTCCTTTCCTTACGGTTTTTGCAATTTTCTGGTCAATGTCAGGTTGTATGTTGATTAAAATATGATGTCGCGACCGCAACAAATATAATAATACAGAATTATAATCATTAGAATCAGCAATACAACTCCTTAAGAGGGTTGCTACCGGTGTAGCGCCACTCCTATAAAAACATATTATCTCGTGACTGAGAAGGAACTATGAAAAACGACTCAATCAACTATACCGGTAAGTGTGTCTAGAATTTTCTAATGAATCATTCCCAATAGTCCCCTCTAGCCCTGTCCTCCGGGGTGAATTGGTGGGAATTGTCTTCCCAGTTGTTCGACAATTTGTGCCGACTGTTCCCTTTGAAAACTGACTAGAGGGGACAAATGGGAAGTCTGTTTCTCAGTTATCACGGGGGGGGGGGGGGGGGGGGGTAACATATGCTACGATTCCAAAAAAATGTAATTACCATAGATTTCTGCTTTTTTATGAAACATAATGTTGTTTTTTTTTTTTATTTACTTAATAGTTAATATTTTTCTAATGTTGTAAGCGTGTTGACATTGTGTTAATTTTTTTATTTGATTCTATGTAGCATAAGAAATAAAAAAGCTGAAGTCTATGGTAATACATTTTTTTTTGGAATCGTAGCAAATGTCACCCCCCCCCCCCCCCCTACGGTGACAACTGAAGAACAGACTTCGTCACCCCGGAGGACAGGGCTAGAGGGGACTATTGGGAATAATTCAATTTCGTATTGAGACACGAAGCAACACAATTCGATCTAAATAAAAACGGCCACATTCCTCTAGATCGTATTTGTGAGTCGGTGACAACGCTCTTAAGTTAAAAATGTCAAATGTCATGATTTCATGAAATAGTCATTCAATAGAGTCGAGGCGGTATCTACAACGCCACAATCGAACTACGCACAAAGATCTGACGTCACAAATCCTGCATCGCGCAATCAGAGTTTACCGCGCGACTATATAGCATATAAGTATACAACATCCCGACATCAACTGTTCCTCCCCGCCCGTTGCTTGACGGAGCGCCAGCCCGCTCCGTAGCTGAGCCTGTAGCTTTAAATTCCCCTTATAATAACAATAACCCTGATCTGATCCAGCCACCACCTGTCCCTTGCTGTCCTCCCTCCGACGCAGCCCTAAGCCGAGGTTCGTACCTCACAGGGGGTGCCCTTAGCGTGCAGTCGTTTAGTTTATAAGTTTTATGCCCTGGCGGCTTTAAGTTAGTCTCAACCTCTCAAGGTCAACTCCGAGATGCCCAAGTTAAAAAAAAAAAATCAACCGTCGGGCAGTTGCCCACCAAACACGACACCCGTCTGGTCGGAGGATCCTCCCTTTTCCATAGAGTATGAATGAACTTTACACCCTGTTCCTCATACCTCTATTTAGAGGGTAATAAGAACTTAGAGAGTTGTATTGATAATTTTTATGATTATACTTAATTCTATAAATTAGCGCCCCTACGCCTCAAGCCCGATAAGGCTTTTGCCTCGAATCTTGCGGGCAGCGGGGTGGCATCGGCGACGGCGTGGGAGCGGCGCGGGCAACGCAGACCTGTTCTCGAAACCAGCGGGCAGGGGCCTAAGTCTACTAATTTACAAACATTGCAATAGTCTCGCCATTGTGAGTATTTGACAATGTTTGTATGGCAAATCTATCAAAAACTCACAATGAAGAGACCATTCCAACGTTTGTACATTAGTAGACTTGGCCCCCAGATCGCGTGGCACTATAGCGGCGTAGTGTTGTGTTCGTGGTTGTGTCGTCTAAATATTTGTTTTTATTCGCGAACGATATGTCTGAACAAAGGCGACATCATCTTTTTGATCCTTTATTCCTAACGTCACAAAAATAAATTGCACAACACTGCAATGCAGACGCGCGAGTGGTCACCGCTAGACTGGAGCGCACCGCTCGTTTCCCGCCCCCGCGCCGCTACCGCGCCGCTGATTTCGAGGGCCAGTCCATTTGATTTTACGCATTAGATCCTGCCGCTCCCGCGCCGTCGCCCGCCGCGCCGCTGCCCGCAAAATTCGAGGTCGAGGCCAACACGGTGATGGAAAACATCGTGAGGAAACCAGCATGTACTAGAAACAACAAATTCGAAGACATATGACATCCATCAACCCACACTGGGCTCGCGTGGTGTCTCTCATAGAGACCGGGATGTGCCCCAGCAGTGGGAATATTATAGGTCTTTCTGAGAGTGTGTGCAGAAGCTCCACGACCTGATCCCACCATCGCCCTTTTAATAGCGGACTACCAGACCACTTGGTTGATATCCCGTCCAGTCGTACTCAGCGCTTCTCCTCCACATTTAATGCGCACAGCCCAAGTGTGGAACTCTCTGCCAGCGTCTGTGTTCCCTTCCACATATTACCCGTCTGCCTTCAAAGCAAGAGTGAACAGGCATCTTCTGGGCACGCTCGTTCCATCATATCGAAGCTGATTTAAAAAGCGAGCTGTTCGAGCAATTTAAGCTAGGTGCCAGAGTTTCACTAATACATTTTTTTAAAGATCTTGGTTTTCTCATTGTGGCATCACAATTCATCTTCGCCAACATCTTATATATTAGGCAAAATATACTCCTATACACTAAAAACAGTGATATTCACAATGTTAACACTAGAAGTAAGGACAAACTACGTGCTCCATTTCGCCGGCTTCATAAGGTTCATGACTCATTCGTTAGGCTTGGTATAACCTTTTATAACAAGCTACCCTCTTCTTTTCTAGATTTGCCTTTTAATACGTTTGAAGATAAAGTAAAATCCAACCTTTGCTCAAAGGCATACTATTCCATCATCATCATCATCTTCCTGCCCTTGTCCCATGTTACTTGGGGTCGACGGAACACGTTTTCTTTTTCCATTCCCCCCTGTCAACCGTCACTCTATCATTCACTCCCTTCTCTTTCATATCATTCTTCACACAATCCATTCATATTTTTTGGGCCTTCCTCTCCCTCTCCATCCATCCACATTTATCTTCATCACTCTCCTCGTCACATGCGTTTCCTCCCTCCTCATCATATGTCCATACCATGCCAAACGACGTCCTTTCAACTTTTCTGTCACCGGCGCCACTTTCAAACTTCCCCTTATATATTCATTTCTGACTTTATCCATTCTCGTCACTCCACACATCCATCTCAACATTCTCATCTCCGCTACATGCAATCTCTTTTCATCCGTCCTCTTCACGGCCCAGCATTCCGATCCATACAATACGACAGGTCTTATCACAGACTTGTAGATACTATTCCATCAACGACTACTTAAATGATAAGAATAGTTGGTCGCTGTTATTAACTCAAGACAATGTTTATATTCTTTCTCCAGAATTAGCTTACCTACTGACAGGTTATATAAGTTTATATAATTTTTTATTTGACTGTATAAGCCAATTTATTTTAATTATTTAGTTTATTATTGACATGTTCAACTCATTACAATGTTTTTAAAGAGTTGTATTAAAATATGTGGTTAGCTAGCGACTTCGACAATTGATCATAAATTGAGTCGCTTAACTTCAAACTCGGGTAAATCCACTATACCCTCTTGAGAGATATTTAAAAAAAAGTTATAACAATCTTAATTCCATGAATTAAAAGGTGGTTTTTTATTTATTATGTCAACAATACTGAAGGTAACGATTCTATAAAGCAAATTTAGTATTATAACCATACATTCTTTCAAAAATGTAAAATTAAGATTGGATTTACTTTCATTTGATCTAATGGAATGCAATTTATCTACCTTTGAAAAAACTCAGTGTGGATTTTTACATTAGGCCGCTTGCGGGCATTGCTCGGTGTAACTATTTTAATGGCATTATCTATGGGAACTGTCTATGATTAAAAAGAAACAATAAAAAACGGGTGCGTACGGTGTTAATGTCGCAGAGTTGACGTCGACTGACCGCCATGTTGAACAAACGCGGTTAGCTGATTGGCTTTCATGGACTTAACTGCATTTGAATAAAACTGTCTCATGGATATATCGGAATTAGATAAAATTTAGTGATTTTAACGGTATTTTTTTCAAGAACTATGCGGATTTATATATACCTGATAAAATGGTTTTAAAAGTCTGTTTTTAGCCTTTAATTTGGTACCAAAATCTTAAAAATTCTCAAAATTGGATTTACCCGTGTTTGAAGTTAAGAAAGAAAGAAATCATTTATTTGCTGATAATGTAGGTATCCATGTAAGTTGGAATGTTTAATTAAGTGTCCCGATACATTTTACCTTACGGCATGCAAAATATTATGTTTGAATTAAATGGTAATATAGATACAGTTAATACAATTATTATTAGCCATAGTCTAATTTAATATGTAGTAACAGATCAGACTAAAAACAAATCAAAATAATTAATGAATTAAATCTCTCACAAATCATAAAATGAAGAATATAATATGTCGTAATGTGTAATGTCAAAAGCTTAATGTCAGAATATTCCAAAAACATTAGCAACAATCACAATTATTATTAGTTAAAGAATTTAGATAATCTGTGTCAAAATCTGTTATGTCAAATTATAATTTAAGAACAACCATTAACACAAAAAAAAAAAAAATATCGCATATAAAATAAATAACAATGTCATCATTTTATTCTAAAACATTTGAAATTGCAAAAACAACGTACATTTTTATCAATAACATTTTCCTATAAAGTTTTGTCATTTAAAAAGTCTTTAATTGTGTAATAACATTTCTGCAGCAATAGTTTAGTTAATTGTTTCTTAAACATTTTTATGGGAAGGTCTTTTAAATTTTCAGGTAATTTATCTACTATATAAAAATAAGTCGGGTTTTCCTTCCTGACGCTATAACTCCAGAACGCACGAACCGATTGCCACGGTTTTGCATTCGTTGGAAAGGTCTCGGGCTCCGTGAGGTATATAGCAACTTTTTTTTTTTTTTTCTGGTTTTTCGAAAAATTAGGTTAGGGTAGAGTAGGGTAGGGTAGGTAGGTAGGTAGGTAGATAGGGTAGGGTAGGGTAGGGTAGGGTAGGTAGGTAGGTAGGGTAGGGTAGGGTAGGGTAGGTAGGGTAGGGTAGGTAGGTAGGTAGGGTAGGGTAGGGTAGGGTAGGTAGGTAGGGTAGGGTAGGGTAGGTAGGTAGGTAGGGTAGGGTAGAGTAGGGTAGGGTAGGTAGGTAGGTAGGGTAGGGTAGGTAGGGTAGGCAGTTAGGTAGGTAGGTAGGTAGGTAGGTAGGGTAGGTAGGTAGGTTAGGTAGGGTAGGGTAGGGTAGAGTAGTGGAGTTTATACTATAGCTTTTGACAGAACGAAGTCTGTCGGGTCAGCTAGTCTACTTATAAAAATAAGTCGGGTTTTCCTTCCTGACGCTATAACTCCAGAACGCATGAACCGATTTCCACGGTTTTGCATTCGTTGGAAAGGTCTCGGGCTCCGTGAGGTTTATAGCAACGTTTTTTTTTTATTATTATTATTATTTTTTTTTTTTTTTATGGTTTTTACGAAAAATTAGGGTAGACTCTTTGACAATTCAAAAGTGCCTGTAAATGGTTTAATTGAAATAAATGATTTGAGTGTAAGTTTGAGTATACTTCGATGGTCCTATGTTTATCATTTGTGTTACAGATATATGAACACTATGCATTGCATATGTAACCGGGCACACCCATTATGCCTGGAGACTTTTATTTAGGTTTTAAGTTTTGTTTACTTTTTATTTTTTTAAAGGCTTTTGTTTTTTAGTATAGTTTTCATTGTATTTTCTAGTATATTGGGCGTATGTTAGCTGACATAGGGAAAATAAAATTTACTGATCTGTCTCTCGTAATGTTAATTATATTGTGTACTTGTATAGAATCAAGATTTTATAAATGAACAGACAGCTGTTCTGCTGGGGAGTTTGTTGCGCCACTTCTTCTTCTCAGCTAAAGCACTAGGAAGTGGTGAAGGGTGGGCGTTTTGTGGGACTGTTTTATGTAATTTTGACGTTCGCAAAATGCCGATTCTCAGCCTAAATTGAATAAATGACTTTTGAATTTGAATAGAACTCATCCGTCGCTTTCCATCAGACGAGAAAGGTTCCGATTGTTCCTCTTGAGGTACGGAACTCTAAATAAAAATACTGTCTGCAAAAAACCCAGGAGTCGGGATCACAAATTGCGATAGCACTTAGGTCATGATTTACTCATGTCACCTATTAATATAGATAGCCAATTACAGCACGATAACGCGTCATTTTACTGCACTCTGATTGGCTGGCGATCTTACGTTCGTATCGTATGACAATTTTAGGTCCCGAATAATACGGGGAATAATACAATTATAATTACGGGGAAGCCCGAGGAAGTTGGGGAGAGATGGCTGTTACATATACGATAATACGTAATTTTTGACGTTCAAAAGTGCATCTTCGTGCCTATTTGAAATAAATGATTTGACTTTGACTTTGACTTTGATAAAAAAAACTAATAAAAAAAAATAAAAAAACACCTAATATCAAAAAAATTAACGAATTTCGGAAGTCGGTGTCTTTGGATCCGTATATTAGTTTTTTGCCACCGACTTCCCGAAATTAAAGTTATTTTTAACTTTGTAGCGGTTTTTTTTTTCTTTCTAGTTATGGTACCTACCTACCCCACAACAATTCGATTACCACTACCTATACTCCATTCATTATAACATTAGACAAATAACTGTTCTCACCCTTTCGTTATTTAGATGTAAAAGTTTAATAAACTCCGTTATTTCACGATAAATACAAAGCACTGTAATCTATTTACCATTTACATTAAAAAAATAGCTCTAAAGTGCAGTAATTTCAACAATATTACACAATAACTGTCGAAAATTAGCCGTTATTTGTCTAATGCTATAGTAAATGGAGTATAGTTGCTACACCGCACAGACAACAGTGACACAAGATATATGAAGTGGATTAAATACTATCGAAGCTAACTAAAAAAAAAACTACCCAAGCAAAGTTAATAAAAATCGGTTAAAAACCATTTATAGCCCGAGTGCATCTCATGATAATTCCAATAAGCCCAAATACGGCTAGGATACATTGTTTTATTACGGAATTCCGGTGCATACCTTCCGGCTTCATCTTCAGATCAGTTCGATGTCGATGGTACCATTTTCATCAGAATTATTTATTTAAATTTGCTTCATAGTCGCTTAACTATCTTAATCGATATATCTTATCGCCACCCGTGAAATACTTACCATTGAGGAGTTCCAGTGGCCATTTGTGGTCTTCTTCATAAGTTCCACTTCACCAAATGATACTTTCTGAATGCAAATCCTGGAGTTGTTGATGAAAAAACAAAATCGTTTTATGTTTTATTTTTATTTGAGGAGTTTCCTCAATTCCTCATGGATTCCACCATCTAATTCCATTCTAATTTTGGAAGCCGGTGCCAAAAAAACGAAAATATGGAACCAAAGACACCGACTTCCAAAATTAAAGTTATTGTTCCATTTTTTTTTTTTGGATAAAGATTTTATTAAATTATTTTTGGAAAAAAAAAACCTACATATTTTAAATGACAGAAATCGATTTTGAACTAACTTCTTTCATATTGTGTAGTTTACTTTCGAAAAAACTATGACTAAACTACTCCGAACTTACTCCCTTTGTTCGCCAACACCTATAAAAGAATATTCGTTTCAATTACTTTTAGTAGTCGTGTTCCTACCGTCATTCAGGGGCAAACGTAGTGTTTTTTTTTTTAATAATTTTAAAATAAAATTAAAAAAAATGGCCGACAAACAAAAAGGAACTTGGGGTAACAGTCAACCAATGTCCTACCAAGACCCAAAACGTGATTATAAACCTAACAGTGTCAACATGACGCATACTTTACAAAACAGAGAAAACCATGGGCCTAGCTCAAGGACGGGAAAAGACATCAATCATTTTGGAATGATGAAGACTCTGGACCAGGGAATCGCGAAGGATCAGCAGAGGAAGTAGTTCTCAAAGGAGATGGACATAGCAATAGAGAAATATTTGATTTGGTGAGCATAAACCAATTTTTTTTCAAACTTAGCATCAAGCCAGTTTTACGTCATAATCAGTGTAATCACTCCAAGGTGGGACTGGGCCGGAAGGACCCGGGTGGGTCCCCACAAGCCCGGGGCTCGAGACTGGATGATGGTAGATGGGATACTATCGGAAAATAATGAAATATACAAATGATTAATAATCAACGATATATTTTTTTTTTTAAAGAGGAGAACTTTCAGCCAAGCTAGCAATAATTCGATCGTAAAAGCTGCTGTACTCGTCATCCTTGATTAGATCCGATTCTGTTTCATATAATCAACTAATCCAACAGTTCTTGCCCCAGTAGAGAGAAAAGTCTCGTTTTAATGCGCTTCAACGCTGAAAATCGTCTTTCACAAGTCGTCTTGGCTTGCGTGGTTTGCGGCAAGCCCCGCAAGCCCCGTCACTTCGACTATATGGCCATTCCGACGCTGAATCACTCATTCCGTGTTCGTGCTCTCCAGATGAAGACGTTTCATGATTGTTAGGGTTCCGTAGTTAACAAGGATGAAGGAACCCATATAGTTTCGCCATGTCCGTCTGTCTGTCTATCTGTCAGTCAGCAGCTTAGCTCAGAGACTCTTAGTACTAGAAAATTGTAATTTGTCATAGGTATACATATTAATCAAATCCATGCCAAAATCACGGCAAAATCACGCCGACAAAGTGGTGAAATAAAATCTTGAATATTTTTTTTTGTGTACCTCCCCTGCACTTAGTGGGGATGATTAATATATTTTTTTCTTGTCTGTCCCTTGGTGTGGAGTATCGTTGGATATGCCGTTCAAAAATATATCGATCGGGTTTGAGAATTTTTTTTTGATTCAGGAATCCGTTTGCGTAATATTAAGCAAATTTTTGTTGTTAGAGTCAAGTGACCCCCCCCCCCCCCCACCAGCTAAATGGTTGTACTTGGATATGTGAAAAATCACAGCAGTAGTATATCTTGGCCGGTTTTTTTTTTGCAAGTGTTTTGAAAATAGTCTTTGAAACGCCTGAGCATTTATCATAGAATACTTGCATCAAAATGTACGTACTATTGTTTATTTATAATAATGTTTTCGTTTATAATATCCACAGATGCTACAACGAGGCCATGGTGGAGCCGCTTCCCATCAAAACATTGGAATGGATCGGACATGCTGGATTGCTGGTCAAAAAACTTCAAATAGCAGCATAATAATATTTCTCTTTGTGTTAGTAATACCAATTATGTATTTCTAATATTATATATATATATATTAAAGATATGACTGTGTTTCATTCATACTTTCCCATAATTCTTCCGTTTAAGGCCTAGATATATGCCAGTGACCTTGAGTGGTTAGCTTTCCTGTTCTGTACTGAGCTCACGCAACGCATCGTACGCCCAGCCAGTAATAGGACTCGCCCATCCAGGAGCGCTGTCTCAAATAAAATGCATTATTAATTTATTACACATAAAAAAGTTATTTTAATAAAATACAATCACGATCAATAGTTAAATTATCTTTAAAAGGTGAAGGTTTCAAAAAAATACACGCGATAGATTTTGCGTGATTCTCAGTTTTTTATCCGCGTTAGACATAACTTTACAAATTAATTTCACTATGTAATATAGACATAATCTAAAATATTCATATAATAAGTTATTAACAAAATGCTCTAATTTAACATAATATTTTTTTCAAATAATTAGACTACTCGTTTAGACGTGATCTTCAGTATAAATCATTAAAATTCGGTTATTGTCGCCTGGCGAAAAGGGTTTACGCAGCTATACGGTGCGTTTTCACTGAGAGGGAGACTGCAGGAATCGATCAACCTCGTGGCAGCTCTCGTCTCGTCTGTGATCGGTCGATTCCAGCATCTAAACGAAATCGTCAGTCTGACCATGATCAATTTACCTCAGTTATTGCACACCCCAGTGGTAGCCACTACGTTCAGACGGAACTCGTACATGGTAAGAGTGAGTCGTATGTACAACGCAACCTGATATCGACTTTTTCAATGGTGCCGATTCCCTTGTTCAAAAACTAAACTAAATTTAAGTTCAGTGCATCTTTTTCTTTCTATTTCATTAAGAAAAGGACAGAAGATAAATTTTTGTTTAGTTCTGTCAAATTAATCGGCGCCTGTCACTTCTCCATACAAGTTTAGACGTGATTAAAAACTTGCCTACTAAAATTACGTTAATTTACGTCAAACGCTGATTAATTTGACAGGACTAAACAAAAATTTATCTTCTGTCCTTTTCTTAATGAAATAGAAAGAAAAAGATGCACTGAACTAAAATTTAGTTTAGTTTGTGAACAAGGGAATCGGTACCATTATTACTGTTGCTATTGTAGAAAATTTTATCTAATGGCTTCTTCGAGCGCAAATAGTCTTTTTTCTTTTATGTGTTAAACACATCGATTTAGAATACCCTAGATACACCGTCAACGCTTGAAATGTGTCTCGATAAAACTGTGCTTAAATTACTTCTAAGCACAGTTGCGCTCTCAGTAACGCGCGCTTCGTTGCCGGGTGAACACGCCAAAGTGCTCCGTAAAAAAGGGCAAAAATAATACTTTAACCACGTTGAAAAGGAATGGCATATCGTATTTTCGGTAAGTACTAGATAATAGTTTTATAATGTAGTGAATTTGTGGCAAAATACGCCTTCAAACTCATTAAAAACAAATATTTTTAAAATTTATTTCAATACGTCTCTTCATTTGACGCTACGCAGTTGGCTTTTTCCCTCGCGCAGCACTTGTATTAAGTGGAAAGGAGATGGAAGATGTGTAAAGTGGAACATAGTCAAATATTAAATGAATAGAGTCGCTTATTGTTTTTTTCTTTCTGCGGTATGTCAATAATATGGAATTAACATAGAATAACTATAGCCTGTCCGGAGATGAGCAAAATTTATTTGAATGGTGATTGGTGTTTTTTATATTATAGTTATTATTAATTGAAAGGGAAAAATGGCGAAAAATTAGCTAATGAGAGGAGTGAAGATTTTTTTAAGACAAATGATTCTATAAAAAAAAAATAGTGTGGTTCGCGCTTGTCAGTTCTCAGAAAATGACATGTATTATACGAAGGCTTTCGGAAAGTAAAGAAAGCGGTTATTCCATGTATTGCAGTAAGTTTTTACATAAAATATTGTGACTACTGAGTAAATATGCTGAGTTAATGGTGCCGATTCTCTTGTACACCGAACTAAACTAACTATAACTAAAATTCCTTACTTTTGGCTATGAGAATCTTAAAGCTATTCTGCAAACAAAATTCTCTAAATTTAAAAATAAGTTTGACTCAACTAAATCGAATTTGACAATCGTGACTCCACGTGGTATTTTTTTTTTATGGCTTCGCAACGTTGTACTTGGTTGCCTATGATTTTTTTAGAGCCGGAGACGCGCATTGGGGTGCAGCCGCGAGTCCACGACGTGTTTTTTATGGAATTTTTCACTTTTTGTGTGGAAAATAAAAAAAAAGATTACCTACATGTAGAGTAATAGCGGTTTAAGTGTTTATAAAAGGGGGTCGAAATTTTCATTATTTTTGCGATAGGACGCACCATTTTGGAGATATAAGCAAAAGAAAAGAAAAAAATAAATATTGGGATAAACACGAAATATTTTAAGTGATACACATATAGGTGGTAAAGAAGCCATGGAAATGTTTTTTTTTTTTTATTCTGAGTATATTATTTAAAAAAAAAATACTTGATATGATGATTAATTATCAAAATTCACCGCGCTCGTGCCGCCACCCCACCGCACCGTTCGGCGTCACCGCGTCGAGGAGGCGGGTCATTCATAGAATAAGTAAATAAAGGATTTTTTCGCAAAATGTCTCAAGCAATTTTAAAATTATAATAATTATGTAGAAATAAAAAACACTTAGATAAAAAAAAATGTTTCGCTGCTGTGGCTTTTTTACGACTTAAAGATGTTTCTCTTAAAATATTTCGTGTATGAATAGATACACCTTATATAGAGTACTGGTTTTGCACCAGAAGTCGTGAGAGTCGGTGATTGGTGTGAATTTTAGTTCATGAAAACTAATTTTATTCCACACCTTTTTAATCGCGATTATAAATATATCAGATTTAGTTAGAAAATCTAAATTTTAGTTAAAAAACGTCAAATTCAGAATAGTTAAATTGCCATTTACACTAAATTTAAAAACTCAGAACCATCTTAGAGCTGTCAAACTAAATTATAGTTAAGTTGTGTCACTTTAGTCAATTTCAGAATAGGAAATAGTCGTTTGACAGGAATAAACAAAATTTTGGTGATTTTTAGTCTTAGTTTAGAGAATTTTGTGACAAGAGAATCGACACCATTATCTATCAATCTTTTTAAATTGTCTTAATAAATATAATAAAAATAAGTTAATTTTTACCACCTCAACCTGTTTTATTTAAGCACATAGTACTGAGTAAAATTTCAAGACCACTCCATTATCCTTCTGTTCTAAAGCAAACAATTTTTTACGAATGTCACGCGGCGTAAACTGAATTTGACTTAATAAGCATTTGCTTAAGGAATAGTATCGTTTAAAATTATCTTACCTACAGCTGAGAGCAATAAAATTTTACGACTTGCGCGATGTTCTAATTTTGAAATGTCATAACCGCCCATCGCGCGCACTCGAAACCACACCTTAATTCCATGCACATAAGGTTGTATGTAAGGAAAATTGAAATGTTCTTAAGTACATTATGTGTTTTAGATTTGCCTTAGTAGACGCACACACTTGTAACTTAGCGATGGGACACTTTTGCGACTTTGATTTGTAGGTGATAGTGTATCTAGGGTATTCTAAATCGATGGTTAAACAGTAAAAGGTTTTTAATCAGTGCGTAAATTTTGACAAATTAAACTTAAACGTGTTTTATTATACACCTATTTCTTATTTTGATATGTCTTAGTACAAAAAAATTAAGTTATCGTTAACCTAAGATGTTTATTTTGAAACTGGTATAATGGATACTCATCGCGCAACGCGCCGGCGCGACGGTGGTGGCGCGAGCGCGGTGCCTTTTGATAATTAATCATCATCAAGTAATTTTAAATTATTTATTTTTTTAAATAATATACTCAGATTTAAAAAAAATATCGTTTCCTTGGCTTCTTTACCACATATAGGTGTATCTCAAAAAATATTTCGTGTATGAATAGATACACATATATTAATCATGGATCGGTACCCCTTGGTAAGACTGCAGGTTGACTGACTTTCGGACATCTGACAAAGATTGTCAAAAATCTACAAAGACAGCCGGACGACCGGTTAGGTTATCGTAGGTAAATAAAACAACTCTTTCCTACTCTATGATTACATTTTTAATTATACTTAATTACATTAATGTGTTGTTAAGATTATAATACCTTATAATAGCTATAATATTGTTTATATTTAAGTGAAGGATTACTTATTTTTAATGATTACAGTAACATCAAACCAATTTTATTTGCCATCTGAGGTAAATTATTTTATTACAAATGTAAGAAAATAGTGGAAAGGAGAAGAGTGTTGACCGATTAGAATAAAATATTTAAAGGTACTGGCAAGGTGTTGCACATCAGTAATGTTCTTGTGAACCTGAACTCTTCTGCCCTCCTCATGTGAGGAGTAGGTTCACTACAACTCCTCTTCTCCCTCCTCATGTGAGGAGTAGGTTCACTACAACTCCTCTTCTCCCCTCCTTATGTGAGGAGTAAATTCACTACTCCATTGTTGAAAGTAAGTACGGCCACGGTCAAAGGTTCCATCGGCTATCTTCGGAAAAACCGAAATTTGACAAACAAAAGTCGGCTTCTCCGAAGATAACCGACAGCACCGTGGCCCTACCACATACTGCACGGCCATTGTTCAGGCGCGGATCCAAGATATATTAGGAAAAATCAAAGGATCATAATTAAAAAAATCAAGATCCCTTGATTCTTTTGCCCTCTGAATCTTAAATCCGCGCCCACCGTGGTCATATAGTAGGGCAATTCATTTTGCAAATCTTGTCGAGATCATTAACATGCAATAAAGAATATCTCATGGTATATTTTTCAAAGCATGTTAATTGAAAAACTATAAAAATAATTTGGAAGTGGTTTCTTCAGTGTTTTAGGCACTGTCAGGAGCCTGGTAGCGAAAGAAGCGGCCTGAAGAGACGCTGCAGTGCCTGCATCGTGTCACATCAGCCACCTGCGACGAGTAGATGGTGACATCGTCTACACCTAAAACAGAATTACATAAAATTTTAATACTTGCATATTTGCACAACTAACTACCCTAGTAGCATTTTTTGTTGGCATTTAGTTGGGCCACTTACAGAGGTAAGTGGCCCAACTAAATGCCAACAAAAAGTTCTACTAGGGTATCATGTCTTAGGGGTGGAAATTAAACAAGGAGTATCCATAAAGTCGTTTTAAATGAGTAGTTGATAACGAGTACCTTTTCATCAATAACTCGTTTATAATGAATGATTTTCACCAACTGTCTTGCCTTTTCCCAGCTGTGTTGCGATATGCTTGTACGATGCAACCAAATGTAGCTGAAGACCAGTATATTTATTACTAGCACGACCCATAACCCACCCGCGATAAATTGTTTTCAATTAGCGTTTTTTCTGACTTTTTCTTTTTGCACGGCTCCTCAGGGTCACAGCGTAATGTTAAAGCCTAACCTGCCTCAAGAATTGGGCTATAAAATGCAAAAATGATTTTTCAAATTCGTCTGCTAGTTCCAGAGATTACTCCCTAGATTTGTATATACTTACAAACAAATTTTACCTCTTTATAATATTAGTAAAGATAAGGGTGGCTTTTCATAATGAAAGAAAGAAAGAAAAATGCGTTTATTGGCATTACAGCAAAAAATACACCTTAAAACTATAAAAAAAACAGAAAACAATGATTATAATGCCAAAAGGGCCTCAGCTCAGCATAATGTCAGATGACTCAAGGTGTACCACCTGACCCTGATTTCATAATCATAAATAAACGACCAGTTTGAATATTCGACC
The DNA here is from genome assembly GCA_947523025.1 of Dryobota labecula. Taxonomy (NCBI): domain Eukaryota; kingdom Metazoa; phylum Arthropoda; class Insecta; order Lepidoptera; family Noctuidae; genus Dryobota; species Dryobota labecula. The sequence continues at coordinate 11,115,219 of OX383312.1, forward strand.
AACTAACTTCGAAAACACCGTGAGGAAATTGGAATGACTAGAATAAAAAAATTTAAGACATGCGACATCCACCAACCCATACTGTACCCGCGTGGCGTATTCAGGCTCACTTCGTCATACAGAGACGAGGCCTTTGTCCCAGTAGTGGGAATACTATAAGCTAATTACATAAGAAAGGTAGATTGAATATGCACCACAAAACCACATATATATAACCACAAAACCACAACTGCTCCACTGCAAGTGAATATCATACACCAAATATTTTGTGCAGCCACGGCCATCTTGGGAAGTGGTACGGTATGTATGAGGGCTATCGCGTATGAATTCGCCACTAGAGGCGCTAGTGTAGTGTGAGGTCTCCAAAATGTCAAATGTCACTGTTTGTGAGTGGACTACGCGGGTTTATTTCGAATTAGACTAATGTTGTGAACAATTTGCAATACCGTGGTTCTTGAAGCGTGCATTTTTGTTCTTGAGTTGGTAGCGGGGCGCGAGTAAATTTTGCCGTGAACTTCATTAATTTTGGGTTGAAAATTATATTGTTTTACGATATTAACAATGTTAAACCCGACGAACATTACATCATCATAGACGTTTATTTTGATGTGATTTTCAATACATAAAGTAGTATTATATTGAAATAAAAAATTAGTTTTAATCTACAAAATAATGGTATGTTTGGATTTTTTTGCTATCGAGCGAACTTTGTTCAATTATGTAACAATTACCCGACGTATCTGCAGAAAGGTCTCAAATGCAACATATAATTTTTTCACGTGTTTAATCATTACCGTTTCTAAATAAAGTGGCATTAAAATTACATTTCCTAGAGGTTAGCCCGCAACTATGTCAAATATGAGTTACGGGTCAATGAATGTCAGTGCTTTGAGAGATTTTCATCCTTTTTTTTTTCGAACAAAACGGGACTGTGCAACACTGCGGCATGCTCGATATTTTTACGGTACAGTTTTAAAGTAATAAATATGATTTAAATGTGAACTTTGCTTCCACGCCTGTAGTATCAACCTTTGGTAGCTACACTTCAGGACCTTACTCGACAGTGGCGTTAACTGGTGAGTACAAAAACGATAGCCCTCATTAGACAAGGCCTCAATTTTTACACCATCATGTCACATTTAAACAATTAAAGGATTAATTTAAACACATACCTTGGTCTTTAAAGCTGGGACACGCAGTGATATAGGTTTGCGGCTACACGAAGAACTCGTGATGCTCGGCAGACGGCGGATGGCGCACTGCGGCATTGCACAAAGGAAGCTAGTATTGCATAGTCCAAATGCAAGGCGCAGGTCACAAATTGAAGATCAATACTTTGATGTGAAATTCGGCCACGTTGCAACTTGATAATGTAGCAATATTGAAAATCTGCTGTGTTGTATAGACACCTACTAAAAATGACACTAACTTATTTGTCACCTTTGTAAAAATTACTTTGATGCCCATCATTTGTACCTGATTTTGATTGGTCAGTGAACAGGCTAACGGCATCTAGTGATAAAAACGGGTATCAATAAGTCAATGAACTCAGCCTATACTAGTTCGCTGAGGACTCTCGCAAGATGGCGGCACAACACCTGGTTCTTCGCCTTCAACAGCTTCTACATCAAATTTATCATAGCCGTCTTTTTTAAGGTCGTCGGTCCATCTCTAGTTGCAGGTGTCTCAAACTACTCTTCAAGTGAGGATACTACTCTTATATGGTATTAAACATTCTTCAAGCGAAGCATTTCATAAAAATCTACAACTATTTACTTATAACAATACTAGAGATTGCTGTCCATTCAACTAATGTACTCTAACCTACAGGAGCACGGATGACCACATATTCCTTCCCTCTATATTATTTTATTTCTGCCCTTCTTTATTTCTAGGCAAGACTGGTAGTCAGACTTTCGGGCTTCAGACTACCTGCAACGACTGACAAAATATCTGCGAATGACAGCCGTGAGCAACGGCTTAACGTGCTTTCCGAGGCACGATGTTTCTCTTATAATTTAGGGAGCAAGGGAAGATGAGCAGATAAATGCATTAACAAAAAGCTAAGAAGCCGAACACAAGGGAAATATTTACAGACTGTGCTTTGGCTTTGCTAAGCATCGCATACGAATGTGAACATTATTCGTGTTATGACCATATTCAATTGAAACGCTTGCGCACATTCGCTTATACGAATACCAACATTATTTAATGAGAATGGTTAAATCAAAGTGCGTGAATCTTACTCATAGAGGGATATTTAAATAAAACTACAGTACCTATATTATTTTTTATTTATTTACAAAATATAATATACCTATTATACATATAGATATCCGTACCCCCGGATCCTGCCTTTAATAATAAAATTTAATGGTTGAGTTAAATCTTAAGCAATTTCAAGAATAGGAGAAACAAGCTTTAATATCGTTACTCGTATCCTATTTGAGAAAAATATCTGTAACTTTCAGTTATTAACATAAATCTCAGTCATAATCCTCCTCAAATGAGGTTAGAGAAATAACAACCTCAAATGGGGAGATCCGTCAGAGCCTCGTTGGTAAATTCAACAGGGTGTACCGCAGGCAGGTGAGGTTGACTTTGGCTCTTCAGGTGTTGGTAGGGCCACTTACACCCCATCGGTGTTCGCTCAAGTAGGGATGATCAGTAGCGGTTTTAGGGTAGGGCGCGGTTGGACGACCGCCCAAGGGCGCCAGGCATGAATAGGCGCTCCTTCATGTCTGGTTTCCCATCTCGTACTTCCATTGAGAATATTGGTCACTATACCTATAACGGTAGCGAGTGGGGAAAGGACTTTTCTCAAACATGCATGGAAATATTGTCATTCTTTTCGAAAAAAGAACACGCGAAGTATCGAATTTACGAACAAAGAAAATCAAATCCATTGCAGGAGCGTTTTTTGAATTTGGAACATTACAACGCTCCAGCAATGTTACAACGCTCCCAGCAATGTTTTATTTCCCTGCATTCTTTTGAGAAAAGCACTATATATGCTTGTCTCGTATTAGTGAAGTCCTCGCCTACGGCTCCTTCATACTCATACTCGACCTGCAATTGCCTATTTCCCGGCCTTTGCAATAATGTACTATTGTCTAAGCTTAAGCTGATAAAAACCTATCTGCGATCGACAGTATCTCAATAGAGATTAACAAACTTGGCACCTTCGTCAAAAGAAATTAAAAAAAAAAAAAATACTATCTTTGATGCCTTTGAGAGTTTGAGGATAGAAAAGCTAAAAACATATTATTATTTTTTTCACGTGTGCTTTGTAGAGTAGAAACGGGGCGCCATAGAAACCTCGCCTATGGCGCCGGTAATGCTAAAACCGGCACTGGGGATGATGATGATGAAGTGGAACTTTGCGCACATGAGTGAGTCCTGGCTGCAAGGCTACAGAGCACGGGCTGCGGTGAGGCTGCGACTTCGTCAGCCTCTTACAGGGACCTGAAATATGGAATAACTTTGTGTCAAAAATCTGAATTTAATATCTCAATACGGAGGTCCCCGAAAAAAGAGTGCATCTCACCGATTTCTCTAGACGTAAGATTTCCGTTTCATTGTTTATTTTATTTGAATTTATTTATTTATAGGGTTATTGGTAATAAATACGAACAATCTTAACTTTCGTTCTATGACATTTTACAAAACATAATATATTTACCAAAAAAATAAAATAAAAAAAACCGTCAAGATGTCGTTGTTCTATAGATTTAGAGCGTAATTTTTTTCTTTTTTTGTATGAATGTCTGATGAATTATTAAAAGTACCAATGTATCTAACACATTATTCATTTATCCGTCATAGCTTCATTTTTAATTATTTTTACTTGTTGTGGTACCTATAGTAATTTTATTATAAGTATTTCGCCCTCACATGTATAATGATATAGTTGGTGTATACCTACAAAGTATTATAAAAACAGTTTGAGTAATGGTGGACTTTCTTGCCCATTGTTCTCCATACGAAGTAGTGTTAATGATTTGGAAAAAATATATATGTTAAATAAGAGCATTTTTTTAATAACTTATTAAATGAATATTTTGGATTATGTTAATATTACACTAGCTTTTACCCGTGGCTCCGCCCGCGTGGATGTCGGTTATCGCGTAAAAAAGTAGCCTATGTCCTTCTCAATAACCCAGGCTATATCTCCGCCAAATTTCATGACGATCGGTTCAGCGGTTTAGTTGTGAAAACGTAACATACATACATACAGACAGACAGACAGACAGACAGAGTTACTTTCACATTTATAATAGTATTATGGATAGTGAAATTAATTTGTAAAGTTATGTCTAACGCGGATAAAAAAGTGAGAATCACGCAAAATCTATCAAGTGTATTTTTCTGAAACCTTCACCTTTTTAAAGATAATTTAATTATTGATCTTGTACTTTACGTGTTTTTTTTCTAAATCCTGTACGTACGACGCGTTGCGTAAGCTCAGTACAGAACACACAAGCTAACCACTCAAGATCACTGGCATATATCAGCATCTTAAGGAGGAAGGAGAGACAACACTGCAGGTAGTCTGTGGTGTACATGCACTTACCTTATTCTTCCACTATGGGATACACAATAGTACATGGCTTCAGGGCCCTCAGGCCCGGTGGTTCGAAGTACCAACTCGTCATGTACGGCAGACGGCGGATGGCGCACTACGGCATTGCATTGCACAAAGGAAAGTCTAGAACAGACTAGCTGCTCTGCGCAGGTCAGGATCAGTACTTGTAACTGAGATATACGATGCAGTTAGTATATGTGAGTACTTGTGCCGCTCGTTCCGTGAATGTTTTAACCGGCAATCGAGCTACCAGAATGGGTTTCATTTTGACGGTGGCTAGACAAAATCAAACTGGTTGCTAATTTAATTGTATAATTTATAATTTTTATGATATTAATTTTATTTTCTGTGATTAATATAAGTACTTTAATTTATATTATGTTAAATTTTAAAAATATAATATTTATAATATAATATTTTTAATTTTTATTTTGTAAATATGTGAGCAACATGTATCTATCGCATTTATTAATTTGTCTGTCATTACTTCACTTTTCATTCTTTTTACATATTGTGGTAAGATTTGCAGTCGAAAACCTTTCTATCAACAGAACCAGAGAGTTATAAAGTAGAACCAGACATCCTTGAGTCAGAGATCAGAGCTGCCATCAAGCACTTAAAAAATGTAAAGCCTACGGGCTCTGATGGTATCCCAATCGAAACTATTCGAGCATTGGGAGAACGCGGCGTTCATATCTTTCACAACCATCTGCATTAAAATATGGCTGGCAGGAAAATGGCCGTCAGAATGGGCTCACACAATTTTCATTCCTCTTCACAAAAAGGGGTCCACCAAAAAGTGTAGCAAGTACCGCCTTATTGCTCTGATCAGCCACGCAAGCAAAATATTGCTACACATTCTCAACGAACGTTTGAAAACACACTTGTCGCGAGAGATTGCACAAGAACAAGCTGGGTTTGTGAAGGGAAGGGGAACCCGGGAACAGATTCTCATTGTTCGCCAGATAATCGAGAAAGCACGAGAATTCAACAAGCCGACCTACATACATAAGCTTTGTTGATTTCTCAAAAGCATTTGATTCTGTGCAATGGCCAACCTTGTGGAGGATGCTGTTAGAAATGGGCACACCAAAACACCTTGTGCACCTTCTTAGAGAACTCTACGAAGGAGGAACAGCATCAGTACGAACAGACGACCGCATGTCGGATAGTTTCCATGCCAGTGCAGGTGTCCGACAGGGGTGTATTGTATCGCCACTTCTATTCAACACATAAACAGAGCTCATTATGCGAATCACCTTCGACGACTGGACATGGTGTGTCGATTGGTGGCTACAAAATTGCGAATCTACGATACGCTGATGACACAAACTTGTTTGCGACTAGTGCTAAATACATGGAGGAACTACTTCTTAAGATGAAGCGCATAAGCCTTACGTTTGGATTAAAGATAAACAGGGGTAAGACCAAAAATGAACGTAGACCGTAGCAACAATAACTCACCAGATGTGACACAGATTGCGAACTGCGGTGTAGTTCAGTCCTATGTATAACTTGGTGCTATGATTGCGAACAATGGCAGCTTGCGTGGATGAGGTGAAACGGCGCATGGCTGTGGCTAGAGGAGCAATGGACAAATCGCCAATGCATCCATCATAGCTGTTAAAGTTAAATGATGAATTGTTCAGGAGGCGATCGCAGCCAATTCGATAGTACAGACGCCAGCAGGTCAAGCTACCCGAAACTGTCAAATTTTCACAATCAACCTTGAACCTTATACTGTAGTGATGAAGTTGAAAATATATTAAAGAGTTTTGATAGATTGTAGTAGCTTGATGTGCTGGCGTCTGTACCTAATATTATTATTGTGCCTACGAATGAGACTGGCTAAGTTAATAATTAATTAATTAATAGTGCAATAGCACACTCGTATGATCGTCAACATTCAATTAATCAATATACCAACCAAAAAAAATTTTCACGGGAGTAATAAAATATTGGCTTAAAGTCCAAGTATCCGAGATTTCACCATTTTACGTCAATAAAATATTTAAAAAATCATTGTGTCAGTCAGTGAAGTGTGAAACCGCGTCCGCGTCGGCTGCCATCTTGGATTTAAATTCGCAAATTATCCAATTTATACAATTGTTGTATGCGAATAAGTAAAAAGACACATTATTTACGCTAGCATAGCATATAAAACATAAAATCCATAACAATAATTCAAGTGTACAGACTGGGTGTAACACACCAAGCTAACCTAACAAAACAAAATCTCTGGTAATTTGTGAGTTTTTCTCGTGACAAACTGAATATGGTGCGAGGAACAGGTCGTGGGGGCCGCGGTATGGGCGTCCGAGGAGGTATGGGGCGGCCTCCATTCAATAGGCCTCGCGTTTTGATGCTACGGCCTCCTTTTGACCTCATACTTGCTGAACCGGCCTTTCCACGATGCAAACCAGCGCCGGACGATACCGCCCTAACACAGGTATATTTTGTCTTATTGGTAGTATTTTTACGTTATTTGGCTTCTGAGAACCTGTTGCTAGGTTGTTATTTAATAAACTTCGTCATGAAAACAAGTATTAGGTACTAACTACTGCTGATAAACTTTTTTCTTTGTGAATTCTCACTTGTATTAGGCATAGATAATTGGACGTAGTTATGCAGAAAGGACTCTACCGAAATTGTTGTCAGGGATGAGTAATGGTTGGTTCTTTTGCTCAGCAAAAAAGATCCATGACTCTACAAAGAGGTTGAATTTTTAATGTTGGGAATCGACCTATATGTAGGTGGGTACCTTCCGTTAACCGTTAGGACTTCTTTGGTTTATAAAACTCATCCCTGACTACAATGTGGATTGAGTCGTTTCTGCTTAACTACGTCCAATTGATATTGATCATTGATACTATACTCCGTTTACTATAGCATTAGACAAATAACGGCTAAATAACGTCACTTATTGTGTAATATTGTTGAAATTACTGCACTTAAGAGTTATTTTTTTAATGTAAGTGGTAAATTGATTACAGTGCTTTGTATTTATCGTGAAATAACGGAGTTTATTAAACGTTTACATCGAAATAACAGAAGGGTGAGAACGGTTATTTGTCTAATGTTATAATAAATGGAGTATAGACTGCTAAGTATTAAATATATAATTGTTAAATTCGTTTCTAGTTTTTTAGTGTTTCACCTAAAAGTGACTCCGATATTAAAAAATAATTTACCTATTTATGTCACAAGTCCGTGTTTGGGTCACAGAAGTTCATATTATGTGTACCAAATTTCAACTTAATCAGCCCAATAGATTCGTAGCAAATTGGCTGTGACAGACGGGAAACACAATAGTGACCCTACGAATTGTCCATATTACAGAACGTCACTCAATATTCAAGCATTACTTAAAACTAGATTCAAGCCATTTGATTGGTTGAAACTAGTTTTAAGTAATGAAGTGCACCATTACTTAAAAAAAGCACAGCATACACTATGTTATGCTCAGATAATAACACAATTAAATTTAAAAAATTACTTCATTGTTTGAATGCAACTATAAACTAAATCGATTGCAATAAGGTAATTGTTAACACTGGTAATTGTTGAAAGGCCTACACTGTCCTCCCATACCTATTATCACTGTTATTTAATAATATTGTAAAGCCAATTATTTTTCAAAGAGTAACCGTGGAGTTTCTTGCCGGCTCTTCTCCATAGGAAACGACAAACTCGAACCGTGCACCTAGCTTCTGACGTTTCATAAGTGCCCATGTAGGTTTATGTGAAATAAAATATTTAGATTTTTTTGATTTTGAATAAGTTAAATAAGTAATAATTAAAATTTATAATGGTTATTTTTTTTAATATATATATATATATATTTTTTTTTTTAATTGAAAGGAACAGCAAACAGTTACATTATAAGAACTTATAACTAATTTAACAAAAAACATTTTAATAATAATATAACCCACAACGCTGTCCACAGGTAGACATAATAAAAAAATAGTTTAATCGCTAGGAATTTAGTAACAGTACGAGTAGTAATTAATTGAATAATAATGAGCATTAATACAGTTAAAATTTAGACAAGGATTACATAATATAAAATATGATTTTAGTAAGTTAGACGATTTTCGGAAAGGGTACTTGTATGACATTTCTACACTATCTACATCTACACTAATATTATAAAGAGGAAAGATTTGTACCTATTTTTGTATGTTTGTAATGAATAGGCTCAAAAAGTACTGGGCCGATTTAAAAAATTCTTTCACCAATAGAATGCTACATTCTTCTAATTTGACATAGGCTACATTTCATTTTGAAAAAAATTAGGGATCCTTGGTAAAATTTGAACAATGTAACCGAAGGTGTAGAAAAATGAGTCTTAAAATGTCTTTCGTATTGTCTACCCCGTGCGAAGCCGGGACGGGCTGCTAGTATTAAATAAAGTGGAGTGGGCTTTTGAATTGACTAATTGAACAATTGAAGATGTCAATATTTTCTACTATTATATGAGTCAATTTGCAATAGGTATAAATTACACTACAGGCTAGGTTAACATATTATTATCAACATAACAATCAATCAATCAATCATTTATTTTGTTAAACATAGGTATGGTTACCGATAATATATTGTCTAAAATATGTGCACTATGTTTTGCCAATATATGGCGTACATAATTACAGAAACAAGCAATTACAATTAAGGTGACATGAACAATAAGAACAATTTATATTGTGGACAGTTAAGATGACACTACAGATAAAATTATTTATCTACAGGCCCTCCTCAAAAGGCATGCAGAGCTATGCCCGACGCCCGCTGAGCAATCAGCAGTGCTCAGTCTAGTAACCAAACTACAGACGGTGCTAGACAACCTGGTTGTTGCTCCCGGTGATTTTGCAGCTGCTGTAAGTATAACTACCTAGCCTCCTGATTTTAACCAGCCACCGACAATCCCTTGCCATCCTCCCTCCGACGCTACCCTAAGCCGAGGTTCGTACCCCACAGGGGGTGCCCTTAGCGCGCAGTCGTTTAGTTTATAAGTTTTTACGCCCTGGCTGGAGGCATTAAGTTTCTTTAGGAGCTTAAGGTAACCAAAGGATAGTCCGGTTAAAGAGTTTCAACCTCTCATGGTTAACTCTGAGATGCTATAGTTAAAAAAAACTACCTAGCCTTGACTCTGCTACCACACACACTAACCCATTAGTGGCAGCAGCTGCCCGATACACACCCTCACACATCTAACGAGTACGACGCGCATTAGAAGAAAAAGACTAACTGTACGCAGCTGTTGTTTCGTTAGTCGGAGAACCTGTTTCGTGAGGCGAAAATCAATTGCGTGGAAAGCTACCTTAACCTGCCTGCACTCACCTTGGTCCGACCATAGTTTGTGATGTTGGTCCCTGGTGGGTTTCCTTACCAGAGTGCGTAAGTACCCGAAGGGGAGTGGTACGAAGGGTTCAGGACCCACTGGTACCATGCTCGACCCCCTTCTGGCAAGCTCATCGGTTGCATCGTTGCCTAGCGAACTGCTGTATCCTTTGATCCATTGATTGGTTATGTTGTTGAGGCTACCCACCTGGTTGAGGCTCTGGTGGCACTGGTATATTAACTCAGAGTCAACTATGTAACTGCTAAGCGCTTGTAGGACAGACATGCTGTCTGAGAGTATGCGTATCGAGTGGTTCTTAACTTCCCTGGCCATGATAGCTGAGGCAGCTAGACAAATACCCAAGCAATTTTTTTTTTACAGCAACTTGAAGAGGTTCGTCAAGTCGGCTCTTACAAGAAAGGAACTATGATGGCTGGTAAGAATGTGGCTGATATTGTGTGCATCATGAAGACATTGCCCACTAAGGAAGCGGTTGAAGGGCTGTCTAATAAGGTATGATATCTATCATCATCAACGTTGCCCCATACTAGGAATTTCTCCTGTGTCGTGGGTGCGTTTACAAACATTTAAACTCACATACACAAATAGCCAGACCCGGAACAACTACTTGTAGGTCATACAAATATTTGTTCCGTGCGGGAATCGAACCGCGACACGCAGCGCAGCAGTCAATCGCTTAACCACTGCGCCAACCGTGTCGTCCCAAAGAGGTCGGCTTCATGTTTAACCGAATGTAGCTGAATACAAGTATTTTGTATGGAGTAACTGCCTATCTGAGCTTCACAACCCAGTTATAGGGGTCATTCAAGTATTAAGTAACGCGATTTTCGACCCCTCCCCCCATGTAACGCGCCGTAATGTTTTTTTGTACACCCCCTCCCCCCTAGTAAAACGTTACATAACCACCAAGTGACCATTTTTACCTAAAAGTCACAATTATGTGGTGTAAAGTACCGGAGTCGCTAAAATACCTTTGTTATTGTTTTAATCGTGTTAATATACTATGTGTTAAATTTTCCATATGAAATTTTGAGAAAAAAAAGTTTAAAAAAATGCGTGAGTGAATCTCTACGCGACCGTTCTGAAGTGTTAAAAAAAAAAAACAATGTTACAAACGCGTAGTTCAAACATCCCATCCCGCCCCTGTAACGCATTGTAACTTTTTACAAGACACCCCCCCCCCTCCTCCCCAAATTCGTTACGTAATACTTGAACGCTCCCTTTGGGGTCATTCAAGTATTACGTAAGCACCAAAGGGGGGTCTTTGCTTTGATTCTTTTTGATGATACGGGGGACAGGGGTCTGGATGGTGATTACGTCAGCAATATTTATTTATTTATATACGTTTTCAGATTTTTCTGCAAAATTTTGTTGATTTTGATTTCAACAAAGATGACAACACCATGTTCAGGGATTCCCCATAATAATTGATATTGTTTACTCACTCTAACGTGGTGTTTTATGGTTAGAAATAACCGAAGTACGGAAATTACTTAAAATGGGCATTCAATTAATTTATAGTCCATAGAAGAAGAATAGCACCACCCCATTTCCTCCTGTGGGTGTCGTAAAAGGCGACTAAGGGACTTACTAGAGAATGGGCAGCAGCGCTCTCTATGCATTTTTTTAACACCATACTGCGATCGTCAACCCGCCTGCCAAGCGTGGCGATTATGGCAATTTCCCCCCCTTTTGGGGGAGGCCTGTGTCCAGCAGTGGACGTCTTTCGGCTGAAATGATGATGATGATAGTCCATAAATTCCTTATTTCTAGACTCATGAATAACGATAAAGAAACCTGAACAGATTAAAAAAAAAAAACAATGTTTACGTATGAGCTAGCAAAGCTCATTTATGTAAAATTGTAAACATTGGATTTTTATTTGACAAGATAAAGATAAAATTACTAAAATTCTGCTTATGTAATACTTAATAGCCCCTTACTGGGTAATACGATACCCCTTGGTAAGACTGATTGTCAGACTTTCGGGCTTCTGACGACCCGTAACGACTGTCAAAGCTGTTGTTTACTTAATAATATTTATTTTTCAGGTTAACGAAGAACTCAACAAGCTAATGCGAGCTGAGACACCCAGCTCATCAGTGACGACGGCGTGCCACGAGCGCGGGTTCACGGTCACGGCGTCCACCGCAGCCGTCCGCGTGCTCATCACCACGCTACACCAGAATCTTAGGAAACTGGAGCCTGAGGTACACTAGATTATTACATAGGTCTGTATTACCATAAAAGGACGCAGCGGTACACTACATAAATACGAAAAACTTAATTCCGTCAGTTACAAATACGAATTTCAAAATACCGATTTTCATAATTCCGAATGGTTCCAAATTCCTAATATAACAACTCCGATTTATCATTCATCTTATTTTTATAATTCCAAAATTACAATATTCTTAACGTTTATTATTTAGTATTCTCAAAATACCGAGTTTTAAGATCGAATAACAAAAAGTTCGACTTAATGATAATTCGAAACATCAAAAATACGAATTCCGATTATTAAAGTACCGATTCATTAGAATTCCGAAATAATAACGCCTTGGAAAACTGAATAGCAAGACAAATAAACACATAATTGACCTAACCCAAATGATTCACCAACAATAGAGGGGATCTGGCGCTTGGCGGCCGCTACCGCGGCACGCTCTCTGCGGTCGCTCGCCTTCGCGCTGTTTTTTTTTGTTCCGCTGGGAAAAATGCATTACGCATACCCTCCCGTCGGGGGACGGGAGGGGTATGTGGGACTCCCCGGTAGGACCGGTATACCCACTAAAAACCCAGCGGTGTTCCCTCAATGCCGTTATGGGAGGGCCATGGGAAACTGGCACAGCCTTTACCTCCACGACCCTCCCGGTTCTAACCCAACCTAACCTAACCCAAATGATTCACCAACAATAGAGGGGATCTGGCGCTCGGCGGTCGCTACCGCGGCACACTCCCTGCGATCGCTCGCCTTCGCGCTTTAATGGTCACAGTTCTAACCTAACCTAACCCAAATGATTCACCAACAATAGGATCTGCAGCAGTTTATTCGGAGTATTGAAAATTGGAATGTCGTTTTTCGGACCGAGAACCCATCGAGCATTTGATTCTTCGAACGTATGAAAATCGGAAACAAACAAATCGCATTTACGACTTTCGGTAAAATAAATTTCGTGATTTTTAATAATGGACATTATAATTGTTAGGTATTATGAAAATCGGACATTTGAACATCGGAACATAGAAATTCGGAATAAAATATTTAGGAGTATTTGGGTGTTCCCAAGCACCAAAGGGGGTTGGGAGGTTTGATTATTTTTGATGACATGGGGGACGGGGGGTCTGAATGGTGATTACGTCAGCAATATTTATGTATTTACTTTTCAGATTTTTTTAGAGAAATTTAATTGATTTTGATTTGAACAAAGATGACAACCCCATGTTCAGGGATTCCCCTAAATAATTGATATTGCTTACTCGCTCTCACGCGGTGTTTTATGGTTACAAAGAACCGAAGTAGGGAAATTACTTAAATGGGCATTCAGTCACTTTTAGTCTATGAATTCCTTATTTTCGAGACTCATGAATAACGATAAAGAAACCTGAACAAATTATTAAAAAAATCCAATGTTCACGTAAGCATTGGAGGAGGGGTATGAGCTTTGCTTACTTTTGCGATTTTAGCTAGGGGAAAAACTTAGTCCTTATGAATGCCTATTTTTTTTAAATTTCCTCTGTTATGTTCCTTGAATCATCCTAATTTATATAAGTGGAACTTCTTTCTTTATATTCATCTATATGAAACGCAGAGCTAAGAGGCTCATTGGCGACGTAAAACTGTTAGACAAGCTTCACAGCTTGGCTCATCGCCGCAAGGTTGCCTACTTGTCGGTCTTCTACAGATTGTACTTCGGCGAGTGTGCCCATGAACTCCACGACCTCATTCCACCGGCCCCCTTCTACTATCGGACGTCTAGACGCACTGCAAATTACCACCCCTACCTAGTTGATATTCCACCAACTCGCACTAAGCGTTTTCAAACGTCTTTTATAATGCGCACAGCAAAGGAGTGGAACTCTGCCTGCGTCTGTGTTTCCGAACGCATACAACCTTAATCTATTCATAATGAGAGTGAACAGGTTTCTTCTGGGTAAGCTCATTCCATCGTCGACTTTGTCTCTGTCACCTCTGACCTAGACTTAGAGTCGAGAGCAAACCAATCGTAAAATAAAAAATAAATAAAAATGTATTAACATAAGATGATAAAACTCGAAAGGATGAATTCGTATCTTGGCGCCGAGGGCACGTATTTGCTATTTTGACGTGGCGGTCAAAAGATTAAAGCAATTTGTTGGTCAACAGGTGCATCTGGAGTACAAGGTCATCAGCAGCCACCTGGCTGCTATACGCCACAGCCGCTGGTTCGAGGAGAACGCTCATCACTCCTCTATCAAGGTCAGTTTGTACCATAATTTAGGCTGTAATGCTTCAATTGATTCGATATTATTATCTATGCAAATAAATATAATTGAAGTGTCTGTTTGTATTGTCAAAACAACAGCATTTCACTATAAATGCATATAAAAGTATATACGGTACTTCTATCCAAACAATTTATAATAAAAACCGGCCAAGTGCGTGTCGGACCACCCACAATGAAGAGTTCCGTAGTTGGGATGAATTTATCCCAAGATCAAACTTAACATTGTAGTTGAGAAACATGCTCTCCCATACAGATTGTATGGGAGAACATGTTTTTCAACTGCAAATTTAAGTTGGTCGACTATTACTCGTAAACTTGTAAAGCCCACTTAAGTGTGATATTTTTCCTTTAAACTTCGTTATATATAGGTACTACTGCCGTGACATTTGAATTTCTAACTACAACCGTTTAGTTGGTAGAGAGGGGACACTTGACTCTAACGAAAATTGGTACTAAAGCTTGATAAGTCATGAACGGTTTACTTAATCAAAAAACGGTCTTCCAAAACCCTAACATTTTTGAAAGACCTATCCAACGATATCCCACACTATGGGAAGGACGAAAAAAAAAATATCATCCCCACTTTATATGTAGGGAGGTACCCTAAATAGTTTAAAAAAAAAAAAATTACCACTTTTTCGGCGTCATTAACGTGTATACTCATGCCAAATTACAAATTTCTAGTACCAATAGTTTTTGAGCTAAACCGCGGACAGACAGACAGACGGACATGGCGAAACTATAAGGATTCCTTGTTCACTACGGAACCCTAAAAATGTGTCGGCTAATCTCCGAAACGGCTGGATCGATTTTAAAGGCTCCTACAAACAAGCGCGACAAGCGACCCGTCAGAAAGGCACTTGCTTGGGGGAGGCCTATGCCCAGCAGTGGACGTCTTTCGGCTGAAGTGATGAAGCGTACCTTTTTTTAATAGTCGATTGTCATACAAGGGATGAAAGTACGCTCGTGGGCCAATAGTTCGAGTGCCTAAATACCGCACCCCCAGTGCGATAATAAAGACTAAGAATACGTCACTTACTTTTTATTGCAGTTTCGAGTAGCGCAGATAAAGATATACAATGCTCAATTTGTCCGTTAAGATCTGACAAAAAATTAAGCCATTATACCAAAAAAGACATTTGTCGCGTCACAGATTTATATTTTTTCAGACAAAAAGGTCCATACGTGTGTAAAACTTAAAATATTAATTATCCTTTATACACGACAATTTGAGGTATCTGAAATATTGTTGAAAAAAAGCTTGATTTTTTTACTGTTTAATGGTATATAACAAAAGATCATAAGATCAAATACTAAATAGATATACCAGACCAAACAGTTTTTTTGCTCTCCTGTAAAGTTAGTATATTCTTCTTACGCCATTGTCGCACTGGGGGTGCGTACCTAGGCTCTTTCACCCGAGTTAAACACTGCTTTTCATTTCAAATATGAGGAAAGTAAATAAAAACCTGATTAGTCAAACAAATACATATCTGAATCTGACGAACTCATTTTATACAAATATCTACGTAAATAATTAGCACTCGAAAAAACAACTGAAGATCGAATTGCCGCATTCCGGCCTTTTTTGTGTTTCTTTTTCTGTGGCATTCTACCAGTCAGTGTTTTTATCATCGATGATGGTAAATATTTAGCTCAAATCTATGTAAATAAATTATGTTGTTAGTCATGTTATAAAATATATTTTAATTACAATTTGGCGCTGCGATTTATCAGAGTGGCTGTATAAAAAGTTGGAACAGGGCTTGCATAGTTTTTACATTTTGGACAGCAGGGATAAAAGTTTCCCAGGGACGAAAAGTACTGTTTTCATCCCTCTGTTCAGGTTCGGTTCCTCTGATCGGAAATTTAAGCGCCCTTTCCAAGTATGAGAAATGAAAAATAATTTACGATTTTTTATATATTTTTTTTGTCCTCAGGTACTGATCCGCCTCCTCCGCGACATGTGCCAGCGTCACTCGGGACTCGAACCCCTGACCCCGTGGATGATCGACCTGCTAGCTCATCACTGCATTATGAACAACCCAGCTCGTCAGGCTCTGCCTATTAATGTGGCTTTCCGGTAATTTTTTAATTAAGGGGAAGTCCGCGAAATTCAAATGTTTGGGCTTATTCCACTAATCCCTCCTGAGAGAATCCCCCTCAGTGGGGAAAACGGACCCTAATGTAAAAAAAAAACACTTTCAGGGGCATCTTGGAATAAGTTTTTTTTTTTCATCAATCTAGTTTCCCCCCCTAAGCGGTATTATCAAGGGTTAATTCTAGACTGTTTTTTACAGATTCCACTTTTCCTCCTAAGGGGGAATTTCAGGGGGGATTTGTGGAATAAGCCACTTAAGTTATTTAAGTAAGCTAAAAATAAGATGTCTGACGTAGGAGCACGATAATTGTATCTACACCCTTTTGACAATAGAGGCTTCATTTTGTACTAAAAGTGTTATATTTCTTCCCACAGACGAGCCCTCTCCCTCCTGGCGGGAGGTCTGTTCCTCCCCGGCTGTGCGGGTCTCGCAGACCCGTGTGAGGCGGCGCACGCTCGTGCACACACTGCGCTAGATCTCGCTGCACAGGACTTGGCTGCTGCGACAGCTCAGACGTGAGTATTAACCTATTGACCGCCCCAGTCGGAGCAGAGACGGCAATTTTCATCCGACTTCATAAAATAAAAAGAGGAGGTAACAAAAACAAGGTCGTAAAGTTAGTTTAAAAATGTTTAGTTATAAATATGGACAGTATAGAAACTAGGCCTATTTGTAGAAATAATTACCTACTTTCCATTGGAGTGTTAGGGTTGGCACTCTTAATGTTTGTATAATTGAAAAGTGTTTTATTGGAACGAAGTTCTTTTAACACAGCTTACGGTAGGAGTTGATAGGTAGAAATCGTAACGCGGAAAAGTGTTTCTATATGTTATGCGACACCTCCCTCCATGCGACTTTTTTCTTTGGTCAAAATATAAATCTAAGATGGCGGCTCCGAAAATTTTCATATTTTTCGTCATGGACGCCGTTTTCACGAACCAACCTGCAACAGATTGACTGTGTGGCGGTATCAACAACGCCGCATTTGAACTACGCATCAAAGGCCTGACGTCACAAATCCTGCATCGCGCTATCAGAGTTTACCGCGCGACTAGCATATATACAACATCCCGACATCAACCGTTGGGCAGTTGCCCACCAGACACAACACCCGTCTGGTCGGAGGATCCTCCCTTTAATATAGAGTATGAGTGAACTTTACACCCTGTTCCTCATACCTCTAAAACTGCTTCTATGTACTCTGAGTAAATTCACACTGGCCTTATTTTGTAAAATTACTCTTGGTTATTCATAATAAATATAATTGTAAGTGTAATATTTATTTTTGTAAGCTATTATAACTACATCATTGTATTAGGTAAGCCTGTGATGATAGTTGTATGTGTTGGACATAAAAAATGTCGATCTAAATAAGATTCGCGAGCAAATGACATAATTGAGCGTTGCCTGCCAGCCTGCTCCGCGTCGTGGCGCGCGGCGGGCACCGCTACGTGCTGGGCCTGCAGCCCTTCGAGGGCGGCAAAGACATCTCCACGGAGATCACGGTGTGGGACGGCGTGGTCGTGTCGCCGCTGGCGCCCGCCTACCAGGAGCCCACGGAAGCCATGGACACTGATGATAAAGGTATTTCCTTCATATTGACATACTTAAAACCTAACCTAACCTTAAATCTTAAGAAAACAGTTTACTTACCTTTCTCTTTACTATCCACCAACCTCCCTCCAGCGGATTCAATGACGCTTAGAGCTCATACTTGCGCACTCGGTCTATTCTCTTCACAATGCGGCTGTCCATTACTCACACGGTGTGAGTCTGTTAAGTATCTCGAAGTATTTGTAGATAGTTCTTTGAACTGGAAACCTCATCTTAGCAATCTCATATCGCGAGTCCGCAAGTGTATATATATTTTTTTTTTTAACTAAGGCACTCCGCGGACTTCCGTACCATTAAAACTGTTTATTATGCCCTGTGTCAAAGCATAATGAACTACTGCATCACAGTGTGGGACAGGACTCTCAAGACAAACCTCCTGCCTCTGGAATTTAGATATCCCACCTCTGCTCTCTACATCGAATGTCAGGTCCTCACTGTGAGACAGCTCTTTGTTCTTAGCACCATTCTACGCAGGCATCCCTCTGTGATATACAAGCCAAATGCTGCTAAAAAGCGTAGACACTTCGAGGTATGCTCAACTCGCGGATGTAGAACAGCCCTTGCTCAGCGTCATTATGATATCCTGTCCAACCATTTATATAATAAAATAAATAAAGTATGCAAAGGAGTGGAACTCTCTGCCTGCGTCTGTGTTTCCGAACGCATACAACCCTAATCTATTCAAAGTGAGAGTGAACAGGCTTCTGGGTAAGCTCAGTCCATCGTAGACTTTGTCTCTGTCATCCGGACCTATACTCCATTTATAATAGCATTAGACAGAAGTTAAAAAAGGTTATTTTTGATGCACACTTTATAACAAAAGTACAATAAACTTGTTATAGTTACGATTGACGCCAAATCGATTAAAATGAATTTATATATCAGCTATCACACTTAATTGTAATCATTTAAAAAAACAACCATATGAAATTAAGTAGCTTTCATTTAGATATATTATTTCATTCCAATTTCAAATTACAGTGCCTATGCTAAAAACCTAAAAGAAGCAGGAGTCAACAATACTGCAACGCTTTTTGTTTCACTATAATCCTAACAAATCTAAAATATTACTTAATCCCTTCATAAGCTGTAACAGCCGGGGATTTCTAATTTTACTGGTTTATGTCGTCTGTGAAATTGACTTGACAATGTTCTAAGATTGTCATGTATGTCATTTACTTGTGAATACTTTGATTGTTATTGTTTAATTTTCGTGATTTTGTTGTTATTTATTAAAATAATAAATAATATTTAGTTATTTCTTTATTATTGTATTGTTATCAGTGTTGTCATTGGGTTGTTTTTACAAAACGTTACTTTTTTTTTGAGCTATGAGTGATCCCGGTGCGGGACCGAGTGGCTTACAACATATAAGTGCTGAGTCTGACCAAAGCCAACGGCGAAAAAAACGTGGTCCAAAAGTTGACTCCGACGAAATAATAATGTCTCCCAAAAAAAAGAGAACGCTGCGTGCTGTAGAAAAACAACCTTTGATAAATATTTTTAAGCAATTGGAGTCCTGGCCTGCAGATACTCCTCATTATAGGACTGAGATGATAAACAAAATCGCAGAAGTTGCCGGTAAGGATGATTAATAAAATGATTACTATAAAAATATTTGAAACTAACATGCATTGTGATAAAATGTATTATATTTTAGAAACTCCGCACATGATTTTATTATTTACAGGCGTATCTCGGGCTACTCTGTCCAATATTCTCAAAGAGTACAACATAAAAAGTCGCCTGCAATCTCCCCCTCCCCAACAGAAGCACATGAAACGTGATGATTTTGATGACATCACATTTAGTGGAATATGCAGGAAAATTCATTCCTTCTTCTTTAATAATGAGTTGCCCACCTTGGAAAAGATGCTGGAAGCAGTTAACAGTGACGAGTCTCTGCCAGATTTTAAAAAAAGCAGTCTGTATAAAATATTTAAAGTTCACATAAATCAAACGGAGCAGAAAAAGTGCACTCATAGAAGTCATAGACAAGCAGGAGATCGTCCTTTGGAGACTAAAATATCTTCATGAAATAAAAAGGCTAAGGAATAAAGGAAGGAAAATATATTATTATTTAGATGACACTTGGCTAAATGAAGGTACAGTGCTTCTAAATTTCTTAACAGCTATTTATGCACTAAGCAGTGTATGACCTCTTGCATTCAATAACATTATAATTAATTATACAGTTAAACATAATTTCATAAAATTGGTTCGTGAAATGAATGGTATTTATATTAATAACCTTTTATCATACAAACAGGTCACACGAAAAGCCTAATATGGCATGACACTAATAATAAGTCTTCAAAAGAAGCACATTGGGAAGGTCTATCTGCTGGTTTAAAAAATCCAACTTATAATCGGTCATACTGGTATGTATTTTATGGACTGTCCTCGCCATAAAAAAATGAACACCCCATTGTTATTGACTATTAATTAAGTAATACATATTATATTGTATTATGAATTAACGCATGCAAAGCGAACTTTTAAAGTTATAAATTTTGTTATAGTATTTATCTATGAACTATTTCCAGCAGTGAAATTATATAGGGGGTACGGAATAATTGACTTGTATTAATTTTATTTCACAGGGTTTGTGAAGGGTTTTGTTTTTCCACTCCGAAATGGACGCCTTCAACTTTAATAATAATAATAATTTATTTATTTACACTTCAAGACACAATCATCTGTGTAGCCCTGACTCTTGTACTAGGATTTCCTGTTTCATAAGAGCCAGACCTCTCAATTTACAGGGAATATGTTATAGAAGCGCGATAGACAAAAGTGAAAATGGTTCAAGTTAATTTTGTCAAAAATTGAGAGTGGCGCTGTAATTGTTATGGACAATGCGCTATACCACTCAAGGACATTGGAGAAGCTGCCAACCACAGCTACACGAAAGGCAGATATACAGGAATGGTTTAAAAGCAAAAATATTCCTTTTGAGGAAAAAGATCTTAGGGCAACTTTATTAGAAAAAGCAAAAATACAAAGACATTTATACCAAAAGTTTGTTGTAGATGCCATGTTGATGATAGCCATCTGGCTAGAGAGAAGGGAATTTCAGTATTGCGCCTCCCACCCTACCACTGCGAATTCAACCCTATAGAATTAATATGGGCTCAAATGATGGGGTATGTGGCTCAACATAACAAAACGTTCAAATTAGACAAGGAGAAACAATTACTCCCACAAGATCAGGGCCTCAAGTCTGCTATTACAATAGTGTCAGAATGGTCTCTTCATTGTGAGTTTTTGACAGATTTGCCATACAAAAACTGTCAAATACTCACAATCGCGAGACCATTCTGACACTATTGTAATAGCAGACTTGAGGCCCTGGATAGTATTACGCTAGAACGATGGCAGTCTTGCGTTGCTCATGCAATTAAAGAAGAGGAAAAATTAAAGCATAATGGATGATGTGGTAGAAAGATTTATTATTAGGTAACGTCGGTGAAACTTCTTCATCTTTATTCTCTGATGATACTCGTAGTGACTAAATTATATGATGAAGACGAAGAAGTTACACCAACTATTGTGTGTTGAAAGTTGTTGTTTTAAATAAAATATTGTACAAAAAAAGACTTTTATTTCCTTTAATCTTAATTAAATTTAAATCAACACGACGTAATCGTTTGTTTCATTCATTCGTTTTGTTGTAAGTAATGTGTGATGAAGATGTTATTACGACCTATTTATCAAAGTTATGTTAAAACATTTTTAGTTTAATTGTTTAAACTTTTAACTTTGAATAAAATGTTTCGCACTCCTGCTTCTACGAGCCTCTTTTTTCTAATGTTATAGTAAATGAAGTATAGACTAAAGTCAAGAGCAAACTCATAGTAGAATTAAAAAAAAAAAAATGCACCATTGCTCCCATGTGCCTAAATGGATGTAACAGTCACAAAGTGGCTATTGACACTGAGTTACGATACGACTGAGGATTTACTATGTGTATCAATTGCTTAACCTAATGTATTTTATAATTATATTTATACAGACTTACATAAACACAAGTTTTCACCAAATTTATCTCTCTCTCAATACATATACATTGGTACTTTAATAGGCAACTTCATATATCTCATATACTTCATTTGCTAGCAAGTAGTTATCTTATTAATAATATACTGTGCTCGTCTTACAGCTACTGTTAAATGTTCAAATTATAGGCGAGGACGCTGGCACCCTAAACACAAGAATTAAATCTTACTCTGGGTGCCAGAGTTAATCTAAAACACTCTTTGTCTTAGTTGTAACCCTGCATTTTGTTTTATTATGTGTTTTTGTACAATTAAAGTAAATAAAAAATTATTATTTGAAGTAAATTAAAAAATATTATTATTTTTATTATAGAACTAGCTTTTGCCCGCGGCTTCGCCCGCGTGGATGTCGGTTATAGCATAGAAAAGTACCCTATGTACTTCTCCATATCCCAGGTTATATCTCAAAATTCTAACTTAATATTAATTTTAATGTGATTCACTATGTGAATAGAAACCGAAACAAATGATTTAATATAAAAAGTAAAAGTACTTATGTTCTGAACGTGAATGAGTCTTTACCTAAAGATAACAAACACAAAATCAAAATACGAAATTTCACTCAAATTCATAAAGCAATCAATTGTACCAAATTACAACACGAAATAAAAGTGCGACACAAATAATAATTTTAAAATAATTCACGTAAGTACCAACAATGTGATATGAAAATAAAACGAAATCCTCCGAAATGTCGCATGATACACCGTTTATGCTGATAAAACACTCGAAATATCTAACTAATGAACACCATTGGTGCATAACTTTTCTCAGGGTCACGTTCGCAATTGGACGAAAAATTTGACATTTATTTTGTACTTGCAACACGATCTGGTTGTAGAATTCGATTAATCGACTAATACTTGACCGGTTGACATTTTAGCGGGAACACCACTAAACGAACGAAAAAAAAAAGAAAACAAAGTACGTCTGTACTCTGTGGTCGTGTGGCGGTGTGGTGCGATGCTTAATGTAAACATTCATCAAGGTTATACGTGCGTAAAGATTCAATGAGAAAACGGTTTAATCTTTGAAGAATCTTATACAGAATTACTGAGAAATAAGTGTAGATTTCGTATTGAGTGTTAGTTTATCGAAAAGTGATAAATATGTCAGTGAAAAAGTAACGAAAGTTTTGGAATGCACAAATTTTGATCATAAGGCCGCCGTGTTTAGTTATGTTTTTATGATAAATATTCTTGTATACTGTTTGAAATACTCATAAGTAGCTAGCTTAATTATCTACGAACATAATTTGGCTAAAAGCTACTGATATTATAGCGTATTGTTATCGTAATCGTATTTCCAAGAGTAAAATTCGGCAAACAAATACCTACAAAAGACAATAAAATGGATATAGTATGTTATCCATATGAGATAGACATATGCCATCGCGGACTTTTTTGAAGACCTTTATAAGATACATAATTCCACCATACATTATTTTTTTATATCTTAAAGGGTTTAGCGTTTTCGTTGAAAGCTCCCAGACGGCTTATTTTTTTCCGACACCTCCAACAAATATCGTTAATTCATACAAAAATGCATACAAAAACTTAACAAATTATATACTAAAACCTTCCTCGACAACCAAGCTATCAATTGGTGAAAACAGCATGACAATCGGTGCAGTGGTTTTTCAGTTTATCGCGAACAGACAGACAGACAGACGCGGCGGAGGACTTTGTTTTATAATATGTAGTGATATTATATCATAAATAATGTTATAAAACAATTTTTTTTTTTTTTTTCATTTTTTATTAGGGCACATCCACAATCCAAGAAGTTAATATCACCAAGGAGTTTCGATATTAAATTTTTCGTTTTCTAATGGAGCGCATGCTTATGCGGGGCGCACCATTTTTATAGCATTACAAAAAAGTTTTGACTCCATTTTTTTATATTGTCTGTGGCAACGCCCGCTTTAGCACATGCGCGGTGATATGCTGGCTTTTGGCGTTATAAGTTTTGCTGTAGGAATTTCTTACGCTTTACCTTTGATCTCTTATTTAGTAGGTTCAATCCCAATGTATGAGAGTAGATAGTGTATGAAACTGCACATAACTAGGTATTAAAACACTCGTGTGATACTATTAAAAACCTCGCCTACGGCTCGGTTTTTAAACCACACTCATGTTTTAATACCCCTCATTATGCAACAGTTTCATAAACTTCTATTTTTAAATAAAAAACGTTTACAAAAAGTGTACATATATATATTTAGCCACAGTAATATTAATAATTATTATTTCGCAAACAATGGTTTAAAACAAAGAGTACGTAAAATTAATAATTAATTATTGAAGTGAAACTTCTTAGGAGGCGATTCGAGAAATGAGACTAAATTTCAAGGACGCGTCACATTTACGTGTATTTCGTTACATGAGAGAGAAGAAAGATATAACTCTCTCTGTCTCTCACACTAAATCTCTTATTCTTTACTAGCTTCTGCCCGAGTGTATGTCCGTTATCACGAAAAAAAAGGAGCCTATGTCCTTCTCCATATCCCAGGCTATATCTCTGCCAAATTTCATGACGATCGATTCAGCGGTTTAGGCGTGAAAACGTAACATACAGACAGAAAGAGTTGCTTTCGCATTTATAATATTACTAGCTTTTGCCCGCGGATTCACCCACGTGGATGTCGGTTATCGCGTAAAAAAGTAGCCTATGTCCTCCATATCCCAAGCTATATCTCTACCAAATTTCATGACGATCGGTTCAGCGGTTTAGGCGTGAAAACGTAACATACAGACAGACAGAGACAGAGTTACTTTCACATTTATAATATTAGTATGGATTCTTTATATTAATTATGTTTTTCTTTATTTTCAGATGACGACGTTCAAGATGGAGTTGCGGCATAGATTTATAATTTAGTATAAGGTTTTATATTATAAAAGATTTTCTTTAATAAACAAATATACCGACACACCAAACTTGTTTTTTATTTATTTATATATAAATTCGCACTGTTACTCGAGACTTTTAGGCTGGTTTCACTGCTGTACGGACGATCCGTACGGGCGCCCGGAGCGGGAGCACATGTTAGGCGCTAGAACATCGTTTCACAGCGACGCGGGTTGGTGCGCACGCGACCCGCTCCGGGTAGAGCCCGTATAACGCCACCCGCGTCCCGCGCCCGGACCCGCCCGCATACTGCCGCGATCTCGTCGCAGCTCATTCATCGTTTCACAGCGACTCAGAACGCCCGTGCTCCGGGAGTACAGTCGATATGAGTCTATTGACACGGGATTTCTCATAGATGCTGTACAATGTAAACCCTGTTTATGGGATTACTCAAATGTAAATTACAAAAACAAAGATGCTCGGGCTCGGGCGTGGGAGGATATTAAAAAAACTAGTAATCGACATACGTAAATAATTGAAAAATTTGCGCGGATCGTCTCTGAGTTTATGGTTTAAAGGCTCGTACAGACTAGTGCGATATCACTCACGGGCGCGACGCGACACTAGTAGCACAATTTCTTTGTCGGTGCCTGTCGCGCCCGCGATAGCGCGCGAGTCTGTACGAGCCTTAAGTTGACGAATGCACTTTCGAAACATCTCGCTTCGAGGATCGGATGTACCCATAGTCTTTTTATGTGCCGTCGTCGTCTCTTACAAATTAAATATACACCAATAATTTTTAAAACGTATGCTTTCAATTTTTAACCGACTGTCTCCCGCTAGCAACCGTATCGTACTGAACCCACGTTTCAGAGCACTGCGGGCGTGACCCGTACGGCTCTTCCGCGCACGGACAGCCCATACGGGTCTCCCGGATAGCTGTGAAGCCAGCCTTACTAAATTGGCGAAACGTGGATATGAGGTCAAATTAAATTAGCTGACGAAACTACACAGACGTAATGGGTAACGATGGCTAAAGACGAGAAAATGTTAACATACATTCATTCTTTAATTGATCGACAAGTAGTTGTTCCGGGTCTGGCTGTTAGTGTATGTGAGTTTAAATGTTTGTAAACGCACCCACGATACAGGAGAAATTCTTAATGTGGGGCAACGTATTTAAAAAAAAAAAAAAATATATATATATATATTCTTTAATTGAAAAATGGTTTTGAAAAACCCGCAATATTTTTAAACGATCTATCTAACGATACCCCACACCATGGGAAAGACGAGAAAAAAAATATATTTTAGAGGTATGAGCAACAGGGTGTAAAGTTCACTCATACTCTATAGTAAAGGGAGGATCCTCCGACCAGACGGGTATTGTGTCTGGTGGGCAACTGCCCAACGGTTGATGTCGGGATGTTGTATATATGCTAGTCGCGCGGTAAACTCTAATAGCGCGATGCAGGATTTGTGACGTCAGGTCTTTGATGCGTAGTTCGCATGTGGCGTTGTTGATACCGCCACAATATTATCCCCACTTTACGTACGGGAGGAGAAATAAAAATATATTTCAAGATTTTATTTTACTACTTTGTCGGCGTGATTAATATGTATACCAATACCAAATTACTGCTTTCTCGTACTAACAGTCTCTGAGCTATGCCGCGGATAGACGAATATGGCGAAACTATAAAAGGGTTCCTTGTTGATTACGGAACCCTAAAAAACATGCAGATAGCTTGTTTTACTGAATAAGGTGTTGCAGAAATATTCATCTTTCCATTACGCTGCCCACAGTGTCGGATTAAGCAAGCGCGGGGCCCGTAGCAAATTCCATCGAGACAAGTTTAAGTACCACTAGCGCCATCTAGTATCGAATAGCAGAACTAGAGACCACTAGCGCCATCTAGTATCGAGTAGCAGAACTAGTAGACTCGAGATTCTTCTAGAAAATCCGATGCTAGAATTTTCGATATCTGGTCAGTCGGGACCGGTATGTACTCGAACATTCTAGATGTTTTTCTACAGTAGAAGGTTCTGGAACTTTCTAAGGACTATATAAGGCCGGTATTGACCCCGACCCGACACAGTCGAAACTTCAAACGCTACAAGCAATATTCGAGTGCGACTTTAGATTGATCAGTAGTGCATTTGTGTTTTATAATTAGTGTGTTTGAGTTGTTAACAGTGTTGTTTAATTAAAGGGTCATTTTTGGTTTTTAAATCGGCTGTTTTCATTGTCACGAACCGCAAGCTCGTAACAATATGTACCTAGCCGTGTGTACACAATGAAAATAAACTAACGATACTGTTCGAAAATCTTTATCTTTAAAACAAACACCAGTAGGTATTGCATTCAGGTATAATCATATTCTTCTCCCATCTCCCAGCATTCTTCATCTCAGCTTCCCCGTTATGCTTTCAATCCAGGGTACATAATGGGCGACCCTCGTGTACATTCCAGAACTGCCAACGTATCCACATGCTCTTCCATAAGATGTCACTCCGATTATAGTGTATAAACACTTGGAATTTTTACTTTTTTCGGTCCGTACTTGAAGAGGGCCACCGCTATCACCCTGAAGAGAAAAAGGTATTTTAATAATAGGTACGTAACTAGCTTTTAACCGCGGTTTGACTCACATGGTAGAACATGTGAGTAAAACCGCGGTTTCTATTGTGTAATTTAATAAATTCATCTCAAAAACAGATTCTCAGACTTATCGAGCTGAATGTATTAAATTACACAATAGAAATGAATTACGAGAACTACCTACAGATTTCATTTTTCAATAAAGCATTTTTTTCATTCAACATTCTCCAAAATTACGTCTCGTGTGGGCGAGAGAGGAAACAAAGTGTAACAGGCCTCTTGAGGTCCGTGGGTCGCAAGTTGTTCCTGTGTCCCGTCGCCATTTCATCCATCCTGAGTTGATCCAGTGCGTTACATCTCGGTCTACTCCGCCATCTCCTTGGACAGCTACCTACTCGAGGTACCGAAAGTCGGAGCAGAGCGGTAAGGGCGTTCCGGCGAGAGACATGAGCACAGGACTGGACAGACCGCAAAAAATCACAAAATAGGTAATCTGTTTTGGTCCGACTTAGTCTCAAGCCAACGGTCTCTTTTATCATTTATTTTATTTTACTATGAGTTTGCTCTTGACTCTAGTCTAGGTCTGGGTGACAGAGACAAAATCTACGATGGAGTGAGCTTACCCAGAAGAAGCCTGTTCATTCTCACTTTGAATAGATTAGGGTTATATGCGTTCGGAAACAAACGCAGGCAGAGAGTTCCACTCCTTTGCTGTGCGCATTATAAAAGACGTTTGAAAACGCTTAGTACGAGTTGGTGGAATATCAACTAGGTATGGGTGGTAACTTGCAGTGCGTCTAGATGTCCGATGGTAGAAGGGGGCCGGTGGAATGAGGTCGTGGAGTTCATGAGCACACTCGCCGAAGTACAATCTGTCTCCAGTGAAAAAGGCTATAAAGGCAAATTATTTTTTTGTTTTTTTTGTAGTTCCTGTATTAGCTGATCTTACCTCACACGTATCATTAATCTGCTCCTCATCTCCATAGCATACTTGAGTGGTTTTGTCGTAACCATTTTTAAGATGCCTATGTACCGGATAGGCTTCCATACATACCGCGTCAGATAATTTATTGATATCCACCTGAAAGTAATAAGTAGGTATAAATAGGAATATTCTATAATTATTTTCTTTTACCCTAGAGGAAGAAGTGTAGTAGAGATACGTTTTGTAATTTTGACCAACATTATTTGCTTGACCACCTGCAGCAATAATAAATAATATTCTGTCCTATAATTTCAAAACAGGAAAAAATAAATTTTACAAACTTAGTCAAGTCCACAATTTATTATTTTAAGAGGACAGAAGAAAGATAAACGGTTCGATATTTTCCACACATTTTGATTTATTTTATATTTTTCTTTAATTAACATTATAATTTTCATTATAGTTTAAACTCAAATTCAAAGCATTTATTTCAAATAAACCAATTACAGGCACTTTTGAATTGTCAAGGAGTCGGTCAGTCAGAAAGATGAAGCTATTTGCCAATTCCAAAGCGTAGTAGGTTCCTATGGAGAAGAACGGGCAAGAAACTCCACGGACACTCTTTGAAAACAAAATACTGTTACAAAATATGGGTTACATCATTCATGTTGAAGTTATACATGGTGGAACAATGTAGAAAGACGTGCACGTTAGAAGCATTCGTAATAAAAACAATTCAATAATTAAAATAAGCCGTGGCAGCTAAGAGATGACCAGTCCCAACTGACGGCGCCCGTTCACGAACATGACGCATGGATTAGCACCATTTAACTCAACCATTTTGAAGGGAACTTAATGATCCAACACACACGCCACCACCAGCGAGACGTTTGAGTGAGCATGACATACTCTCAGTCGCCAGAGCACATTCAAGTCAATAAAAGACATATTATCCGGTAAATAGTAGCTCTATAGTACATAGTATACTCACACCTGGTGCTTTGCATTTATATAATTGAAGGAGATTGAGTTTATACAATGCAAAGATAGTCTTACAATCGTCAGCAGCTCCAATAATATTTTTAAATTCTAATCAAATCAATTTAATTTTCAAAACAATGGCAATAGACTTGCTCTACTATTACATGGGCCTTAGGTACAACCACGTAACTGGTGAAATGTGGATATGGAAGTCCACTTCAACAAATCTCGCCTGTAATGTTTTTTATTGTTGACAACATTGTAATGTTTTTTATTGTATGAATGAATGAAAACACGTGTTTGATCATTTTTGTATAATCGACCAATTTATATAGTACTTGATGTTTGAGCCACGCAGCTCTAAATAAGCATTTAGCATTTGTGATAATCACCATGAAAATAAAATAGTATATAATTTTAAACTTACCACTTGCAATATTTCTGCCAAAGGCTTCCGATGGCCCATCGCGCCCCATCCCGTTGCTGTGGCCACTTTAGCCATGTCGTTCCCTCTATGAAGACATGCTGGTATCACTTCTCGATTGAATCTTATCCTGGAAAAAGGTGCTGGTATTCATCATTATCTTCCTGCCCTTGTACCATGTTACATGTGGTCGGCAAAACATGTTTTCTTTTTCCACTTTCCCCTGTCAACCGTGACGCTATCATTCACTCACTTCTCTTTCATATCATTCCTCACATAAACCATCCATCTTTTGATTTTAATCCGACTCGTTCAGGCTGGAAGTCGTAAAACGGTTCTTGATGATTCTTGAAAACAGCTTGTAGACATGGCTCAGAAGTAAAATGAGCCTATAATTCTTGAGGAGGGCCGAAAAATGCAATAACTCGATTTTGCCGCTTCCGAGAATTGTATTTTTGATTATTGAATTTGTTATGAAGTTTTAGTTATTGCATTCTTGCTTACTAAAAAACCGAGTTCCTGAAGGATCAATAAAAAGTTACTTAGAGAGAGTTAATAGATTTCGATTCGCTGACTCCAAATATATAACTCAACGAATATATAACTTAATCTTTCAAAATCGAGTTATTGCATTCTTCGTTAGCACGGCAGCAATATCGCCCTTCTTAAAGAAACGTATCACCACACCTCTATTCCATGCCTGTGGCGTTTTGCCCTCGAGTATGACGGAATCAAACAGCTTCTGGAAGGCCTTAAGAATGTGTAACTGATAGACAGTGATTATTTCAATAGTGATCGTTTTTTCGGCTAACAGGGACATATTGTAAAAGACGACATGCTGCTCCAACCCTAAATAAATTGGGATAAGGCAGGAGGTTGATGATGGACTATGTGGTGTTGGGTTTGGTTTCCGCAATTAGTCCTTCAGGTGGACAATTGTGCAAGGGCCATGACACCCGTCGGTGGTTATTCCAACCAGCCCACCTCCCAACAGAAGTTGATCACGTTTCCTGGTATGTTTAGAACATCTGAGAAAGATCTGGGTGCCCCGAAGGTTAATAATAATCTGTGTGACGCCTATGCATTCAAAGAGTACATGAGCAACGGTTTCTTTAGCCTCCATGCAAACCCTGTACAGAGGAATATTCATTATGCCTATTGTGTGGAAGTGTTTGTTAAGTGAGCGGTGTCCCGTAATGGTCCCCGTCACCAGGCGCAGGTGTGATGACGCGGTGATGGAATAATTACGTACCTAGCTCCAGTAGTCAGTAACGCGATGTCATGGTACTTAGAAGGAGGCTTGTAATTTGGATGACCGATGCTCTTGGATACGTCATATTTCTGCCACAAGTCGGGATTGTCTGTCCGCTTTACTACGCCCAAAGCAGCAAATTTTATTACTCCTCTGTAGTAAAAAGATTGATTAAAATAATAGGTAAATAATGCCTTGAAAGGTAGGTAGGTCTTTGGTGTGGGATGTAACATGTGTCGACACCCTTGCGCCATCATCTTCCTAACACGGCGAGCTGCTGCAGGTGCGGAGAACCTCAAATGGCGCAAATACTCCAATTTTATTGAGACTTATATGTTCGAGCCGTTTGGGGTTAAAACCAGGGTCATGGGGTCCGAGTGTCCACTTAGTTTTTGGAGACATCGCCATACGGTTGGTCGACTCTTCACGTCTCAAGAGGGCTGGCCTATTTTATGGCCAAAGAATCAGCATTGCCATACAACGTGGCAATGCTGCCAGCCCTTTGGGCATTTATCTTGTTGACAGCGATGCGGACAAATTTTTTGATGCCCTATGTTAATTCCCCTAATTTTTTATATACTTGAACATAATTTATTATTAGATATTATTTAGACCGTTAGCTTTTTAATTTATGTTAAACTAGCTTCTGCCCGCGTGGATGTCGCTTATCGCGTAAAAAAGTAGCCTATCTCCTTCTTCATATCCCAGGCTATATTTCTGCCAAATTTCATGACGATCGGTTAAGCGGTTTAAGCGTGACAACGTAACATACAGACAGACAGACAGAGCTACTTTCACATTTATAATATTAGTATGGATAAATAAAGTGTCTATACCCTAAGTCTCAAATTCAGATAATTTATGTAAACAAACGGGATAACATAACAAAAAAATATCTTCGTAATGGTAGTTCACATAAAATGGCGAAAAAAGAGGTTTTATTTTCTTTTAAGTACTGATTTTAAGAAATAATAATTAAAAAATAATCATACCATAATTATTTTTATACATTTTCGGTTTTAAGCAAAGTTATTAAAAAAGGAGATTTTCTGGTATAAAATATTTTATGATACTGGTAACAAACAATGCAGGAGGATCCAAACATTTTCAAATTTTGTACATCTTCAACAACACTAATATTACAATTCTCATTCATAGATTCATATTGTAAGTAGTATAGATCTAGCTACATTTTGGATGAAAATGGCTGTAAATTGTTTCGAGTGGAAATCGATTTTTGGAGGCCTCCGTCTAACATTGGACTTAAAAGGGCTGATTATGACGATCATATGCCGTGTTTTCGACATACTACACAAAACATTGTTTGGCAACAGTATTTTGTTTGCATAGTTCTTATAATTAATTCACTTTAATTTTAGCGATGACTATTACAACAAAAAAAAATATTATGAAATGTTTTGTACCACTGTCCTGTCATTTTGACAGTGATATTTCTTGACATTACTTTGTTGACATAAATGATCTGAATTAGAGACTTTGGGTATAGTATATAGCCTATCTTTTAAATCTCTTTTTAACGGACTTTGGAGTTGATAAATTTGTCGGTTTGGGATCAAGTTTAAAACACTATATAGATTCAACTGAATATCTGCTACATGAAGCCACTGCCATCGGACCTCCACGATCCAAAAACTGGACAATATCAAAATTCTGAGATAAGATATTTCAGGCTTCGGCCTGCCGGTACGATTTCATAGGTATTCAACAACCGGGACAGACAACGGTTTAAGGGAGAAGCCCCAGTGAGCCAAAAAAAAAATTGGTAAATTTTTGGTTTTTTGCTTGAGTATAGTTTTCACTGTGTTTGTTGGTATATTGGCTTGTGCTAGCTGAAATTATGGCAAATAATTATTAATTAATTATTTTATTTTCTGTGTCTCGTAATGTTAATTACTTTGTATACCTACTATTGTATAGAATCAAGTATATCTAACTGAACACACAGCTGTGCTGCCGGGGAGTTTATGCGCGACTTCTTCATCCCAGCTAAAGCACTAGGAAGTGGTGAAGGGCAGGCGTTCTGGGGGACTGTCTTATGTAATTCTGAGGTTCGGAAAGTCCTGATTCTCAGCCTAATTAGAATAAATAACTTTTGATTTTGTTTTTGATGATATATATGGTATACTTACAGTGCTGGACTTGATATGCAGTGAGCAGCAGAGAGGATGTACCTATCACTGATGATGGAGCCGCCACACATCCAGTCAGCGTTGTCAGGGTCATCTCCGTAGCCAATGAGAGCCTAGTGAAGAAGTGGCCATTTTAAATTTACTGGTTCAAATTAGGAAGAGAAAAGTCCGGAATGCCACTGAGCATTTCATAATGAATCTATACTTATAACTAGCTGACCCGACAGACTTCGTTCTGTCAAAAAAATGTTAAGGGTGGACAACCCTTATCACTAAGGGGTATGAAAAATAGATGTTGGCCGATTCTCAGACCTACTCAATATGCTCACAAAATTTCATGAGAATCGGTCAAGCCGTTTCGGAGGAGTACGGAAACGAACATTGTGACACGAGAATTTTATATATAAGATATTATAAAGCTCAAGAGTTTTTTTGTGTGTTTGAACGCGCTAATCTCAGGAACTACTGGTTGGATTTGAAAAATAATTTTTGTGTTGGATAGTCCATTTATCGAGGAAGATTATAGGCTATATAACATCACGCTACGACCATTAGGAGCGGAGCAAAAATGTTGCATAAACGGGAAAAATTATTCCTTTTTGAGAGCTACCGTTGCGTGCGCTGCGTAAACGGTTCAAGTTACGCAAATATCATTGATGATGGAATTGTTCCTCTTTAAAAGTTCTAAAAAAAGTCCGTGAAAGCATATGTCTATCTTTTAAGATTGACTCATTAAAATCCTTTTTTTATGGTAATCAAATTTGTTCGAAATTAATGCATTATATGCGAAGGAGTTTTATCAACAAAAATCCTTATCCAAATAAATATGTTATTAATCACAAGTATTTAAATGTAAACAAAATTGTCCTTGACATCACTTGATTTCAATCAACATCGTAGGAGATATCATAATTTTAAAATAACTCCGTAACAAAATAAGTAGAAAATTCATTACTTATACCACCTCTCTCTCTTAGGTGACGCAGACGAAGTAGCGCGGGTCAACTATATTATAAAGCTAAAGAGTTTTTTTGTTTGGTTGAACGCGCTAATCTCAGGAACTAGATACTGGTTCGAATAGAAAAAATATTTTAGTATTGGATAGCCCATTTATCGAGGAAGGCTTAGGCTATCATAACATCACGTTATGATCCATAGGAGCAAAGCGAAAAGAACAAAAGTCAGAAAGAACGCTAAGCGATAACAAAGTTAAAGCGCGGGCGAGCAACGGGATGCGACGCGATGGGTGGGCCGAAATTTCACACGGACGAAGTCGCAGGCAGAAGCTAGTAACTAGATATCTCGGGATTGGAGCCCTTTCCTTGCATAGCATTGAGTGTGACTATGAATGATAGGCTGAAAAATGATATGATAGGCAACGGTGTGGTTAAAAAGAAGACGTAGTGACAAAAATTGAAAAGAGTAAGCTTAGATGGTTTGGTCATTTTGAGAGGATGAATGAAAGGCGGCTAACAAAAAGTATTTACAAGGCAGATGTGAGTGGAAATACCGGGAAGGGACGCCCTAGGAGGATATATTGTAACCTAATTGGTTGTTTTTCAGAAAGGTCAGGGCCTCAAGTCTGCTATTACAATAGTGTCAGAATGGTCTATCATTGATTTCATAATTGTTGATTTTGACAAGTTTGGTATTCTACTAATATAATGGCGTCATTATGACTTTCCAATGGTCAGCCACTGACACTCCATTGAAAGAATTGGTAATCTCGTACATAATGACAAATGAAACTTCCTACTGAACTTCCAACTTCCTACAACTTCAGATTGCTTATAACACTAATAAATAATATGTAAATATATATATAAATGAAATCTGGCATGAATAAATGTTAAAAATGCCATTGTAATACAATTCTATTACGAGACCATTGACCGACCAATGATCGACCATTATGAATTTAGCAGATTACGAACTTTTAGAAAAATGACAATGGGATCGTGTTGGAGTGACGAATTTATAAAAATAGCAGACTTGGGCTCCAGGTGAGGAGAGGGCAGCGGTACTAAACCAAGTTCTTTAAATATTGGCCTGCAAGATTATTTACGAGTATACTAACCATATGAGGGTACTCGTTCCGTTGAGTGTCATATCCTCCAGCAATTACAGTTTCAAGCTTCTTGGGATTGCTATAACACATAACACTATCATCCAGTTCTGCTAATTCAGTGTACTTGTTACATTTGACTTGTCTGTAGAAGTTTTCAAGACATTCTAAAAGAAAAAATACATTTTTAATTATAACTGCGGGGCCATCGCGTAACATACTCACAACGGCAATGCCTTTCTTTCTGAGTTCATCAACATTCATTGCGTTATTCACAAAAATGTAAATTATGAATTAGGTATGTCCGTCTGTCTGTCTGTCCGCGGTTTAGATCAGAGACTCTTAGTACTAGAAAGATTTTATTTGTCTCTATACATACCTATTTATCACGCCGAAAAAGTGGTAAAATAATATCTTGAAATATGTATATATCTTTTTAGGGTACCTCCCCTAAACGTAAAGCGGGGATGATATTTTTAATGTCCAGTGACTGTGAAGAGTTTGACGTCGAGCAAAGAGCAAAAGACATAATAGATAATCTTTTGCCGCCAAAATCGCGGAAGATTTACCCAAAAACTTAGGAAAGTTTTATGGACTGCAGGAATAAAATTTATTCAATGTTTTTGTACTAAATTAACTATTTTCACGCACTCAAAGTGAAAAGTACAGTTTGCATCTCGAGACTAAACGCCAACTTAATATACCCTCGGTTTCATTGACTCCCTCGCACGCTCGGGATTCAAATCACCTCTGGTATATTATGGCTTCGTTTAGTCCCTCGATATAAAATATACTATTATTTTTGTATGAAAATTTTATAAATGAAAATGTGATGAATTATTAAAAGTCATTGCATTTCCTTCTCAAACTTCTGACTTTGTTCATTCTTCCTTTCATATTCAGTCTATTCTTTTCTGGAATGCGCTTCCTCTGGATATCAGGACGGCCACCAGTCGGTATGCATTTAAGCGGAAATTGCGGAGTTATTTTCATAACAAGTAGAGTCAACCCAATCATCTCTTCCCATTGAATTTATATATATATATATTATATAATAAGTAAGTATTTATACGTTATAGTAATATGTATGCATGTCTATTATAAGTTTACTACATATTTATGTACTTGTGTATCTATTTTATTTGTTATCTTTTTAATATTTTTATTATTATTATCTCCTCTCCTCCCTATTAATTAGAGCACCTGCCATCTTATCTCTTCACTACCCTTGGTTGACTGGTAGAGAATGCCTATGGCATTAAGTCCGCCTTTGTACCTTATTGTGTGTGAGAAGTTTAAATAAATAAATAAAGATTTTGTTTATGATGTTAGTATTATAGTCTTCAGGAATAAACAACAACTTTGAATGACCCAATGACCTTGTATATTTGTATAGCTATGGAAGCAGGATATAGAAGACTTACCGTCACTAGCGTCTGCGTAGTTATGAATCAAGAATCCGAAGTCATAGTGACTGAAACATAAAAAACAGCCATATTAATTTAGAACTGGCATATTTCTTTTGAAGTCAAAACTTCTTGTTGAGCGGTTTTTGGTAGGGGAAAAACTTATGGGTTCGTCATCGTCACCGAACGCTTTCCATGACCTATTTATGTATACTGTACATATATGTGTACTTTTTGGGTGAACAAAAATCATGGAACTCGCGTCATCGTCACCGAACGCTTTCCATGAGCTATATGTATAAAAGAACAGTTATTCCAAGGTTTTGTGTTTTCACTTCTGTCGGCAGTCTCTATGACTGCGATATTTTT
The DNA here is from genome assembly GCA_947523025.1 of Dryobota labecula. NCBI lineage: Eukaryota > Metazoa > Arthropoda > Insecta > Lepidoptera > Noctuidae > Dryobota > Dryobota labecula. The sequence continues at coordinate 11,152,454 of OX383312.1, forward strand.
AATTTCCAGAGGGCTGGCCTATTTCTTGGCCAAAGAATCAGTATTGCAAACCGGGACCCTATTACTAAGAATACGCTGTCCGTCTGTCACCAGGCTGTATCTCATGAACCGTGATAGTTAGACAGTTGAAATTTTCACAGGTGATGTATTTCTGTAGCCGCTATAACAACAAATACTAAAAATAGAATAAAATAAATTTTTAAGGGGCTCCCATACAGCAAACGTGATTTTTTTGCTCGATATTGATAACGGCAACAGGTAGACGCTTGAAATATTCACAGAGTATTTAGTTATAATAGTCACTTTAAAAATACATAATTAAATTAAAATAAAACAAATATTTATGGGGGGCTCCCATACAACAATAACGTTTTTATAGATAACTAGCTTTTGCGCGCGGCTCCGCCCGCGTGGATGTCGGTTATCGCGTAAAAAAGTAGCCTATATCCTTCTCCATATCCCAGGCTATAACTCTGCCAAATTTTATGACGATCGGTTCAGCGGTTTAGGCGTGAAAACGTAACATACAGACAGACAGATAGACAGACAGATAGACAGACAGACAGAGTTACTTTCACATTTATAATATTAGTATGGATGGTAGGGAACCCTTCGTGCGCGAGTCCGACTCGCACTTGGCCGGTTTTTTATAGATGTCAGTAGAACAATTTTTTTTTTAACACAGCTGGTGGTCATTTTAAGTAAGAATAAATCTTGGCACGTTTTTTTTTAATATATTTTATTTTAATTTTATATCCGGCCCCCAAATTACCGCGCGGTTTCTGAAAACGGGCCAATTTTGCGTCCCCAGGTTTTTTCGGGGACACCGGGACGAAGAACCGAAAAAAGGGATGGACCCGTTCAAAAAACGTATGGTCACTTTGTTCATACAAAATGTACGAAAGTGATCTAGGAGAATTTGTGCAAAGCGTTGTTCATACAAAATGTACGAAAGCGATCTAGGAGAATTTGTGCGAAGCGTTGCGTTGCGATGCGGCCAGCCCAAATGTGCACGAGCCTTATTGCAATGAATTAGAAACAGAAGCCTAACACACTATCGGTAGGAATCGGTTTCATTTTTAACCGACTTTAAAAAAAGGAGGAGGTTTTTTTTGTATGTTTGTTACGCGATTACTCCGCCAATTATGAATTGATTTTGATGATTCTTTTTTTAATTGGTAGGGCATACTTAAGAAGTGGTCCCATATCAATCATCCCATACCATACCAATCATGATCTAAATTAATTTAGCACTTTTTGAAAAAAATCAACAATAACAAAAAATATGTACACAGATGAATATTGGAAGGGGACCCCGAATTTGGTCGCATATAAATTTTGAAAAAAATTCATTGTAATGTATCACCACGCATAACTTTTCACTAGTGTAACGTGTGGGGTATACCACAACTAAAAAGTGAAAAATAAAAAACTTTTTACAAAAAAAAAAGACAATCGATATCAAAATAAAAAATTAAACAAAAAAATTGAAAAATAACTTTTGTAAAAAGTTTTAACAATTCAATAACATTCATTGCGTTATTTACGTCGTTGATAAGACAAATTTTTCGAACATACGAAGCAATGGTTTTCCAATTTGTTTAAAAATTATTCAGATTGCCATTTGTTTAGTGTTTCGCAATTAGGGACAGTTCTAATTCAAATTCTGGAACAATTACTCCGTTGCGGCGCGGCCCGACGCGACTCATTATGAGATTTGACACAATTTTTCAATGCGGCGCGCTGCGGGCCGTAGCGGCTGTAATGTGCGCTTAGCTTAAAAACGCTCACCTTTCTTGAACAGCACGACAGTCTGGGCAGCACACTATTGGCTTCAATACATTCAGTGAGCAAAACTGAAATCAATAAATTTTGAGAGTATAGTTTTTGACGTGAATACGTCTTTTTTGCTTTTATTAAATCAATGTCCCTAGCCTTTTCCCAACTATGTTGGGGTCGGCTTCCAGTCTAACCGGATGCAGCTGAATAGGTACCAGTATTTTACATGGAGCGACTGCCTATCTGACCTCCACAACCCAGTAACTGGGTAACACGATACCCCTTGGTAAGACTGGCTGTCAGACTTGGGCTTCTGATGACCCGTAACGATTGTCAAAGATCCACGAATGACGGCCGGGACCAACGGCTTAACGTGCTTTCCGAGGAATTGAGGAGTCTCGGTATGTAAAGATGGTCACCCATCCACGGACCAACCCCGGCAAACGTAGCTTAACCTGACGGATCGACCCGTGCGGCTGTTATTACTTAGCCACGAGCTCCTCGAATATAAATACTCCTCCTTTAAATTTGCTTCTATAGTGGGAGGTAATTCAGAAAACTGTTGATAATGAAATCGGGGGATACAGTTTGGTGTTGCAGCTAAATATCTATCATCTATATCCAAAATTTAATTACACCACTCGATAGCTAAAGTATCAAAGAATTCGTTACGCGCGACAGACAGGGAGGCGCCGCCATTTTGAAGCCATTTCGTTGCGTCACATAATTTTCGTTTGGTAATTTGTGTCGAGACAAAATGTACGTCGTAACTTCTCCGAGGAGAAGCTACGACGTACATTTGAGTTTCAGTCGTCAGTTATCGTCAAGATCTATTGATTGTGTATATAAAACATTACTGTGAAATGGTTATATTGAATATAATATATGGAGTCAAAAAATAAATATTTATGTATATTTTTTTTTCTTTTTGAAGATGTCATCTCATAGTGTAACCACGAGGGGTTCGGACTCTTTAACCGGGCTATCCTGTGGTGCCTTAAGCTCCTAATAGAAATTTAAGGCCTCCAGCCAGGGCATACTTATAAACTATCCGACTGCACGCTAAGGGCACTCCCTGTGGGGTACGAACCTCGTCTTAGGGCAGAGTTGGGGAGAGAAGGATGGCAAGGGGGCGTTGGCGGTAAAATAAATAATGAAATGGCAGCCTATATAGGTATACCTACTGGCTAGAAGGGAACTCGCTCGTTCCCTGGCTACTTCGTGAAACTGCCGGTTTAGGTATGACGACGTTCGGTAATGTAATGGTTCGAATCCAAGTCGAAATAGTGAACTCTTTTTGAAGTATTCTTTAGATTATTCGTAACGAATTTAATGTTGTAGCAGTGTAACATTTTAAAACTTGAAGGGTTAGCACATACCGACGCTGTGTGTACCTTTGGAAATTTAAACGTTTTCATATTCGCCCAAACGGGATCACATTTGGTCAGTTTTGTGCAGATGCCTTCGGAGCCGTCTCTCAATACACACGACGTGCCTGCAAGATAAAAACATTTTTAAGGCAAAAAATAATGTAAATGCAAACAGCAACGTACGGAACCCATAGGCTGAGGCTACATTAGGCCGTGACGCGACCTGCGATACGTGAGCGATTAAAACAAATAAATGAATGCTCACGTATATGGCTACACCGTACATCAAATATTACTAGCGATTTTTGATTTCTTTATGCGATGGGAACAACATTACTGTAATCACGGCATCGGCTACATCAATATATCAGCGAAATTTAAGTGATAAAAAAAAAAAACTCACTTGCACGACTAGTTCAATGAATCGCTCTTGCTAATTCGTTGTGTAGTATGTGTACTGTAGCCATGTCATCGCCGAATATACGCCGGATTGTCGCTTATAATGTAACCATACCTTGTTTATCTCATTTCGCTCTTCCAGTCGCATTGTAAATCGCAGCCTACTGTAGCCTCAGCCTTAGTGCGCGAGTTTGAGTCACACTTGGCCGAATTAATTAAAAAAAAACTGTTACCTCCAAAACCATAATAGGAACAACTCGCCTGGTAGTTATTACTTAATTTTTTTTTAATAATGTTATCGGGCACCCTGTTTTCCTAAAGATGATATCTTTCCTTAAGGCCCAATTTTACGAAACTCTGTGAGACATTAAGGCCCAATTTCACCAAACGTTGTCAGACATTAATCTCAATTTCACTAAACTTTGTCAGACATTAAGCTCAAGTTCACCAAACTTTGTCAGACACTAAGGACCAAACTCTAACAGACATTAACGACATTATCTAGACAATTAATTTTTAAATTTATTTATCTAAGTCAGACGTATTACATAATTATGTTAAGTAGTAGGTATACTTAAAAATTATATTAGTAACCAAAAATTAAAATAAATGCCGCAATAATACTGTTTAACTAAACATAAGTGTAGTTCAGGTTCAAATATTAAAAAAAACTGTAAAATCAAAATATATAATAAAATAATAAGTTAAATCGCAACATAGAAGAAACGAGGAATCGATACAAGAGAAACTCTTACTGCCGAATACTCAAACGCAATTCAATTTTAAGTCGCCGTTAAGTCTAATGCTGTCTCTGTCACTTTAAACTGTTTTGTAGCGACAGAAACACTTATAAGAACGTCTTAAAGTTAAGTAACGTTTGAGTATTTGGGCATTAGGCCCGTATTACAGAACCTCACTCAAAACTCAAGCATTACTTAAAACCCGTTTAAAGCCATTTGATTGGTTGAAATTAGTTTTAAGTAATGCTTGAGTCTTGAGTAAGGTTCTGTAATACGGGCCTTAGTGTGGGGCAACGTTTAAAAAAAAAAACAAAAAAAGAACTAAGGAACAGAGCTGGGCGCGCGAAACAGGGTCCAACCTTAAAAGATGATCAACAAGGTGATCCATTTGAAAATAGAATAGAAACAAACCCACTCTCGATAAATATAATAAATAGTCTTTTAAAAAACTCCATTTCATTATTTTCATAATCTCGATGTTTTTCAAATTGCCGTGTAACAGTTACAAGCATTTGTTCATGAAAATACTATTAGAAACATGTTTCACTATAATTATTTGACATAATTGAAAGTAGAAACAGTTTTCTATTGACAAACTGATAATCAGACAGATAGTACTGAAAAAGACTGACGAGTATTGAGTATGAACGTGTTGATGGGAAGAGTGATCAAAGACAAGATAGATGGAATGTCTGATGGATGATAAAACATGTTTAAGAATGCGTGTTTTTGCGAGGAAGCAAAAAAAATTGCACCGACCTCAAGGAACATAAGAAAAATGCAGAAAGAATGAGAAAAATAGGCAGACGATCATTAATTTACGTAAATTGCATGGGCAGCATTCAGCGTCCCTCTTTTTGCTGCCAAAATAATATACCGCGATCAGCATAGATTAGTGATCAATTTAATTGTATAATTTTTTCTTTTTTTTTCTGTGATTAATATATTTACTATAACTCACACACAGATTTATTATAATTATATTAATTTTTTAGGAAAATCATATACATTGTTTGTAAGTGAGCACCATGATTTATCGCATTTATTAATTTGTCTGTCATTACATCCCTTTTCATTCTTTTTACCTAGATTTATTCTAGGTACATCGTCTTCACCTATAATTATTAATTAATAATATAAGTAGACAAACTACTGTTAACATTTTAAAAGAGTAAGTATGGAGTGTCGCCCATTTTTCTCCATACGTATCTTCTCTCATCTACCTTTTGGAAGGGGCGACTAGAATCAATTAACTATTTTTGTAATTTTTGACGTTCAGAAGTGCCATATAAGTGCCTATTTGAAATAAATGATTTGACTTTGCCTTTGATCTATGGTGATCACCAGAAATTGGTGATCACTATGTTGTTGTGAATATGTCAATTTCTCCATAGATTGTTCATTTTGACCTTCTGAAGCTAGTTTCAAAGCTATATCTAAGGCAAATGCCTCATAGAATGAAATAAAATGAAGGGTGCCGGCGTAATTACAGGCATAATTGGCACATCTTAGCTTTGTATCTGGGATAGCAACGCACATGACACCTGGAGGTGACCACTTACCATCAGCTGGACTTGGTGCTTGTTTGCGAAATCTTAACTATTTAGATTTGGAAAGAGTTACATACCTTCATACCTACCTACATCATGGGGACCCGAGCCTATCATACCCATCCCCTTCAACTAATTACGCAGGTGGCTACAGGATTTCACCCACACAAAAGCGGAGAACTGGTGGACCTCGACACCGGGCTGCAGTCAGTCCAGAGAACCTATGCCATCCTTGGACGGTAGGCTGACCAGGCGCCTTTTACGCCTGGACAGGAACAATCTGCGCCTGGTGACGGGGACCATCACGGGACACTGCTCGCTAAACAAACATTTCCACACAATAGGGATAACGGACAGCCCTCTGTGCAGGGCCTGCATGGAGGCGGAAGAAACCGTTGCGCATGTGCTCTTCGAATGCACAGGCGTAACCCAGATTAGAACAGAAACACTCGGGGCACCCAGATCTTTTACCGATGTTCTGAACAGACCAGGAGACGTGTTTAGCTTCTGGAAGGAGGTGGGCTGGTTGGAATAACCACCGACGGCTGCCGTATCCCACGCACAATAGTCTGCCGTGCTAATGAAGAACGCAGTAACTCGATTTTGCCGCTTTCGAGACTTTTATTTTTGATTATTGAATTTGTTATGATTTTTAGTTATAGCATTCTTGCTTACTGAAAAACCGAGTTCCTGAAGGATCAATAAAAAGTTGCTTAGGAGATTTAATAGATTTCAATTCGCTGACTCCAAATATATAACTCAACGAATGTATAACTCATAATCGTCCAAAATCGATTTACTGCGTTCTTCGTTAGCACGGCAGTAGTCCATCTTAAGGACTAAGTGCCGAAACCAAACCCTCTAACATAGATAGAACATACCTTCCATCTGGCTGGTTATAACATTATGACACCGTAGAAATAAAAATAATATAACAGCTGTTGGCTTTAAATACATTTTTGAGCACACACGTCCATTTAGCGTAGGTAACGAGCGCGTTTATACTTGTGTAAGATTATTAATAGTGACGTTGAAGAGATAAGGTTTTTCACAAACATGTTAAAGTTCGGCATAATAGTTATGCAACTGTTGTATAATAAGGGGTATTAAAACACGAATGTGGGTTAATAGTATCACATGAGTGTTTTAATACCTAATTATTACAGTTGCATACAAGACTTTATCTACACCCATGACATGAATCCTCTATAAAAGGTTCTGAAACAGTTTTTGCAATACTAATATCGAACAAAAATGGCGGATACGACGCTATGGTATAGTATAGTGAAACGCGCGTGCGTGCCAATGTTCTTTTTTTGAAATTCATAAAGATACCACGAATTGATTAGTGAGAATGGAAGGGTGGATGATGATCCCTTCCTTACTCATCAAACAGATGAGTAAGGAAGGGATCATCATCATCATCATTAAAAGTAAAGGAGTTGCATTATGAAATTCAGTACAACATTATAACTCCCGTTTGGATGCTATTATGGTTACTATGACACTGGGTGTTTTAATGTTGGCAATAATCTAACTGTTTCAGAAAATTTTATAGAGGATTTATAGCATGGGCGTAGATAAAGATATATAATTCTCAAAATAAAAGAACGTTACAGTTCACTTAACATATTGAGGAAAGTAGGATAAAAATAAAAGTAAGTGCGATTCTCTGTGTTCACAATAAGAAAATTAAGAGTTCAAGGTGACAATCGGTATTGTTAGTGTTGTTTTCCAACGTGTTCTTCTAGGGCTTTTTTAAATTTATAAAGGTGTCATTATTGGTTACATCATCAGGTAGTTTATCATACAGTTTTGCTCCCTTGTATAGTATATTTTTTCTTCCATAGTTCTGGGTGGTCTTAATTATAGTGTATCTCGTCGTCTTCCGTTGTATATGTAAGTTTTCTTTTTAAAGTTTAATCGTGAATGTGTACCTTTTGTTATGATTTTATGTATTAGAGTGTATGTTTTTAGTATGTATAATTGGTTAATTTTAGGTATTTTTGTATCATTGTAAATTTTGGTGGTTGGTGTTAAGTAGTCATAGTTAGAAAGTGTTTTTATTTCTTTATTTTGCAGAACTTGTATTTCATGGACGTTGGATTTTGCTGCAGTTCCCCATATCTCGACGAGATATTCTCTAAGGGGTCTAACAAGAGCGTTGTAGATCGTTAAGCGAACTTTTTTAGGAATGCAAATAGACATACTGCGTATGGCTCCAATCAGAGGAGATATTTTAGACTTAATATGAACAATATAGGATCTTAAAGTTAACTTTGTATATAAAATGATACCTAAATATCTTTCGCTGTTTGATTTTGTAATTTTTTCTTTGTTTATTGTTAGTTGGATTTGATTAAGAATTGTCTTGTTTTTTGCAGCAAAAACCATGTATGCGGTTTTCTTTGGGTTGATAGTTAATATTTGACAGGAACCATTTATTTAAAACATTCAAATCTTTTTGAGCTTCTTTCACGATATCTGGGGGCCAAGTCTACTAATGTACAAACGTTGCAATGGTCTCTTCATTGTGAGATTTTGACAGATTTGCCATACAAACACTGTCAAATACTCACAATGGCGAGACCATTGCAACGTTTGTAAATTAGTAGACTTAGGCCCCAGGTAAGTTGTGACCAAAGTAAAATAGACAAGTGTCATCTGCATGAAGTGTGATACTGCCCGATGTTTTAACACTGTATATGTTGTTAATATAGATCAAAAATAACAACGGTCCTAGAATAGATCCCTGTGGGATTCCTTATGTTAATTTGGCAGGTAAACTTTCGTAAAGTCTAAGTCTGCCAGGTATAAAGACGAAGGTAAATTATTCTTTCAAAGATTTTGGAGAGCACCGGCAGTACGGATATCAGACGACAACTGCCCGGATCAGTCCTGCTTCCAGATTTTAAAACCGGGGTATATCCCTATTGGGAAATATCCCATGTTCGAGGCATTTATTTATACAGAGATGGCCGTTGGGGCCAAAAGGTTCTGGAGTGGCGACCGCATACCGGAAGACGTAGCGTAGGAAGGCCTCCCACAAGGTGGACTGATGACCTTGTGAAAGCCGCAGGAATCCGCTGGATGCGGGAAGCACGGAACCAGTCGGGGTGGCGGTGCTTGGGGGAAGCCTATGTCCAGCAGTGGACGTCTTTTGGCTGAAATGATGATTATGATGACATACCCTAGTATCATTTTTTGTTGGCATTTAGTTGGGCCACTTACAGAGGTAAGTGGCCTAACTAAATGCCAAAAATGCTACTAGGGTAATTAAGTAAAAATTTTAGAAGTTTCCGTTTCTCAGAATAAGAACGCCAAAGTTGGCCTTTTCACGCAAAAATCACGGTCGAAATTAAATAATAATAATAAATGAAATAATATATTTGGTAATTGAAAAACAAAAAAATAGTACTTTGATTTAAATTTAATAAAATAATCACGAAAAACCTCTAGAAATGAGATATTGCCAGCAGGGCTTTAAATAACGGTAAATTTTCATAACGTTACCTTGTATTGACAGAGTTAACGTTATTATTAAAATAACGGTAATCGATTTAACGTTATTAATGCGACTATTAATTTTATCGTTATTTTAAACGGGTGAGATGTAAGTAGTGGGGCCTGAGGCGTGCGGCGCGGCGGGAGCCCGCCCTCGTTTTCTGATGCCGTGCCGATCAAAACGTTGCCTGAATCTGCCTGATTCTTACCCACAGAACGGCAACGTAGCTAAATTAACGTTAGTTATCCTATTTTTGTTAATGTTAATTAACGTTATATTACTGGTAATGTTATCAAGTAACGTTAAATTTTTGTAACGTTAGTAGGTATAACATTGAAATTTACCGTTACGTAACGGTTATTATTTTGTTATTTGGTAACGTTAACAAGCCCTGGTTGCCAGCCCGGTACGAACAAAAAAAAAAAAGGTTTGACACTCCATCATTTTATTTTATACAGTGTGTATAATGTCAAGCACTGGTCTTATCTCCTCAAGGCCACACGGTGCTCTCAATCCAAGGCACATAGTAGGAGACTCTGTTGTACACGCCGAAACCGCCGCCAAACCCGCAGGACTTGCCGTGTGACGTCACACCTATGATTGTGTGCACACACGATGATAGCTCTGAGAGGACCTGGAGGGGGCCACCGCTGTCGCCCTGGGGGTAGAAAAAATGGGATTTCATTTTAAGAGAGCGCACACCTGGGGCCTAAGTCTACTAATTTACAAACGTTGTTTTGGTCTCGCCATTGTGAGTATTTGACAGTGTTTGTATGGCAAATCTGTCAAAAACTCACAATGAAGAGACCATTGCAACGTTTGTACATTAGTAGACTTGGCCCCCAGGGCCTCAAGTCTGCTATTACGATAGTGTCAGAATGGTCTATCATTGATTTCATAATTGTTGATTTTGACAAGTTTGGTAATCTACTAATATAATGGCGTCATTATGACTTTCCATTGGTCAGCCACTGACACTCCATTGAAAGAATTTGTAATCTCGTACATAATGACAAATGAAACTTCCTACTAAACTTCCAACTTCTGACCGACCAATGATCGACCATTATTAATTTAGCAGATTACGAACTTTTAGCAAAATGACAATGGGATCGTGTTGGAGTGACGAATTTATAAAAAATTGCAGACTTGGGGCCCAGTCCACTAGTCCTTAAAAAAATATTATCTCGTGACTGAGGAGGAATTATGAAAAACGGCTCAATCAGGAACCTCGGTAAGTGTGTCTAGAATTTTCTAATACCTTTTATTTTTATTTTTTTTATTTTAAGATGGGTTTGCTCTTACTCTAGTCTAGGTCAGAGGTGACAGAGGCAAAAGTCGAAGATGGAGTGAGCTTACCCAGAAGAAGCCTGAACACTCTAACTTTGAATATATTAGGGTTATATGCGTTCGGAAACACAGACGCAGGCAGAGAGATCCACTCCTTTGCTGTGCGCATTATAAAAGACGTTTGAAAAGGCTTAGTGCAAGTTTGTGGAATATCAACTAGGTAGGGGTGGTAACTTGCAGTGCGTCTAGATGTCCGATGGTAGAAAGGGGCCGGTGGAATGAGTTCGTGGAGTTCATGGGCACACTCGCCGAAGTACAATCTGTAGAAGACCTACAAGCAGGTTGCCGCAGAGTTAGGTTTTATAACGTTTCATATTGAGACACGAAGCAATAAAATACGATCTAGAGGAATGTGGCCGTTTTCCTTTAGATCGAATTTTGTTGTTTCGTGTGCACAGACTGCCGCCAAGAAGCTGGGCATCCTAAATAAGGTGAGGCGATAATTCACATCTGGACAGCTTTTAGGTTTGTACAAAGCACAGATTCGTTCCTGTATGGAGTATTGCAGCCACTTATGGGATGGCAAATACCAGCTTGCTGCAGTTGACTCGGTGGAACGCAGAGCGAAAAGGCTTATAGGCGAAGAAACGTTGGTGTCTAGACTTCACAGCCTGGCTCATCGGCGTAATATTGCTTGCCTGTCGGTCTTCTACAGACTGTACTTCGGAGAGTGTGCGCAGGAGCTCCACGACCTGATCCTACCATCGCCCTTTTATTACCGGACTACTAGACGTACTGCAGGGTGCCATGCGTACTTGGTTGATATCCCGTCCAGTCGTACTCAGTGCTTCTCCTCTACATTTATCATGCGCACAGCCAAAGTGTGGAACTCTCTGCCAGCGTCTGAGTTCCCTTCCATATATAACCCGTCTGCCTTCAAAGCAAGAGTGAACAGGCATCTTCTGGGCACGCTCGTTCCATCATATACCTCAACCATCGCTTTCCATAACGCGAGATCGAGATCAAGAGCAAGCTCTAACATTTCTTACTTAAAGCTTAAAACATGTTATGTAGACTTACCTCACAAGTATCATTAATCAGGTCCTTATCTCCGTAGCACATTTGTGTGGTGTGGTTATAACCACGCAGGAGCAGTCGGTGTGGTGGGTAGAACGCTGTGCATTCAGACTCGCTGTAAGCACTGAGAACAACCTGGAAGATTGAGAGAAAATAATTTTGTTACTATTGATTTTCATTAGATTCGAACTGGGGCCTTACTCCCGATAACGATTCGAGTTTGATTTTGTTTCCGATTCGAACTCGATTTAAAACCTTACTCCCGAACCAATTCGAATCGTAAACCAAGATCACTCGAACCTATGTCGATCTTGAACGACGCTGATATTTCAGCGTCGTTTTTTGCGTATCCGGCGGATTACGTCATCGTAAAGTGCTCCATGTCTTTTAGGTAGTTATCTCACTCGATCTGAATAAAATAGCTTCTTTGATATCGTGTAATTTGACGTTTAGTTTTGATCCAATAACTCGATATCTATCAGTCGGATGGCGTGCGGAGTATGAACTTTTCGATCCTAACGAATCTTTCGATCGAAGTTAGTTTCACTTCGTGATGATTCAAGAGTATGGATCAGCATTTAATTCGAATTCAATTCGATTGATTCAGAACTCGATGCCGTCGGGAGTAAGGCCCCAGAAACGAGTTCGAATCGGAAACAAAGTCAAACTCGAATCGAGCGTGCTCTCAGGGGCCTCACCGAAAAGGTGAGGCCCCTGAGAGCACGCTCGACTCGAGCGTGCGGCGGCGGGGCGGCGCGTGCGGCGTTCCTGTTAAACATATGCGCAATTGCGCACCTTCGCGAGTGCCCTGAGTGGCGGCGAGCGGCGCGGCGCGGGGAGCGTGCTTGTTTGCGGTGAGCGGGGCGTCGAGCGTGGCGTCGCGTGCAGTTCAACCAGCAGTGTTTGCGTAGAAAATTCCCCACACAGCCTTCTTTGTTTAATTATCGTGTTATAAAAATATTTTAACCACACATTTTCATCTAAATACATATCAAGGGAAATACATACAATGATGGGTTCCGTAATTGGGATGAATTTATCCCAAGAACAAACTTAATATTGCAAATTTAATGTAAGTTGGTCTACTATTACTCGCACACCAAAAATAGCACTTCCAAGCTTAATATTATGCAAACGGATCTTTGAATAAAAAAATGATTTTCACAAACCCGCAATATTTTTGAACGGCCTATCCAACGATATCCTACACCATGGGATAGACGAGAAAAAATATAATCATCCTTACTTTACGTGTATGGGAGGTACCCCAAAAATATATATTTCAAGATTTTATTTTACCACTTTGTTGGCTGGCGTCACTAATATGTATCCCCATACTAAATTAAAGCTTTCTAGTACTAAGATTCTCTGAGCTAAGCCGCGGACAGACAGACAGACAGACGGACATGGCGAAACTATATAAGGGTTCCTTGTTGACTACGGAACTCTAAAAATGGAACAAAAATTCACAGAATGGTACCCAAAAGGAATGGAAAAACACGTAGAGGAAGACAGGTGAAGAGGTGGGAGGATTATCTGCCAAGCGTTGGCAAAGAACTGTAGACTGAAATAAATGGAGGGAGATAGAGGAGGCCTATGTCGCAAGACAGCCTGACCTGGTAGTTGATAATACCTAGTTTACTAGCATAGGGTTAACAAGCAGAGTAATATAATTAAATGTAATGTCATTAGTTTAGAACAATGTTAGGAAAATGCAATTATTCAATCACCGAATATTTGAATGACATGCTGTTATAGAGGCCATGAGCGTTTTAAAAACTGCTTCTGAGTTAATTTTAGAGCAGTTTTTTAGGCCACTGTGGCTCTCATGGCCTCAGAGAGCCAGAGTGGCTGGTGTAAGTTGACGCGGCTTTTCGAAGGACCATATGCGGGAATATAATTTTATGCGGGGTGGAATATTGGACGACACACAGAATTGAGCAAAAAGGGAATATGAGGTATTTGAGGTGACGAGTAAGATAATAGGAGTGGATGGACTTACTTGGGAATCTTCTGGACGAAGCACGTTGGCGTATTTTCTTACTTTCCTTGTGATGCAGTTTCGCTTGATATTTTAAATGTCACTCTTGTGTCGGCCAACACTTTTATAGAGTTTAGAGTTTTTGATATATTAGCGGATTAATTTATGCGACGATGCATTGCGTGAACGTTGAGTTAGAACAGCAATTCAAACGAGCGAGTTTTCTCTCAAATCACAGTTGATGTGTGCAGCGATTGGCTTACGCTGCAGCGAAAGCGCCTCTGATTCGGTGCGTGCGATAAGCGTCCCTCTCGTTCTGTTGTATGGGAATTGGGAGGGAAGGAAATAAAGCTCAAAACTGCGGTCGGAAATGTTATACTAAAAACTTAGTTTTAAGCTTGCGCGAGCAGTGGCCTAACTGTATTTTTTCAATACTGATTTTATTTAAAAAAATTGCTTCCGAAGTAAGTTTAGAGTAGTTTTTTAGGCCACTCTGGCTCTCATGGCCTCTATAACATTTCTGACATTGCATTCGTAAAAAATAATGATCTTCCTTATTGAATTTTAAGGACATATTAAAATTTCTTTAAAATTCTTTAAATAATTAAGAGCTGACAATTTTCATTTTATTACAATAACTGCGGACATTTTTATTTTAAATTTTTTATTTTTTCTCACTACACTTCATTTTTCTAACCGACATAATCATAATCATTTATTAATTTGCGAATATGGGTACAAAAGATAAGGTCTTATACAAACAATAATGTCCATTAGCCATATCCTACCATAAGGCATGCAAATTTACAAATACACAGGTATCTATGAAAACTAGAATTTAACAATAAAAATACATTATTTAAAATATCGTAACATTATAGAATCCTGTCCAGCAGTGCTATTCTGTAACCATCTCACCGTGAAAACTTAGGTGAAGTGAGCGTGAAGTGAGCTGTCAACAGTGTCAAGCTCAAGCTCAAGTGATGCTTGTGTGCTTGATGCTTCAGTGTCAAGCTCACTTCACTGAGTTTTCACGGTGAGATTTTTACAGAATAGATCGGCAGGTGGAATTACACATCACTTCAAGCTCACTTCACCTAAGTTTTCACCGTGAGATTTTTACAGAATTGCTCTACTGTAAATGACATTGTTCAATGTGATTGAAAATTCTTATTGCGATAGATGATCTAATTTATTTATTGTTTATTTGTGGTTCATACAGGATAAGGTTAACCAGTGCGCAAATTTCTTTTGGTGGTTCAGTATCAGTAATAGAACAGATTTCCATTACTTGTCCAATACTCTTTTTTGGTCCACTTGAAATATGGATACAATCTATTCGTAATAATATCAATGGGCTTGCGCACAGCTGATCGGTACTTACTACTGCGTTTCGCTTCACTGACCGCGCCACCGGCGCGTTGCGCGACGAGTATCCATACCCCCGACCAGTATACCAGTCTCATAATAAACGTCTTTCGTTAACGATAACTTCATTTTTTTGTACTAAGACATATCAAAATAAGAAATAGGTGTATAATAAAACACGTTTAAGTTCAATATGTCAAAATTTGTGCACTGATTAAAAACTTTTCCTGTATATCTAATATATTTTTTGTTTTAATTATATTGCATGTATTACTAATTTTGTACGACCTAGAGATAAAACATAGCGCCCTCAATGTATTACCAAATAAGAACTTATAATGTACCTATGTTTTAACAATAAATAAATGAATCTGAATATGAATTCAGAATTTATTTATGTACAAGGGTCAGAGCAAATAAAGGCTACTTTCTATTTATTAGGGTGTTATCACACTGGCGAGTTCAAAGCGAGGCGAAAGCGCATCGGGTTCGCCGCGGGTGCGAAACGAGGTAGCCGCGACTACGTGACGTGATCTCCGCGTTTTTATAATATTGTACACTCGCTTGTCTCACTTTCTCTTGTACAGTCAATTCAATCGCTCTCGTTCCGCAAACGCAGCGAACACGTTGCGTACACAAGGCGTGTTCGTGACGCACACGCCGGGAGCGCGTCAAGCAATCGCCTCGCTGGAATTAAGGGCCATTTAGACGGACAGAGTTTCTCGACTCGAAGATACGATTATCGAAAGAACATTAAAAAAAGTCTCTTCTTGTAAACATTCACGATTGTCACCCTGCCCCTTTGATGACAATAATTGCCTCGCAATAGAATATATCACCGTGTAAACAGAACTAAAAAGCGAGAATTGTATTTCGATTTTTTGTACCAGTCGCTACTATGAGTGCAGTGCGCGAGGGTGTTTTAATTATATCTGCTCTTTTAAGACAAGAATTAATAAAACAAAAACGGAAAAAAGATGTTGGGTTAAAAAATGGATAGCGAGAAGAAACAATTTTGGAGTAAATTCTCCCTATTCCACAAATACTAGTAATTTCTATAAATTTTAATGAACTTGACATTGTCGGCAGTACCAAATTTAAATGATTTTTGTGTCATTTGATAACAAACCCGTAGTAATCACTGAACTCGAATGGCAAATCTCGCACTCAAAAACGGTTCAAACCGATTTGTACGATACTCGTATGAACTTGATAAAATGTCATACGAGATCGTGTATAGACAAGTCGAGAACTCGTAAGCAAAAATCTTCTTACTATGGCCGCTTTCAGAATTGGCTATAATCGCTCACAGCGCTCACATCTTCTCACATGCGTTCAGATTTAGATATTACGATTGTGACAGCCGATGGCTGTCAACAACTCGGAACGCTCGTGAACGCGCTCACGGTGCTCACGCAATGTCAAAACGATATTAGAGTATTTCTCTGTGTATACACCAAAAATGTGTTCTTCTTAGGTTAGGTAGCAACTGTAGCCAGAAGAACAATTTTGAAAATGCCACGATACGATAAGATGCGACTCAAAACATGTCATTTTTGACAGCGCTCACGGCGTTATTAGTAAAAGGCATGGTCGGCGTTATCGCAAGATGGCGAATGTCATGACGTCATCTATGACGTTTCACGGGACATCGTTATCGCGCTCACGCTAATTCGGTACGGGTTTTAGCACGCGAATATCGATATTATCGCAACTCGGAACGCAGGGCTAGAAACGTTCGAGAAATTCTCTCCATCTAAATGGCCCTTTACGCACACATATTTCCAGTACGATATAATAAGGCCCTTAGACTCACAGTTTGTAATGTATCAGCCAAGCTCTGCTGATGACCTAGGGATCCCCATCCAGTCGCAAATGCCACGTTACCGTCAGTTTCGTCAGTGCCCAGGCAAGCCGGCAATATCAGGTGGGTGAATTTTACCCTGGAACGGTAATTAATTATGTTAAGTTTCGGCTTGAATAAACAACTTCTACATCAATGGAACGTATGTCTGAATGAAAAAACAGAACCCTTATAGGATCACTCGTGTGTCTGTCTGTCTATCTCTGTCTGTCTGTCTGTCTGTCACAGCCAATTTGCTCCAAATCTAATAGACCTGTGGCGGCATCTACAACGCCACATGAGAACTACGCATCAACGACCTGACGTCACAAATCCTGCATCGTGCAATCAGAGTTTACCGCGCGACTAGCATATATTATATACAACATCCTGACATCAACGGTCGCGCAGTTACCCACCAGACACAGCACCCGTCTGGTCGGAGGATCCTCCCTTTACCATAGAGTATGAGTGAACTAAACACCCTGTTCCTCATACCTGTGTACTATGTACTATAGACCTACCATTGGCAGGGTAATGTCTTTCATTGACTTGAATGTGCCCTGGCGGCTGAGAGTATGTCATGCTCACTCAGATGATGTCTCGCTGATGGTGGCGTGTGTGTTGGATCATTTAGCTCCCTTCAAAATGGTTTAGCTGAATGGTGCTAATCCATGCGTCATGTTCGTGAACTGGCGCCTTCAGTTGGGATTGGGACTGGTCATCTCTTAGATGCCACCACGGCTTATTTTTATTTTTGAATTGTTTGTTTTTACTCTGGACGCTTTTAACGTGTACGTTTTTATTTTTTATTTTTACATCGTTCTCACATTTCGTTGTAAATTCAACATTATAGATGTAACTAATAATTATTGTTGTAACAATTTAATTTAAAAGAGTGTCCATGGAGTTTCTTGCCCGTTCTTCTCCATAGGTACCTACGCTTTGGAATGGGCATGTAGCTTCATTTTTCTTACTGACCGACTCCTTGACAATTCAAAAGTGCCTGTAAATGGTTTAATTGAAATAAATGATTTGAGTTTGAGTTTGACAATGGACAGTGTTCCACTGCTAGAGGGGCAAACTAGATATGCGACGTCGTGCGTCGCCCTCTTGCGTTACGACGTCGTGCGTCGTCGCAACGCAACGCACTAATGAGGCATCGCCCTTACCTTGCAGTAACCTGGGTTGTGGAGGACAAAAAGACAGTCGCTCCATGTAAATTACTTCAGCTGTTCCAGTTAGACTGGATGCCGACATTAACATATTTGGAAATAGGCCGAGCAGATGTTGATGATCACGTACCATTTATCAGTGACCAGCAGCGCCATGTCATGGTACTTGGATGGAGGCTTGTACTCCGGGTGCACGATAATATCCTTTACATTATACATTTGCCATGTCTCGGGGGGATCCGTGCGTCTATGTATACCTAGCGCTATGTACTTTACTGGACCTCTGTGAACAATAGAAGGTTTTTTGAATATACTTCAATTATTTTAAGATAATACGTGTGGTATCTACAACGCCACATGCGAATTACGCATCAAAGTTCTGACGTCACAAATCCTGCATCGCGCAATAAAAGTTTACCGCGCGACTAGCATTATACAACATCCCGACGTCAACCGTCGGGCAGTAGCTTACCGGACACGACACCCGTCTGTTCGGAGGATCCTCCCTTTTCTATGGAGGATGAGTGAACTTTATATCCTGTTCCTCATACCTCTATATACGTTTATTTTACTTAATGCTATTACTAGAAGTAGAGGAGCTCGTGGCTAAGTAATAACAGCCGCACGGGTCGATCCGTCAGGTTAAGCTACGCTTGCCGGGGTTGGTCAGTGGATGGGTGACCATCTTTACATACCAAGACTCCACCGTGCCTCGGAAAGCACGTTAAGCCGTTGGTCCCGGCTGTCATTCGTGGATCTTTGACAGTCGTTAAGGGTCGTCAGAAGCCCAAAAAGTCTGATAACCAGTCTAACCAAGGGGTATCGTGTTACCCAATTACTGGGTTGTGGAGGTCAGATAGGCAGTCGCTCCATGTAAAATAATGGTATTCAGCTGCATCCGGTTAGACTGGAAGCCGACCCCAACATAGTTGGGAAAAGGCTAGGCAGATTGATTTTACTATTACTAAAAGTATATAGGTAATTTAAAAAAAAATGTCTGTCCGGCTGGACTGACTTCGACGGGACTTTCAATGGCAGATAACTGCATGACGTTGCAGTAACTTTTATTTTAGAAAAAGCCACGCGGGCGATGCCTCGGACATCAGCTAGTAGGTAATAAAATTGGTATTGGTATTGGTAAATTATAGTTTTATAATACTTACGAGTGACGTGTTGACTTGCAATGAGCAGCAGTAAGGATGTACCTATGGCTGATGAGGGTACCTCCACACAGCCACTCAGCTGAATGCACGTCATTTCCGTATCCTAGCAATGCCTGTAAAAATAGGTAACAAGGCTAGAAGAAAAACGTGTGTAAAAAGATGCTATATCATTTTTTATGCTGGACCATCTGGGAACCTGCTGGTTACGGAGATAATAATATAATAATAATGGTTGACGTGTGTCGGGCATGCCACCGTCCGGGTGAGTCCATCAGACATATTATCTCTGGTTGTTCTCGGCTGGCTAACGGCGAGTACTTGCACAGACATAACCTAGTAGCTAGGATTATTCACCAGCAACTTGCTTTGAAATATAAACTTGTGGATTCTGAGGTACCGTATTACAGGTATGTGCCCGACCCAGTTCTCGAAAATGACCATGAGGAAAGGGAAGGACTAGGAAAGCATCCCGAAGCCTGATCACTCACCATATGAGGATACTGCCCCCTCACCGCATCCAGTCCCCCCGCAACAGCCAGAATGGCAGTCAGGGTATACCCATAACAGTGCTGTTCATCGTCCAGGTATCTCTGCACACCCCCAAATAGGCTACAGGGGTAAGGCTCGTCCACTATATATTCTAGGCATTCTGTAAGAGAAAAATTAGGGTCTTTATGGTAGTCTTCACCATCATCATCATTTCAGCCGAAAGTCGTCCACTGCTGGACATAGGCCTCCCCCAAGCACCGCCACCTCGACCGGTTTTGTGCTTCCCGCATCCAGCGGATTCCTGCGGCTTTCATAAGGTCATAAGTCCACCTTGTAGGAGGCCTTCCAACGCTACGTCTTCCGGGACGCGGTCGCCACTCCAGAACCTTTCGGCTACAATGGCCATCTGATCTGCGCGCAATATGCCCTGCCCATTGCCACTTAAGTTTGGCAATTCTTCGAGTTATGTTGGTTACCTTGGTTCTCCTGCGAATCTTTTCATTTCTGATTCGATCACGTAGGGAAACTAAAAAATGGTAGTCTTGCCATCAAGCAAAGCGCACATTACAGTTGTATCATGTCGCAGGGCATCGCATTCCAATATGTAGAAACGAGTACGACACGGCCCGTCTGTAGTGTGTGATGTTTTCACAAGATGTAAACACGAAAGTCACCCAAAGGGATTGCCCTTTGGGTGACTTTTGTACTTTCGGAGAGTGACCCTACGTGATCGAATAAGAAATGAATAGATCCGCAGGAGAACCAAAGTAGCCGACGTAGCCCGAAGAATTGCCAAACTTAAGTGGCGGTGGTCAGGGCACATTGCTCGCAGAACAGATAGCCGATGGAGTCGAAAGATTCTGGAGTGGCGACCGCGTACCGGAAGACATAGCGTTGGAAGGCCTCCCACAAGGTGGACCGATGACCTTGTGAAGGCCGCAGGAACCCGCTGGATGCTGGAAGCACAGAGTCGGTCGAAGTGGCGTTGCTTGGGGGAGGCCTATGTCCAGCAGTGGCCGTCTTTCGGCTGAAATGATGAAGTACGACAGTGATGAACCACTCTATCCATAGGTGAAAACAGCATGAAAATCGGTGCAGTAGTTTTTGAGTTTATCGCGAATAAACAGACAGACGCGGCGGAGGACTTTGTTTTATAATATGTAGCGTTTGTCGCCCGTCGTAC
Source organism: Dryobota labecula (assembly GCA_947523025.1). Lineage (NCBI taxonomy): Eukaryota > Metazoa > Arthropoda > Insecta > Lepidoptera > Noctuidae > Dryobota > Dryobota labecula. The sequence goes on from OX383312.1 coordinate 11,173,366, forward strand.
TATCAGTATTACTAAGAGTAGTACCACGGGAAAAAAAAAACCCGTAGTACTACCAAGCGATCCATTAGTGGGGAAGTTTTTTATTTACCCGTGGTACTACTGTTAGTCCACATTTCATAGTTATATGTAGTGATGTGAACATTGTTTTTTTATTCAAAGTAGTTTATATTGTTGTGTTTTTCTATTGACCCTCAGAATATTATACACTACATAATATATTAATATTTGACGACTATCAGCCACTTAAGTTTACCATCAATAACATCAAATCAAATAGGAAGTTAGGTATCTATGTAAACTACCAATTAGTTGGAATAATCTCCTCCTTTTCTAAAGTCGGTTAAAAACAATGACGTTAATCGGATTCTCAGAAACCCACGTATGTCAATATCGTACTTACTTGTCACACAAATAAGAAATCAGCATAAAAAACCGGCCAAGTGCGAGTCGGACTAGTACACAAAGAGAGACGTAGGTACCACCACCGTACAGTATTTTACACAACTCTTTTTTGTTAGGGTTTTTTACCTCAAAAGGATAAAGGCTCCTACAAACAGGCGCGACACGCGACGCGACACAAAGATACCGTTAGTCGCGTGGCACGCGGTGTCTTTGTGTCGCGTCGCGTGTCGCGCCTGTATGCCCTTATAGGATCACTCGTGTGTCTGTTTGTCCGTCCGTCACATCCAATTTGCTCATCAAATAGTTTACTAGTTATTTTAGAAAATAGACGAAAATTTACCATTAACCCCCTAATCTCCGATACAAGAACCTAAAATTAAAAAAAAAAAAAAAAAAAACAATATATTGTTCTATACTTATTTATTTATTTATTTATTTATATATACTTTATTGTACATCAGATTACACATAACAAAAGAAAAGAAAACTTATACACTACAAAATATACAATGGGCGGCCTTATCGCATACTGCGATCTCTTCCAGGCAACCTTGGCATGGACAGTGAATTTATGGACATAAAATGGGGTTGTCACTGGTGCAAATATAAAAAGTATAACAGTACAATATCCTATAATAGATACACAGATATATAATAGATACATAGATACATACATACTAACTAAATAAGCAAATAAAACAAATGAAGACTAGATTATTACAGTAAACAACGAGAACAAAATCACAACAACAAGTAATGTTCCTTCACGAGTCTTTTAAACATAGGCAGCGATTGCACGCGTTTTATAGTATCTGGCAATGAATTCCACAAACGAGCGGCCTGGACAGTAAAGGATTTGTCAAGGAAAGTTGTGGAATGCATGGGCATTTTAAGCTTCAAGTTATCTGATGACCTTAAAAATTTCGTGTGGGTTTTGCGTGTGTATACTTATAAATTACAGGAAAACCTTTAAGAAGTCATTGGTCTTAAAATAATATGGTAAATGTCCCAATATACCCTAGTGAGAGTAGTTTTGGATGAAAACGGCTGTGAACTGTTTCGATTGGAAATCGATTTTGGGACGCCTACCGTTAGCACTGGGCTTAAAAGGGCTGATTATGACTATCATATACCGTGTCTCCGACACACTACAAAAAACATTGTTTGGCAACGGTATTTTGTTTGCATAGTTCTTATAATTAATTCACTTAAATTTTATCGATGATTATTTACAAAAACATTTAATGGATAAATGTTTTGCAACACTGTCCTGTCATTTTGACAGTGACATTTCTTGACATTACTTTGTTTACATAAATTATCTGAATTTGAGACTTTGGGTTACAGGAATTCAATGCACTCGAGTGTAAACTTAGCGAAATAAATTTATTATTTTTTGTGCGCACTGACATACTGATTTGCAGTTAGAATGTATGGGAGAACATATTTTTTACTACAATGCATTTGGCAGTAATCGTGTGTAGCTCAACCTCGACGAACAATACCAAAGAAGTCCTTTCTTTGGTATTAGCTACACTCCATTTACTATAACGGCTAAATAACGACAGTTATTGTGTAATATTGTTGAAATTACTGCACTTTAGAGTTATTTTTTTTTAATGTAAATGGTAAATAGATTACAGTGCTTTGTATTTATCGTGAAATAACGGAGTTTATTAAACGTTTAAATCGAAATAACGAAAGGGTGAGAACAGTTATTTGTATAATGTTATAATAAATGGAGTATAGACCTATGGAATTTATCAAGATTAAGGTTTCTTACTGTCATGAGCCTTTCTCCCTGTTTTGAAGTAATGCAGTCCAAATCGATCTACCAGGACGTTTCTGAAACACAAACAATAGTATTCTGGTTAAATGCAAAGCTACAAAAAAAGACTGCAATAGGTACGGCCATATTTCGACTGATTGTCGAAAGTAACGTACATATTACTATGGACAGAGGACATGGAAGACTGCCGACTGCAATGTTTTAAATACCCCTTTTTTTATGTGAGAAATTATCAAATAACTGAGGGCGTGTCAGACTTTTACTGACTAAAACCCACCCGTGTTCCTTCAGTTGCCTGTGTGCCAGGGCCACGGTATCCCTTTCGGACAAACCCGCAACCTTGGCAGGCACCGGTCCTAGCGGACACCGTCAGTGCGTGCTGACGTCTCTTTGAGGCGCGCGTGGAACACAACGCGCCGTCGACCCGGGACTGGTCCTTACCGGACGGTGAGCTGCCCATAGCTCGCCGTCCGCGAGCCCGCGCCTACGGTGACCGGGAATCGGCTTTCGAATCCCGCCGCCCAGGGCGTCTCCTGCGGCGACTAAGAGCGTGAGGGCGCACAGACTGCCGCTCCCTCTCACGTTCCGCCTCTACCTTCGCGAGCATTACTGCTTCGCAGAAGGAGATGCACTCTCGCTCCGGACCATGGCCTGGATCAGGGCCGGATGCGAGAGATCGCCGCCGCCAATCGCCTCTGTGAGGACACGGCGGTGCTCTGCTCAAGCCGGGTAGACCTCCACCGTATGCTCCGCCGTGTCCTCCGCGCGATTCACACAGTGGTAACACCCGGGCGTTTCCTCCCGCCTAATCCTAAACAAGAACCTCCCGAAACACCCGTGTCCGGTGAGGACCTGTGTCAGGCGGAAGGTGAGGACGCCGTGGTGCCTCTCTAGCCACTCCTCAAAGAGGGACTTATTGCCACAATTGTGGCATGCTCAAATTTAAATACCCCCCTAATGAAAAAAATTTGGCAGACACGGGACGGTCTTTCTATATTGTTCTCACATGTATATAATGTATAATTTCAACATGAAGGATGTAACCAATATTTTGTTTTAAAAGAGTGTCCGTGGAGTGTCTTCCCCGTTCTTCTGCATAGGAAGCTATGTACTACGCTTTGGAATGGGCCACTAACTTCATCTTTCTGACTGACCGACCCCTTGACAATTCAAATGTGCCTATAGTTGGTTTATTTGAAATAAGTGAGTCGGGTGTGGTGGCGTAGAGGGGGCATCACGATCGACGATCACGGCATCACAGCGTCACGCCGTTTGTCGTCACGGCATACGAGTCGGCTTTACTGCCAAGGCGCGTCAATAGATTTTTCACATCAAAAACTCAATATTTGCGTGATTCGAAGATCGAATCCAGGATCCAATGTAAGTTCAGTAGCCGTAGCTTCAGTACTAGTTACTTATTCTAGAAGTACGTATAACCGCAGTGTCTTAAGACGAAAGTCTTTGACCAGTGCGTGTTGCCAGTGATGACCTATGGCACTGAAACGTGGGCTCACAATGGGCCTTATTAAAAGTCACCCAAAGGGGAGAGGGCTATACTTGGAGTTTATCTACGTGATCGAATCAGAAATGAAGAGATCCGCAGGAGAACCAAAGTAACCGACATAGCTCGAGGCATTGCCAAACTTAAGTGGCAATGGGCAGGGCACATTGCTCGCAGAACAGATGGCCATTGGGGCCGAAAGGTTCTGGAGTGGCGACTGCGTACCGGAAGACGTAACGTTGGAAGGCCTCCCACAATAATAATAATAATAATTTATTTATTTCAAAAAAAAAGTGTGTACATACAGTCTGTTACAAATAAATATAATTAATAATTTAGGAAAAAATCTAAAAAAGAGTGTAACAACATAATTGAATCTGGCGTCCTAGCTAGGTTACACGGTAACCTGTATTAAGGTTCGCCAGCCCAGGTTCCCAAAGGAGTACAAAATTATAAAAGAGACTGCTAAGGACTCTAAGGTACAAACGTATGTTAACTTATACTATGTGAAGTGTTAGTATGTGTGTGTGAGTTTTGTGATGAGGTGTAGTGTGGTGCATATGAGTGCTGTGATATAGATGTGGTGTATGTGTTTGTGTATAAAAGGAAGGGAAAGAGGTTGAGTTTAGAAGAGTGGTGGACTGATGACGTTGTGAAAGCCGCAGGAATCCGCTGGATGCGGTAAGCACGGAACCGGTCGAGGAGGCGGTGCTTGGGGAAGGCCTATGTCCAGCAGAGGACGTCTTTCGGCTGAACTGATGATGATGAAAATATTAGAGAAGTCTAAAATAACAAAGTAGGTACCAAAATTTGAATAATTTACCTGGTATCGTTCACAAGTTCACAATCTGTACAGCAGACGATCGGAATCTGGCCCTTAAATGAACATATCTGAAAATTTCAAATAATAATCAGTCTAGGATACATCAAATCGTCTTATAATGCACTGCTGGGACACAGTCCGCCTGTCAGTGAGAGGGAATGGGCCGCTACCAACTGAGCCTATTTATGGATGTCACATGTCTTTGATTTTTGGTTCTAGGACATGCTGGTGTCCTCACGATGTTTTCCTTTACCGTTTGACAGCAGGCTAGGTGAAATAAATTGCACAAAGTGAAGTGCATGCCTAGGTTCGGACCCAGCAGCCGTTGAGGCCCAGATAAATATGCCAGTGACCTTGAGTGCTTGCATGTCGTGCTGTGCTGAGCTCACGCAACGCGTGGTACGTCCAGCCAGTAATAGGACTCGCCCATCCAGAAGCAATGTCCCAAATAAGACGCATTATTAATTTATTATATATACCTAGATAAAACAACAGATATTTTAATAAAACACGTACCTATACTAAAAGTTCAATAATTAAATTATCTTTAAAAAGGTGAAGGTTTCAGAAAAATACGCTTGATAGATTTTGCGTGATTCTCAGTTCTCACATAACTTTACAAATTAATATCACTATGTCATATAAACACAATTTAAAATATTCACAAATTAAGTTATTAAGAAAATACTCTAACATATATTTTTTCCAAATCATTAACACTACTTTCTTGTTTAGACGTGATCTTCAGTATAAAATCTTTAAAAGTCGGTTATCGTCGCCTGGGCCAACACTGCTGTGATTGTATCCTATTACTTTAGACTCTTGGTTAATATCCCAACCAGTCGTACTCAGCGCTTCTCCTCCACATTTATTATAAGCACAGCCAAAGTGTGGAAATCTCTGCAAGCGTCTGTGTATCCTTCCACATATAACCCTCTGCCTTCAGCAAGAGTGAACAAGCGTTTTCTGGACACGCTCGTTCCATAGTTAGTATCGATCAATTTCCATCAGGCAAGATCGAAGTCAAGTGCTGGACCAGTTTCCCAAAATAAATTAAAAACTTATCATTTTAAAAGTGCTTACCTGTGGATACTTATTTCTATTTTTCAAATACTGCACATATTGCATACATTTGTGTATATCTACGCATGTTCCTATCATGCCCTCTTCGGAAACGCATTCTGAGCCTGGAAATTTATAGATAGAGTAATTAGGTCAAATAAAGAAAATTTGCTTCTTTAATGGGAGGCAATTCATAAAACTGATGATAAAAAAATTGGGGGATACAGTTCGGTGTCGCAGATACATATCTGTTATCTACATCCAAAATTTAATTACACCACTCGATAGCTAATGGATGAATGAATTCGTTACATTGAGTTATGACTGTGACGCATCGCGCGCGCAGCCATTTTGAGGACGTTTCGCTGCGTCACATAAATTCCGTTTAGTATAAATTTCGTCTCGGAGAAGCTACGACGTTCGTTTGAGTTTCAATCGTCAGCTCTCATCAATATCTATCGATTGCGTATATAAAATATTAGTGTAAATTAATTATAGTGAATTTATATGGAGTTAAAACAAAAGAAAAAAAAAAATATTGTGCCATGTCAAACTATATTCGTCAAAAAACCAAATCAAAATAGAGAGATCGTATACGGTTGGAAAGGGCTTCTCAAGAAAACACCATATGACAGAGTGAAGCGGTGCCGAAAACGTAAAAGAATGTCGACGTCCGAGTGGATCAACGTCGGTGCCAGTACATCTGACCAAAAATATTACCCGTTACGTCGTGTACATAATATTACATTCACGAAAATCACAACGACCGTGTCCACGACGCACACTGTGAAATTTTGCTTCAATTGCAGTAACCTATATTTTATCCCTTCATCCTATAGATCCAGCGAAGAATTAAAACTTCTGGGAAGGAACCATGATTTTATTATGTTTAGTTTTAAAGCTATTTGGTTCTATAGGATGAAGGGATAAAATATAGGTGACCGCAATTGAAGCAAAATTTCACAGTGTGCAGCCACAGCCATACCTCGATTATTTTCTTCGTATTCTTTCGTATCGCCCCGAATTATAAGAGAATTATTATAACTATTTGAACAATAAATCTTCATCTTATCTTATAGGATCACTTGACTCATGTGTCTGTCTGTCTGTTTGTCACAGCCAATTTGCTCCGCATCTAATGGAGCAATTAAGGTACATACTCGTATGAACCAAAACGGACGTGTTACGTAAATAAATGAATTTTGATTATGAGGGTCACTATTGGGCAATGGCGAGGTTTGACATTTCGTAGGAAGGTCATTTGTCATTTGGTAGGGAAGTCGAAGAAGTTGTTCAGTTCTTCAAATAGTCCTACAATTACGTCAAAATTAATTTATCTACGCAGACACAAATATCATTCCTTTACTTTACTGAATTTAACCCCATCTGTCGTCAATTAGCAGTACCAAAGAGACGCTATCAATACACAAAACTTTCAAATAATTTTAAAATTATTATTGGATTATAATGAGTTCAAACCGAATACTGCGTTTTTATTTTGAATATTATGGTAAATACCTGTGGTATATCTACGAGCATTACTGAATGTGCAATTTTTTTTTAGGTGAAGTTTGCTTCGATCGGCGCACGGTGGTTCGAAACTGCTGCAGTGCTTCCTGCTGTATGAGGGACATTGTTTTTTTTTTACAAATTCCATTTTTTTAAATACTTATCGAAAGATCAGTCATTTTGATGAATAATTGATAGGAAACTTTTTTCTGTTAAACTGATAGTTTGCGCGGAAAAAAATAATTTCAATTTTTATTGTAAGTATGGAATGAAACATAAACTGCTAAAATTTGGCTAAGTCTTGATAGGTCTTGCTTTAAAACTACTTTATTCTTATTCTTTGGCTTGTTGGCTATAATTCTACATTATCAGCGCGCGCCCATACTTGCCCGTTCAAGAGTTATGAGGTTCAGTAAAATTGATTTTGATTTTTGTTCAGTAAAATGAAAAAAAAAAAAGTGAGTAAAAGGTAACTACTGTTTTATTAATGATATCATAGTTAAACTAATTGTGTTACATTATTATTAACATAAGCGGGATATTTGCCATGTTTATTCATTTTAATAATAATGTTAGTGACCATGACAGTTTAAAAACTTATAATTGTGTTACATTAAAATACTATAATTAAGGAATATCAATAATTTCAAAACATATATTCTTTTATGCGTAGATCTTTTACAGACAACCTTTAGTTAGATGGATCAAAAAGTAGTTGATATTCACTTGTTTTATTGATATTGATTTGTTTATGTAGCATACATTTTTTTTTTCGCATCATAAATTCTGATTAGATCCATTCATATTTTTTTTTATATGAGGTGTAGCTATTCTTAACACTTTAACTGCCAAACAACAGACACAATAGAAAATCTATTGACACCATGTGACCGCGGTGGTAGTCAATGTAAAACGAAATATTCCTGTATGTGATAAAGAAGCCATGGAAACGATTTTTTTTAAATCTTAATACCTATATTAAAATATATACAACATTATTTTTAGTATATGCAAAACCTGAATATAGTTTGTTCAGAATAAGTAACTGAATCGATTCCAATAATTTTTACACCATGTTATATTTTTACCTAAAAATATTTAAAAAAGGTTACAAGTTGGACACCGAGCGACACTAAGTACTTGACCATTACGAAAAAGTCCAAAGCCTGCAAGTGTGATGGAAAATGTTATCACCAGTTAATTACAATACAATCGTCGTACTTACCTACTGCCAAATTAATATTATTATTAATGAACACAAGGCGCGGGCGGCGCGGGTGCGCCGCGTGGTGAGCATGTTTTTGTACGGACAACCAGGTAACATAACAAGCTTATAACTTTGTTATTTTTCATGATACAGTTTTGAAATTTTGTACATAAATTCTTTACATAAAAATACTAGACACGTGTTTCGGGTTTCGCATAAACTAAAACGAATGTTGTATATATACTGGATAATATAATATGATTAATTATCAAAAGGCACCGCGCTTGCGCCACCACCATTGTCGCGTCCGGGCTTGTCATTCATAGAATATGTAAGTAACGGTTTTAAGTCTCAAAATGTCTCAAGCAATTTTAAAATTATAATAAATCAATCAATCTGCCTAGCCTTTTCACAACTATGTTGGGGTCGGCTTGCAGTCTAACCGAATGCAGCTGAATACCAGTATTTTCCATGGAGCGACTGCCTATCTGACCTCCACAACCCAGTAACTGGGTAACACGATACCCCTTGGTAAGACTGGCTGTCAGACTTTTGGGCTTCTGGCGACCCGTAACGACTGTCAAAGACCCACGAATGACAGCCGGCACCAACGGCTTAACGTGCTTTCCGAGGCACGGAGGGGTCTCGGTATGTAAAGATAGTCACCCATCCACGGACCAACCCCGGCAAGCGTAGCTTAACCTGACGGATCGACCCATGCGGCTGTTATTACAAAATAAAAAAAATAATTACAATAATTTAAATTATAATAGTTACGTAAAAATAAAAACACTTAGATAAAAAAAAACGATACTATGGCTTTTTTACCACATAAAGATGTTTCTCTTAAAATATTTCGTGTATAAATAGAAGAAAAAAAAAACCTTATATAAATAGACCTAATGAGAAAACCATTGATATAAATAGTAAAGATACGGTCGTCCGAACGTTTGCCGGACACGGTCGCCATACAAAAACACTAGCGCCATCTATTAGAACTACGATGTCAATCGGCGTGGTCTGCTCCTAGACATAAACTTGTAAGAGCGGGTATTTTTCGAGGTACAAAGAAATAAAAAAACCTTCTATTTTTCGAAATTTATATTTATTGCAGTTTGTTTGTGTTATAAAATTTCCATTGGCCTTCGAATAAAACAATATTTTTAAACTTTTAACTTATGACACGACTCCAAACTTTATTTCGCACGGAATCAGAAGGAAATCTGCAAAATAAATACGTATTTCACTGTACTTACAGATTTTTTAGCAGTAAGTACATAAAAACACATTTTAATTTGCTTTTAATAAACAATAAAAACAATTTTATACATAATTAAATCATATAGTAATAATAATAAATCTTTTCATTTCATCGGATAAAAACGCGCGCCGCTGCAAAGTTATGTCGCACTTTTACGCGGCTTCGCGTCGTCTTTGCCAAACGTTGAGACAAATTAGAAAGAAAATTGTTTTAAATAATGTTAGAAGTTGATATAATTACATATTTTTAACTTATCGGTGATATGAAATGTTATCAATTGTTTTATTGTGCTTTTTGTCGTAGTTCACGCAACCCTTCACGACACAACTTGGCATTTTTGCTTGTAAAATTTTACGACCGCTCCCGAAGACAGCCGAACGCGTTCTAGTTCACTTCGTTATAGGGAAGACCATTTTGGGACCAAGTTCGAGGCGTCATTATAACATGCGGTCCGCCCAGTCCTTACGCAGTAAGATATATGTCAATGGAGAAAACTATCGTCACTAGATCCATCATGGATCTGGCCAATGGATCTTCTGAGTTTGAACGAAAAAAACACCACCTACCTTCCGATAACTCGTCGTCATCACAGAGAACACCACAAAAGCCCACAAAACAAAATGCTACGATCAATAATTTATAAAACATTTTACTAAGTTTTTAAGAACTAGTTCGCGAAACGTCCGATTTTGACCGGTTTTATGCGACACTGAAGTTTTAGCGAAACTAATTCTCTAATAGATTATGGATTTAACGCCTTTTTACGTTAAGTAATTGATTGATAACGTAGGTACTTACCTAAATGCCAATGATGTTTGATACTGTAACGTAGGCTAGCTTGGTGGGTAGGTACCTACATATATGTGAAATAACAGAAAAATAAAATCGCTGCAAAGATTAGTTTTATTACATTTAAGGAGATTACAAAGCCGGTTGGGCGTGGGTCAGTTATGGAGCTCGCGAAAGGTTAGGACCGCCTAAGAAACACCACTATCCTGTAGGTCCTCAAGGTGCAGGAAGCGGAATCCGGAGGTAAATGATAAATTATAAATGATTTTATTTCTGTAAGTAGGTTTTTACAAACACTTTTACACGTCAATCATATTTTAAAACTAGATGAGGTCGGCCTTTCGTATCTGACTACTCTGAGAAGAAAGGCCGAAACAAACTCAGAGGTCACAGTCTCTTTTAAAGTCCAGACATAATCTTGGTCAAGTCATGTGAAGACCATGTAGATTGGTGTCTGAAATGGTCTTTTGAAGAAAGAACCACACAGATTGAGTGGACCTGTCCATTCAGTGCACGCATTTGTCAGTAATCGTGCAGCTCAACTCAGAACATAAGGAGTTCAACGATTCGACGAATAATACCAAAGAAAGGACATTTGGGCAGGCCGCATAAATTACTCAAACTGACATACCATGATTAGGAAAAAAAAAACTGAGAAGAAATAATAATAAAAATAAACAAAGACCCACGACATAGTCTTCACATTCACAATAATAAAAAAAATAACATTATACTTCACAAGTAAATATTCATGTCAATGTGTATAAAGCAATCATAATAAAAAAAGTTTCAATATGTAAAATTTGGAGCAGGTCAATCCCAAGCCTTTACCTAGATGGTCCCAGGTCCGGTAGTATTGAAGCAGGGTTGTCCAGCCACTTCCCTAAGGCGCCGGAGGTGGCAGTAGTATTAGTAACCGCTGAGTTGGTTTTGTTGACAGTTGCTAGACTTATGTGGAAGAAAAAGATATTCTGCGCTGACCCAAAATGACTTTTGATAAGGGCCGGACGAAGATGTATAAATAAAATCTTTATTCGGTTCAGAAAAACACGGTAGGCCCGTGCCTACCGTACCGTATGTTAAGTGATGATACGGCCGAAGATGGAAGCGAGCTTCGCCCGGTATCCTCAACCACAGAGGAACTGGCTATATTACCTCTAACTGCCGAAACACAACAATGGTGACGATTCCCTTGTTCACAAACTAAACTAAATTTAAGTTCAGTGCATCTTTTTCTTTCTATTTCATTAAGAAAAGGATAGAAGATAAATTTAAGTTTAGTCCTGTCAAATTAATCAGCGCCTGTCACCAAGTTTAGACGTGATTAAAAACTTGCCGATAAAAATTACGTCAATTTACGTCAAGCGCTGATTAATTTGACAGGACTAAACCAAAATTTATCTTCTGTCCTTTTCTTAATGAAATAGAAAGAAAAAGATGCACTGAACTTAAAAGTTTAGTTTGTGAACAAGGGAATCGGCACCAATGGCGACAGACTTAGATAAGATGGTGGTAGCTAGCCTTTAAAAATAGAAATAGATTAAATAAGAGTGATAGATTTTTTTAAATTCCTTGGACCCCACACTGGGATTCCCTGTGTTGTGGGCTCCAGTCTCTTTCCAAGTAAGGCAAACATTTTTCCAGACTACTATCAAAGAGGTATGGCGCAGACAGCGCTGTATCTAGGTTTTTCAACTACATAGTTCAAAGTAAAGTCAATCGTTTATTTCAAATAGGCACATAAAAGGTACTTTTGAACGTCAAAATTTACAAAATAATTAATTGATTCTAGTTGTCCCTTCCAAAAGGTTACGTATGGAGAAGGAAGGAAGAAACTCCATACTTACCTACTCTTTTAAAATGTTAACAATATTTGGTATACTTATTAATTATATGTGAAGACGATGCACTTACCTAGAATAAAATCACTACCTATACCACAATAGGTAAAAAGAATTAAAGTTAAGCAATGACAGACAATTATGCGTTAGATACATGGTGCTCACATATTTACAAACATTGTAAAAGTAGATATGAGTTCCATAAATTTTTAACATTTAATTTTCATTAAAGCCTACAATTTCAATTTATGCATTAAGGTTGTTTTCAAAGTATTATTTTATAGTTCATTTATATATTTATTTATTTAGGATCTCCAACAAAAGATGTACACAATACATGACACATAAATCAAGGGCAATATCAGGTTCTAAGCAGGTGTACTCCTTCACTTATAGGAGACCACAGCATGCACAATATAGTTAACAACTAAGCTAACAAAATTAACTTATTAATAATAGGTAACATATTGAAAAATTAATAAAAATTTAAAGGACATAAAAAAAGTTAATATAACATTGAGAGATAGGTACTTAAATTAAATATATTATACACTTCTTTCGTTCATGTTGACTTTTGATTTTGATCAAATATTTATGGTGTCCGTGGCCTTGTAGATCCCGCCACGCAAGGTCAGGGTCAGTTGTGGTTCCAGTGAGTCGGAACTGAGTGCCGCATAGTTCACAGTATGTCGGAACTGTCTGCGGAGATTCTCCACCGGGTCGGACGATCCTCCCTTTTCTACGGAGGATGAGAGAACTTTACTCCCTGTTCCTCATACCTCTATACTGGTGACCCGGAATATGAACATCAGCGCAGCCTTCGTGCACCTACTTTGCAAACAAACAAACAACACTAAGCGTTTTCAAACGTCTTTTATAATGCGCGCAGCAAAGGAGTGGAACTCTCTGCCTGCGTCTGTGTTTCCGAACGCATACGAGTACAACCCTAATCTATTCAAAGTGAGAGTGAACAGGCTTCTTCTGGGTAAGCTCACTCCATCGTAGACTTTGTCTCTGTCATCCAGACCTAGACTAAAGTCAAGAGCAAACTCATAGTAGAATAAAAATAAATAAAAAAAAAGACGTGTGGCACTCGGGGACTGCCGCGGTAAAGCTATTGCATAGCATTTTGTATCAACTTATGCAATTATAATTATTTATTTATTTTATTTATGCAGTATTTCTTTTTCTTTGCTATTAATTCAAGTTACACTTTTTGAGCGTGGTGACCGATAAGAAAACAATTTTTTCTTTTATTAAATAAACAAAGAGTATATAATATTAAGAGACGGGAGTCCCATAGATAAAAATGAAAAACGTCGCCAGTATGAAACGTGAGCTAATAATGAATACCAACATAACAGAAATGACACGGACTGCAGACATGACATAAAGCTGCCAACATAATAACAAGATAGGGATGTACTACTACTCACTCGTAATTTTTATCGATATGTTGCTGTAAAAAATTTCGGGTTTTAGGATCCTGACATTTTTACGGTTTCATTCTTAATAAATTTAAGGCAAAGGTCACTTAGGCCAACGGTAACTTTCGATTTGAACTAAGGTTACGTGGTAATTTTCTTATAAAAAGAAACCAGCTACGGCTGTGGTTCCACGTTGGCGTAAGCGGGGTTCAGAGACAAATCCCATTGTATAGTCTAGATCTAATCCGAGGTAAACTTGACTATAAGATGAGATTTGCTGTGATGATAATAAAATAAAACAAAACTTTGGACTTAAGTTTTTTTATAATAATTAGACCACCTTTTCCTTTCTATTGATCATTCAATTGGCAATGGTTCAGCAGTTGATGTTGAAGGTACTGAAATGTAGAAAACACGTTGCTTATTAACTGACACATGAACAAGTGAATTCAAATTTAATTCTAATCTTGAATAGTTACTTGGGCTTAGTCTCATTCTTTTTATCACATTTTCATTTGAAAAAGGGTCTGTAATAGACAAAAAAGTATCTGTAATATTTACAATTGATACATTCAATACAGTTAATCAAATAGTAAAGTGAATTTAATAAGTTTAAAATAAACATAAACCTTACCCGCAATAGAACATATTTTCCTGTCTTTTGAACATTCTACTGGCAATGGTTCAGCAGTTGATGTTGAAGGTACTGCAATAAAAACAAAATGTAGTCATTCACTTCTAATTCCAAAAACAATGAAGGGTATCGTAGTTGGGATGAATTAATCCCAAGAACCGAATTAACATTGTAGTTGAAAAACATGTTTCCCCATACTTTCCAACTGCATAATAATAATGTAAGTACACACAATATTGAGTAATTTACCATGTTATTTTAAGACCATAGACTTCTTAAAGGTTTTGCTGTAATCTTTAAGTATAGAACTGTACACTGTATTTTTTTTAATGTTAGGATCAGCAGTTTCGGAGATAAGGGGGGAAATGGTAAATTTTCATCTATTTTCTTTTTTTTTAATGTTAGGATCAGCAGTTTCGGAGATAAGGGGGGAAATGGTAAATTTTCATCTATTTTCTTTTTTTTTATTGTTAGGATCAGCAGTTTCGGAGATAAGGGGGGAAATGGTAAATTTTCATCTATTTACTTTAATAATTTTCATTAAAAATGTAAAATGAAATGAAAGGACTTGTCAAGAGGATTTTTTTTTAAATAATTAAAAAAAAAGTTCTCTTGTCAAGTCCTTTCATTTCATATGTCACATGATACATTTTGCATGTGTACCAAAATGCAACTTAATCGGTCCAGTAGATGAAGGTACATAAGGGTTCCGTTTTTTCATTCGGACGTACAGTACCCAAAAAAAAAAAAAAACTTACTAGATGTACCAGTCCAAGAATCGCAGTAGTCGAAGTAGAAGATAACTCTGCAAAATATAATTGAACATGAGTTACTAAAGTAATCGGAAAGGGTGAGTTAGGATGAATTACGACTGGAAAATAAAGTCTTACCTGTTTGCTCACTTTTGAAGATGTGTAGTGGAAATCCAACGAACAGCTCATCTGCCATTGGTTCTGCAGTAAGTTCTACCGACGGAGTAGCATTTTTTCTTAGTTGTGTCTTCTTTTTATTGAAATCCTTTGGTAGAAAATGACTGCCACAAATATGTTCCAATTGATGTAGCTTTTCAATGGGTACATACACCAAGTCTTCTTTCCCGTAACTTTAACCCATTTTTTACATCTAGCTGGAACATTTTATTACATTATTATGATTATAATAGTAGTGTATTTAAACTTATATCTTTGTTATTTTGGTTTTGCAGTATTAATAGAATAACAGAGAAAATTAAATGAAATAGGAATATTATAATAATAAAAATATCGACAGTCGATAAAAAAGTAACATGCGTCAAGCACTAGCATATTGATAGGTTACTTTGTAATTTTGTAAATTTTGGACTTTAAATCAAGTAATTTATTTTCTGTAAGAGCTTATCAATGTTTTTTAACATAAAAATTGAAAATATATGCTTACCTATCTTCATTCAAAGGAAATTTGGCTATGAAGATTCGCATTTGACCATCTGACCGGCCGGATCTTATAACACATATTTCACACGTTTTGTAATACATTGCAACTTAAATTACGTCACACGTACATACATAAATACAACAATAACTCGAATTTACGATAAATATCCACAAAACACAGAATAAAAACAAAAACAGCGCTTTGTTGACAAAGTTCTTGACAACAAACAAGACAAGAATATGGCGGCCGGTAGCTATGGCGGCTGAGTAGCGTAGTGCGATAGAGTCGAATAGATGTTAAAGCGAGACAGCGATAGCGTGAGGTTTTTTCGTTACGGAATTTCTGGATTCGGTCCCCGCGCTTAAGGCCCGCGATAGAAGCTATGCAATAGCTTAAAAACAACAAATTGGATTGTATAATATATTTACATTATCTCGGGACCCTGGGGTCTCGGACCTTTGGACGGCGTACGAGGGGCCGAAGCCAACTCGCAGAGGCCCGTTAGACGCTTTTTAATTAAATGAGGCACCAACCGACGATTATCCCTGTACGCACTATGCAAGTGCACCCAAGGACAACCCCCGGTTGGTGTAAGACTATTGCAGGATATGGAACCAAAGATATTGGACTATGGGTTTGGGTGGTTAAAATGAACTGGTTACCTAAAACTATGGAAGGACTGGCCCCTGCCTGATCAATGTTTTATTATACACGGATAAAATGGCAGGTGGTGACTTGCACACTCAATAATGGGCCCCCGAAAACGGTCGCTAGCACATAATGACGTAGCGACAAGGGGGCAGTATGTCCTGAGGTGCTCGAGGAGTGGAGAGGTATTCCACAGCTCTCAGAACAATCCCAGAGCCCGGAAGATGGTCAAGATCCCTACAAGCACTTACTGGAATATTTCCTCCCTCCGAGCGCGTTTGCTCTTGCGAATCTCCACTCAAGCCGGTCAATAAAGGCAAGAATGAAGTGGTAGCTTAGTTCCTCATCAGTGTTCACTCCAGCCGGCCAATAAAGGCAAGCCAGAGATGAGGAACATGACTTCTCCCGGGAGATACGGACCGTGGGGTCGCAACTGCCCAACAGCTTGCCACATGCTGCCCTGCGAGTTTCTGTATCTCTCTTGGTCTGGCTCCTCACCCTAGACATGTTCCGGTAAAGTAAACTCTACCGGCACAGACCTAGAGCTCGGAGCGAGCAAGCCCCACCACGACGTTAACGTAGAGATACGGCGGTGGGGTTATTATTATTATTATTAGCGTGACGTCTTCATCATCATCACTTACAAAAGCTTTCGAGCGGCGAACCACACAGCCAGCCAGCACCCACGGCTTCAACGGGTATCCAGACTACCAGCATGCAGCGAACGCGCATACCTGGTCATCACCCTCGGCCTCATAAGCAACCTTTGCACAGCACTCTGCACTTTCGGCCGGCCCACAAGCAAAGCCCTTCAACCCTCTCCTGGTCGACGTTAGTAGTCAGCCTCAACCCGGCGCTGTACCACATCCGACTCACTAGAGCATAACGCAGCGCCACCCCGACTCAGTGGGGAATCTCGGCAGACAGTTTCGACTCACTGTGAACTATCCGGCATCCGGTTCCGACTCACTGGAACCACAACTGGCCCTGGCAAGCATGATAATGTGCACTGACTCAGCCCACTATCGACCTCCGGTCTCCGGAGGGGAGCGATGTGGCAACTATGTTAGAGTCAGGTTCCAGTCTAACCAGAGTACCAGGATTTTAAATGAAGCGACTGCCTATCTGCCCTCCACAACTCAGTAACTAAAAAAGACCAATCTATGGGCACCCATCACCGGCTCTCCAAGCCAGCTCTCATTATCACATCTTTTTTTTTTTTTTTTTTAAAACGTTGCCCCACACTAGGAATTTCTCCTGTATCGTGGGTGCGTTTACAAACATTAAATTCACATACACAAACAGCCAGACCCGGAACAACTACTTGTAGGTCATACAAATATTTGTTCCGTGCGGGAATCGAACCCACGACACGCAGCGCAGCAGTCAATCGCTTAACCACTGCGCCAACCGTGTTGTCAATCAATATTGAAGGGTTCTCAGATAATAAGTCCCAGTTGCTATCTGAACTTTGCCAGAAGAAGAACTGTGACATTCTCTGTGTCCAGGAAACGCATCGCGGCACCGAACATCTTAGGCCTAAAATCCCTGGAATGACGCTTGCACTGGAAATTCCTCACGCACTGTATGGCAGCGCCATTTTTGTTAACCCTGGTATAACTGTTTTGTCTGCAAAATGGAGTAATAAAAATTCCACAGAAATCCTCACAGTAAATGTTGGTATCTGCTCGATCACTTCAGTCAACTCAGTAACTGGGTAACACGATGCACCCTGGTAAGACTGGTTGTCAGACTTTTGGGTTTCTGACTCATAGTTTATCTACATTGCGGTAACTTTAAGCTCAAATCCATTTTCCACTTAGCTCATTTACCTCACAAATTAAGTAATCATTTCAAGACGCATAATATTAGCAAATACTTACATACACACGTCACGGTTATTTACTTAGACCCTGTGTGAGTTTCTTTTAACCATCTCGATTTTACGCATCGAACGCGTTCAGCGTTCTGAGACCTTACTCCCGAAAACAATTCGAGTTTGATTTTGTTTCCGATTGGAACTCGTTTCGATCCGAACTCGATTTAAAACCTTACTCCAGAACCAATTCGAATCATAAACCAAGATTGACATAGGTTCGAGTATTATCAGCGTCGTTTTATGCGTATCCGGGGGATTACGTCATCGTCAAGTGCTCTATGTCTTTAAGGTAGTTATCTCACTCGATCTGAATAAAGGTGCTTCTTTGATATCGTGTAATTTGACGTTTAGTTTTGATCCAACAACTCGATATCTATCTGTCAGATGGCGTGCGAAGTACGAACTTTTGATCCTAACGAATCTTTCGATCGAAGTTAGTTTCCCTTCGAACCACCGCACGATCGTGCGCTAGTGTCAGATTCAAGAGTATGGATCGGCATTTAATTCGAATCCAATTCGATTGATTCAGAACTCGACGCTGTCGGGAGTAAGGCCCCTGATTGGCCTCCGATTCGCCCTTCACCAATCAGAGTGCTAAACGCGCTCGATGCGTAAACTCGAGATGGTTAAAATAAACTCACACTATACCCAAAGTCTCAAATTCAGATAATTTATGTAAACAAAGGGGATAACATAACAAAAAAATATATTCGTAATGGTAATTCACATAAAATTACGAAAAAAGAGGTTCCATTTTCTTTTAAGTACTGATTTTAAGAAATAATAATTAAAAAATAATCATACCGTAATTATTTTCATAAATTTTCGGTTTTAAACAAAGTTATTAATAAAAGGAGATTTTCTGGTATAAAATATTTTATGATACTGGTAACAATGCAGGAGATCCAAACATTTTCAAAAATTTTGTATCTTCAACTAGTGTTGGGTAGGACAAGCAAATTTGATGAGTTTGTATGAGTAACTCATTCAGCTTGGTGAGGTAGTACATTGTACCACTTCAAATGAGGTGGGACAATATTACATTAATAGGACAATGTAACAATGGGATATTGTCCCAAAAATGTGACATTGTCCCAATAATGTCAGATTGTCCCACCTTATTTGAACTACTAACACAAAAGACATCTGAGGCTTTGAGCTGAGCTTAGAAATATGAGTGAATGACTACAACAAGCGCATCGTAGTTTAGAAGGATGACGAATAATTTTTTTGTCTCAAATTAAGTAAACAGCGTTCGACATGAAATAGTTCTTTTAAATAGGTAATCAAGAAAAAAAAATACAAATTGTAATTAAAAAATAGCAATATTGCCATTGCCATTGCCTTTTTTACCGCCGAGTCTGTTACGTCTCTCGGTGATAACCTGACCAGACTTCGAAAAAATTATTTCCGAAGGAACACTCGTAGCAGATATGTACAGTCGTTTTTGAGCCACTTCATATAACCTACATTAATAAGGTCTACTCTCCCGCCCGCACACATTCGTTCGTCCGGCCGCGTTGTCCCGCTCACTTGAAGTCACACGTCAGCATTGTCAGGCCTCACTCACCTCACCACACTCATTCGCTTGTCAGTTCGAGATTCATTAATTTGTATGTCACAGTGAAGCGGTACAAAATTAACTTTTTTTTTTTTTTTTTTTTTTTTTTTGTTTTTTGTTTATTTTGAGGTGTTGGGACATTCAATCGTTTTGTATGGGACATTTGAGGTGCCTCTTGTATGTCCTACCCAACACTATCTTCAACAACACTATAATATTAAAACTCTCATACATACATATGTCGCAGGGATATGAGGAAAACAGGGAATTGATCAAATCTCTAAGCGATTTGATCAAATCACGGAGGATGTTAAAATAATAACACGTTTTTATCATTTCCCTAAGCAAATCTGGTGATTTGACAAATCCCAATAAAGAAATCTAGTGATTTGAACAAATCTCAAAATTGGTTCAGTGAAAAGATAATAAAACATGTCCAGTTCTTGTTTACGTCGCGCTCGCGCTTGCTTGTCAGTTACCGCGCCCCCTGCTCCACCCCTTATTATGCCAAAAAGAAGAGAAAATTAAAAAGCAAAGGGAAGATGCTTCACAAAATTTAAAAAGATCTGCTGATAAAATGAAAGAAACTTGTTCGAAAAAATTCAAGGATGTATTAGTTGGTTCCACCGTTTTGGTTGATGTACCAAAAGTAGACAGAGGTCCACTAGATGCAAATAGTATTACAGGGATTGTATTAGATACGAAAAACAATTTATTTCAAATCGGTACTTCAGTTGGTATCATAAGAGATTGGCTTCCAATAAACGCTCTTCAATTATCTACAGTTACATTAACCGATTCGGTTCCATCCACAACGCTGAGTTTGCGTGAAATTGCAGGAAAATTATCTTTATTTGGAGGACAAGGATTCAAGCAGTGTTCTTGTCAAGAGTCCAAAGTACGATGCAAAACGAACAAATGTGCCTGTAAGAAAAATAATGTTCTGTGTAATTCACGTTGCCACAAATCTGCTACGTGTTTTAATAAGTGAATATTACAAATAGGCATATCATACGTTACGTTTTTCTATTTTTTTATACATTTTTGTTTCTCTTTTTCAAATAATTATGTTCTAGTTGTGATTTTTGAGATCTATATTACATTTTGTGTGCGAAGCCGGGGTGGGTTGCTAGTACAAAATAAACTTTTAAATTACCACGGAAAAGTTATTTTTGTCATTTCACTGAACCAATTTTGAGATTTGTTCAAATCACTAGATTTCTTTATTGGGATTTGTCAAATCACCAGATTTGCTTAGGGAAATGATAAAAACGTGTTATTATTTTAACATCCTCCGTGATTTGATCAAATCGCTTAGAGATTTGATCAATTCCCTGTTTTCCTCATATCCCTGCGACACATACACTGTTTCGATTGGAAATCGATTTTGGGAGGCTTATGTCTAGCACTGGGCTTAAAAGGGCTGATTATGACGAGTATATACCGTGTCTCCGACACACTACACAAGACATTGTTTGACAACGGTATTTTGTTTGCATAATTCTTATAATTAATTCACTTTAATTTTATCGATGATTATTTACAAAAATATTTAATGATAAAATGTTTTGCACCACTGTTCTGTCATTTTGACAGTGTTATTTCTTGACATTACTTTGTTTATATAAATCATCTGAATCTCAGACTGAGTATAGGGCCTCAGATGTTATATCAATATTTCGATTTTTCGCAGTGTGTCGACGGGAATGACCGTTATAGTAAGCTAAAAAACAGGGCCTCAAGTCTGCTATTACAATAGTGTCAGAATGGTCTCGCCATTGTGAGTATTTGACAGTGTTTGTATGGCAAATCTGTCAAAAACTCACAATGAAGAGACCATTCTGACACTATTGTAATAGCAGACTTGAGGCCCAGAAAGGTTTATGTAAAAACCAAGTGCATGTAGGACGCACAATGAAGGTTTCCGTAGTTGGGACGAATTTATCCCAAGAACAAACTTAACATTGTAGTTGAAATACTTGTTCTCCCATACATTCCAACTGCAAATGTAAGTTGGTTGACTAGTACTAGTTATCTTATAATTCCTACTTAGATTTGTGATAGTTTGTCTTTTAACTTCGTTACTTCTACCGTGAATTGAGGCTTTGAGCGCCAGAGTGGCCTAACTGTATTTTCTTAAATACTGATTTCATTTTGAAAAACTGCTTTCGAGGTAATTTTAGAGCAGTTTTTTAGGCCACTGGCTCTCATGGTCTCAGAGAGCCAGAGTGACCTAACTGTATTTTTTTCAATGCTGATTTTATTTAAAAAAACTGCTTCCGAAGTAAATTTAGAGCAGTTTTATAAGCCACTCTGGTTCTCATGGCCTCAATTATATCACATAATATCCAAAAACGGCACGAATAAAACAACGATACGAATAAATGACGGCATAGTTGGTGGTCGGCATTTTTTTTTTTAATTTTTTATATATATATATATATAAAAAATTAAAAAAAAAAATGTTCCGTGTGGGAATCGAACCCGCGACACGCAGCGCAGCAGTCAATCGTCTAACCACCAACTATGCCGTCATTTTGGAAGGCGCAACTAGAATCAATTAACTATTTATGTAATACAAATGTAAATACAATGTTTATAAAATATATATATATATATTTTTTTTTTTTTTTTAAACGTTGCGCCACACTAGGAATTTCTCCTGTATCGTGGATGCAAGTATTTGTTCCGGTTCTGGCTGTGTATGTGAGTTTAAATGTTTGTAAATGCACCCACAATACAGGAGTAATTCCTAGTGTGGGGCAACGTTTAAAATAAAAAATAAATAATAAACAACCATTTAGTTGGCATGGCAGGGAGACACTTAACTCTAACAAAAAATAGCACTGTAAAGCTTAAAGTCAAAGTCAAAGTCAAAGTCAAATAATTTATTTCAAATAGGCACGAAGATGCACTTTTAAACGTCAAAAATTACATAAATAGTTAATTGATTCTAGTTGCGCCTTCCAAAATGTAGTTATGTATGGAGAAGAATGGGCAAGAAACTCCATACTTACTCTTTTAAAATGTTAACAATAGTTTGTATACATTAATTAATATTTATAGGTGAAGACTATGTACCTAGAATAAAAAAATAAAAAAATAAAAATTTCATCAAAATTACTTACCACAATTGGTAAAAAGAATGAAAAGTGAAGTAATAACAGAAAAATTTATAAATGCGATAGGTACATGGTGCTCACATATTTACAAACATTGTATAAGATTTCCCAAAAAAATAAAAAATAAAAACAACATTTATAATAAGTCAGTGTGTGAGTTAAAATATTAATTACAGAAAATAAAATTAATATCATAAAAATTATAAATTATACAGTTAAATTAGCAACCAGTTTGATTTTGTCTAGACTCTAAATTGTCCTATGGAGCAGGACCAGCTTAATAATTATTACGCAAACGGATCCCTGAATCGAAAAATGGTTTTCACAGGCCCGCAATATTTTTGAACGGCCTATCCAACGATACCCCACACCGTGGGATAGAATAAAAGAAAAAAAAATATCATCCCAACTTTACGTGTAGCGGAGTTACCCTACAAAAAAATATTTTTCAAGATTTTATCTTACCACTTTTTCGGCATGGTTAATATGTATACCTATAACTAATTACAGTTTTCCAGTACTAAAAGTCCAAAAGATTAAATTGGTAATCTAAGTTTTTAAAATATGCTTTTATTTTTTATTGTTATTGCTACACTCAAAGTTGTGGACGAGTATGTTTACCTATACCCAAAGTCTCTAATTCAGATAATTTATGTAAACAAAGTAATGTCAAGAAATATCAGAAATATCACTGTCAAAATGACAGTCCTGTCAAAACATGGTGGTGCAAAACATATTTTTTTTTTTTTTTTTCTATGAAATTAAAGTGAATTAAATTATAAGAAATAAGTAAACAAAATACCGTTGCCAAACAATGTTTTATGTAGTGTGTCGGAGACACGGCCTATGATTGTCATAATCAGCCCTTGCTAGACGTAGGCCTTCCAAAATCGATTTTCACTCGAAACAGTTTACAGCCGTTTTCATCCAAAATGTGACTAGATATGCTACATACAATATGAATCTATGAATGAGAGTTGTAATATAAGTGTTATTGAAAATGTAAAAAATGTGAAAATGTTTGGATTTCCTGCATTGTTACCAGTATCATAATATTATACATTATGATACAAGTGTGCTGTTTTGGTCATTGCACTCGAGGCGGTATTATTCGAGCGAGTTGCAGACGAGCGCGATAAGGGAGCCGAGTGTATCATGATCAATGCACACGCGTTTCATACGACATTTTTCAACACTCTTGTGAGGAAAAAAACAGTCTTGTTGTAAAAACTTATGCTACATTAACGTAATTATAGAGATGATACATTTAGATTTATAAAGTTCAACTGACCTTTGTTTCCAGGTACTGACTATCCGGACGTTTTTTTTTTTTTAAACTGTTCAACTTCGGTTGGTGACAATACTTTAGATTTCGTATTTTTGATAGTAACTTATAACAACACAACGAAAACGTTAACAAAACAAATATTTATGGAAAATGGCGCGCTGGTTTGTATTTTTTTTCCGCGCGCCCCGCTTGCGATGCCGTTAGAAAGTGGATGGCAAACTACATTTATAGTTATTGATATCCACTTTATTAGCAAGCTTTGTGTGTCAGGATGGTAGTAATTTACTGTGGATGAAAGTCCCTATGAAAATGGTGTATGTAGGGAAAGGATTTTATAAAGGAAAGCACAGACAGACAAGACTAGGCATTTATTTCAATTAGGCTTGTCAAAGTAATGTTACTGAGAAAGCTAGGTGTCCGTTCCAAAACTAGGTCTCCGTGGAGAAGAACGGCAAGAAACTCCACGGCAGCTTGTTTTTAAAATATTTTACCAACACATTTTACATTAGCATAATGTACTTTGCTACAACATTAATCTCTTGGATCATTTCTCAAAGTTAGCAACTTTACCAGTGGAAAGAAACAGAACATGAATATTCTTTTGATTAAACACAATACAATATTAGCCATATTATAACACAAACAGAACAACCATAGTCATTAGCAATAATCAAGATATAATATCAATTAACTTACGTGAACACAGTCCATCTTTCACCACACAGTTCTAGCAAAAAAGTCCCAGAATATATTTTTTTTGGTTTTTTTTTTTTTTGTGCATGGCATCTCGGAGGTATAACCACTGGGGGTTCCTGCTCCTTAACCGGGCTATCCTATGGTGCCGCAAGCTCCTAAAAGAAGTTTACGCCTCCAGCCAGGGGAGTTTTTACGAAAAGCTACTTAAACTAGACGACTGCTCGCTAAGGGCACCCCAGGTGGGGTTCGAACCTCGGCTTAGGGCAGTGTCGGAGGGAGGGTGGCAAGGGACCGTCGGTGGCTGGATAACATCAGGGTTCTGTCATGGGGAGTTTGGATTACAGGCTCAGCTAAACCACATGCTGGCACATCGTTAAGCGGCGGCAAGGGGCGGGGAGGGCTATTATTATTATTGACGATAATAATAGTAGGTCGGGGTGGGTTTCGCGCAGTCCCAGAATAGGTGGGAACACCCATTTTATAGTCTCCCATTATTACTCAAGTACCTCCAACATTGCCGCCATTTTAAACCAATCCCCGACAGTCATACATAATTGTTAAATAACTTCTAACATAGGTAATAATTTACAAATCTTATGTAGCGGAACTATTTTAAAACATAATATGATTATTTAGCAATATAGTATGTATCTATTTGTAATCTTTATGTAAAATCGAATAATATAATAACATCAACTTGATGTTCCGAATATCGTTTTAAACACCTTGTTACTTTAAAATTGCATTATAAAATCGTGTTATATATTATTAGTATCATATTAATTATTACTTAATTATTTATTGTATAGCTAAGTAAATAAACATTTATATTGATTATTCTAAACCACAAATTATGACTTGTTCAGAAACTCTGGAATAGTTGTTATACAGCCTATTAGGTCACAATAAAAACCATTTATAGAAAATACATCTGTTTATGAAATATCAATTAAAGAAATGCAAATACCATATATTTTAAATTATAACCCTTTTATTTCCAAACGTAAGGTTTAGGTTTTATAAAATATTAGTGAAATCGTAGATTGAAATGGAACGTTTCTGAACTATACGTCAATGTCATTATTCTGAAAGCTGACGTTCTTGTGTGATTTATTGATAAACAACATCAATTTTAGTGATCAATCTGATCAATACAATTAGATATTCTCCTTTAAATATGAATAATCTCACACGCAGGTGTAAATAGAGGCACTGGCAAAACCGCTAAACAGACTTTATAAAAAAAAATGTTTAGACTGATCGTAGTTTAGTTAGTATGGAATTAGAAAGTACTCTTGGCAATACATTAGTTCAGTGAGAATCGTCAATAACAGAACGTCAGGCAGGATCTTTTCCGTTTGATTCCGGGTGGGACCACGGACAATTTAAGGTAGGAGTGAGGCGTATATATCGTAACAGCTAAATACAACAGGTATCACAAGATAACAGACTGTAACTGTGACAAATAAACTGAAAAAAAACAGCTTCTGTTCCACGACGAGATAACAGAATCCATCCAGTCACAAGCTTTTGTCTAGTTACCTTAGTTAGATTATAGATTAAAAAAAATACTATTACACTGTGACACCCTGTTACATCGTCCGTCACAAGCTCTTTCCTTTTCTCGCATAGGTGTAACACCTTAGTAAGAAAAAGAAGTACCTCCGTGTATTATAACTGTGCAGCTGTGGTAACAAAGAACACACAATAGTTTGTTCCCACATAGTATGAAATAACAGCCTGTTATTTTGTAACAAGTTTATGGAACTGTTAAAATCGCATATCTGTTCCGCCTGTTTCTAAACAGGCGGAACAGATATGCGATTTTACCTGTTACAACCCACTCCTGATTTAAAATAATAACATGTGGAAACGATTTTATGCTTTTAAATTATTTTTTTAAACTGGTAACTCGAATGAAGTGGCTTTGTCAATGTCAACTGTCAAAATGACATAAACAAATTCATAAAATGACGTGGAGACGAGGTTATGAATTTGTAAAAAAATATATGTTTTAACACAATTATACGTGTTAGGATAATTTAAAATATTAGTAAGTAGCTAAAAAGCACAAAATGATTGAGATCACAGATACCCAGAGTAAGTATTTACATTTTTATGTCATAGTTAGAAGTTTTTCGATTTTTACGTTGGAATTTGCTACATAAAACATATTTATTACAATCAGTTCGATCCATAGGACATATTTATGATTATTATCTACATTTGTACAATGTTGTCTTTGTGTTCAAATTGAAATTACAGTAGTAAATTATGAAATATAGAGAAAATCTTCGCTCAAAAAGACTCACTGTTTTTCGAAGCCCTGTTCAAGATTTTACTAGAATCATCAAAGTCATTACCTACCCATTCTGGAAACCGCCCTCATAACATCTATGTTCTGACCCTAACAATCCTTAGGCAGAGTCTTCACATAACAATATGCCTATATTCCCCAAAGGTAGGTTTAACCCCTAAAAACCCCATAGATAGACCCTTAATTTGCCAGTGATAGGCGTTCAAATAGTGTCAAAAAGTATTGACATATATCGTAACCATATTAAAAAATAAACCGACTAATATATTTTGTTTCTGTAAGTAGGTTTGTACAAACACTTTTACAAGTCATTCATATTTTAAAAGCTACATGAGGTCGGCGTTTCCTATCTGACAGCTCTTAGAAGAAAGGCCGAAACAAACTCAAGAGGTCCCTGTCTCTTTTTCATGGAACAAGGTTCAAATTTGTGTGAATTTGGCAATGGCCTCATTAGTGTGTAGGCAGGTGGTAAACACATCCTTCAAGACAACGAGCTGTTAGAAATTAAATGAAATGATGTTTGTTTCTATAAGTTGATCTTTTAAGAGACTTACATGTCGCAGTAAGCAGGACAGATTACCTAAGGTGTGTTGGCTGTATGTACATTTAAAATGTTGAATTGAGAATTAAAAGCTCGTGAACTATCTTCTACTAACTTCAAATTGCATATCTCATGTATGTACAAGATCTTAATAATAGTCACAAAGTTCACATAGACCCTGTCGGGCACAACAATTTAATTCAATATCAAAAGCAGCATTCTTTAAAATCATCAAGTAAATAGAAATTAATTGTACATGAGTCATATTTTAAAATAGAATATATTAAAAGATTTAAAAAAAAAACAATTAATTTAATTAATATCACATTTTGTTGATATACGTCATTACAAATTATAGTATTAAAAATTCAATTAATTTGAAGTGAATACATAAAATATAATAATACTTCACCTTAAGAGGGTCCTTCCCGGTCCATCTATCGTCAACGCGAGCTAATTGAAAAGCTTGATGTTTCATCCAGCGCAATGTTAATGCTAACAGGCAAGTGAGAACGCAATAACATTGAACGAAAAATAGTGTGCAGAAATTTCATAAAACTTGTTCCAGGAAATACATGTTTTTGAGAAAGCCTTACAAGTTTGTGAAATAAATGTGTGTTATTTAAAATCTCCATTACATGTGCGATGTTTCTATGGAGATGTTTTCTTTATTTTTACAATTTATGAGTACATTATGAACGGCCAAAGTTCAGGTAAAATGTGTGCAAAAAGCATATTTTTGGAGGCTTACACTGAATTTAATTCTTCAAATTTTAATTTTTGCTTTCATAGAAACCTAGATATAGTGCACATGATACCAATTAGTTCAAAATTTTCATTGAAAGATGTGTTCCAACGCCATAATCACGTACGAGCGTTTGTATGAAAAGTATGACGGGTGGACTGCTCTTTCTTTGCCAGAATACATGCTAAAATCTTGATTTCTTGTTTATTTCAGAAATAGGCGTAGGGCTCGCCGGGTTCGGCATGACATTCCTATTCTTAGGAGTGCTGCTATTATTCGATAAAGGTCTGCTGGCTATAGGAAATGTAAGTATTTTAATTTTATTCATAGGTAATACGGGCTGGTGTCCGCAACTCCACGACAATGCGCGTATTGCGTACGGATGGGAATTGGATTATTCAATCCATCCCAGCTCCTCAAAGAAGGCCTGCAACGCCTTGGTGTTACTGACAATCTCACGTAGGGTACCTGGGTTTCCGAAGTACTTGGCCCTGTATATGGTGACCACCGGGCAGTTTAGCAGCACATGAGCTGCTGTCTCGTCGCCCTCCATGCAGGCCCTGCATAGCGGACTGTCTGTGACTCCTATGACAAAGAGGTGTTTATTAAATGACCCATGGCCAGTTATAGCTGCTGTAACTGTACGCAGCTGTTCTTTCGTTAGTCGGAGAACCTGTTTTATGAGGCGACCATCAATTGCGGGGAGAGCTACCGTAATTTTATTCATTCCAAATATAGGGGAAAACTGATTTTGAAGGTGGCTACAGATATACAGGTTGGATTTTTGAGATGGGGCCGTAAGGGCAGGTACATTAACCGCTGCAGGAAATCGTTTTTAGGAGACTGTCCTTATCTTTTTTGAGAAATGTTGATCCCCATTCACAGATTTTGAAAAGTACAGTCAGCAAGAAAATGGGCCATTTTCACAAAGACTGTTTTGATGCCGATCAAACAATGTGACCAACTGAGGTTTGAGTACTGGAACAGCCAGAAATCCATTTTTTTTTTTTTTATAAATTTCTTAACTTACTTTTTTTATCTCGTAAGTTTAAAAGTTTACCTGATGCTTCCCTAGATGGCGTTAGGATCGAAATAGATCGCGCTATGGTTTCGTTACCGGACGAACCATATGTAGTTTAAGATTTTTTTTGTACCAGGCTTCCTTTTGAATTAAAGTGTCCTAATTGAAACAGTTTAAAGTGAGTTTCATTGGGTGTTCTCGCCTTCGGACCTTGAAATCCTGTTCAACTATGGATAGGCTGGGCGCCAACCCACATGAAGGTGGGTACCTTCCGTTAACCGCTAGGACCTCTTGGTTTAAACAACTTATTTTTGACCATAATGTGGGTAGTTCTACTAAACTACGTCCAATTCCAATTTATTCACTCTGATTCTCGGACGAGCTTTTTTGATGAAATAAAAATAGTTATTCGGTAAATAGGATATCGGGATCACTTTTACATGAAATATTAAGAAAATAAAAGTAAGCGAGATGGAGTCGATCTCCTGAGAAAATGGCGAAACAAACTCACGGGTCAGTCTCTTTTAAAGTCTCAGAACATGTGAGGAACATAGGTGTCAAAAATGGTCTTTTGAGGAAAAAACCACACAGATTTGTGGGAACCTTTCCTGACGACGAATCAGAATCAGTTACTCCTATTTTACAATAAATTCTACTCATTATCATTTCAGATCCTCTTCATCAGTGGCCTGGCCTGCGTCATAGGCCTGCAGCGGACGTTTTTCTTCTTCTTCCAGCGACATAAGATCAAGGCTTCCGTGGCGTTCTTCGGCGGCATCTCCATCGTGCTGCTGGGATGGCCCATGATTGGCATGATCGCTGAGATCTATGGGTTTTTGCTATTATTCCGGTGAGTTTGAGCTTTTGGATATATTTTTGAATCCATAACATCAGGCTGTAATGTTACGCCCTGAGGGTTAGGGGCACAGATATAAATATACCTAGATAACGCAAGAGCAACTACTTCGCGTTCCCAGTTTACGTACAAAAATCGTAAGTTACTACTACTCTGTCTGGTTACTCTGTCCCAAAATCGATTAATTAATCTATTTAAACGATTCTTAATAATCTATAATGTATACAATTACTCTATACATAGTATTCGTACATTATACTAACTTTCCCATCACTAAATAGTGATTGTGACGTCATAGTAGGTAGTCAAAAAATGGCACGCTTGGTTTTCATACAGATCGTGATACTTGCGTTATCTAGGTCTATCTATATCTGTGGTTAGGGGCCATTCAAGTATTACATAAGCATTACAGGCGGGGTCTTTGCTTATTTTTTATGACAGGGGACCGGGTGGTCTGAATGGTGATTACATCTGCAATATTTATTTATTTACATTTTCCGATTTTTTTTTGCAATATTTAGTAGATTCTGATGTGAACAAATATGGCAACCCCACTTGTCATTGCTCGAAAACGAAAAGCATGTTTAGGGATTCCCCAAAATAATTGATATTGCTTACTCGCTCTCACGCGGTGTTTTATGATTAAATTAGGAAGAACCGAAGTAGGGACATTATTTAAATGGGCATTCAATTCCTTTATCCATACGCGATAACCGTAAGATTCTACAATTACCTATTCTATATGAAAATTAAAATAAAATAAAAATGTTACTGGTTTTGTTATTTTTTAAATAAATCATTGACGTTTGTAGCAACGACGAAATTCGTTTCTTTTTAATAATAATTAAAAAAAAATGCTTGCGGCCTGGGTCTTCTTATTGGTTCTAAACACATAGCAGACGCATCCGCCATTTTCGTATGTTCTACCGTCTGCCTAACAACCTGTATATTTTTTTAAATTAATTTAAAAAAAAAAACGAATAATAATAAATTATTAATACTTCATCATTTATCATTTCAGCCCAAAGACGTCCACTGCTGGACATAGGCCTCCCCCAATTGGGGGGTTTTGCCATAATCGCCACGCTTGGCAGGCGGGTTGGCGATCGCAGTATGATGTTAAAAATGCATAGAGAACGCTGCTGCCCATTCTCTAGTAAATTAATACTTACATATGTGGTATGTTTCTGTCAACAGAGGGTTCCTGCCAGCAGCCGTGAACTTCTTAAGAATGGTGCCAGTACTAGGTTCTCTGCTTAGTTTTCCTATCATAAGAGGGGTGAGTTTAAACTTATACTAATATTCATCATAACAAAATACAGTCAAAAGAGTTCATTTGATAGGTATAGAGAATTACAGCTACTGTTTCTTTTGTACAAAAAGTGTAAATAAAATATTTTAAGGTCGCTTTTTATGCTCTAGAGCATAAAGTAAAATCATGCTGCTGTTTCATTTCCTCGCAATCGAAGTGAAAAGTAGAATGTACAACTCGTCCATAAAACCCATTTTACACTCTACTTTATATCCATCCTCGTTCGCAAGCTCGCTCGGATGGATAAACGTCTCGCTTAAAATTGTGAGTTTTATGCCCTTGATGTACAATCTACTATTTCAGATTACAATTGATTAAATTAAATAACAGTCAAGCACAATCACAATCAACCGCAATAATATGGTAGATTAGTAGGTTTCGTAGAAATACAATGCGAGTAACAAACACGGAAGAATGAATGAATAATGGAACAACGACGAACGAGTGAGTGAGTGAGTGATTGATTGATTGATTGATTGAGTGAAGTGAATGAAAGGGAAGGAAGTGAACAGTGAACGGAACGAACGATTTCGAACGCAATCTTATGTTTTAGTTAGAAGGTTCGACATGATTGAAATAGCTGGCCGTAAAGCCAAGTTTAAGTAGGTAGTTTCTAAGATTTATTCGATATGATACTTGTCAAAAAGTACTCTTTAAGTTTTAGAGGTATGAGGAACAGGGTGTAAAGTTCACTCATACTCTATAGTAAAGGGATGATCCTCCGACCAGGGCCTCAAGTCTGCTATTACAATAGTGTCAGAATGGTCTCTTCATTGTGAGTTTTTGACAGATTTGCCATACAAACACTGTCAAATACAATGGCGAGACCATTCTGACACTACTGTAATAGCAGACTTGAGGCCCAGACGGGTATTGTGTCTGGTGGGCAACTGCCCAACAGTTGATGTCGGGATTTTGTATATATGCTAGTCGCGCGGTAAACTCTGATAGCGCGATGCAGGATTTGTGACGTCAGGTATTTTATATAAAGAGTGTCTGGGAGCCTTTAAGAGGTCTTTATTTAAATTCCTTTTAGATAGATGTTACTACTCCATCACTGAGTTTACTAATGATAAACAGAGGTATGACGAGTCCGACTTGCTAATTAAATACTTATGGTTTTAGTTATTACTTGTTTACATATCTGACATATTTTTAATTGAATGTTTTTTTGTTTTTGTATTCTATTGACATGTCACCTTAATTGTAATTGCTTGTTTATGTTAATTTTGTACGCCATAAGTTGGCAAAACATAGTGCACATATTTTAGACAATATATTATCTGTAACCATACCTATGTTTAACAAAATAAATGATTGATTGATTGATTGATGTGTAGTTCGCATGTGGCGTTGTTGATACCACCACAGAGTAAAAGTATCGAATGCAAAGTATGGAATACAAAAGTATCGGCATCGAAAGGAAATATTCTCGATACCACAAAGTATCGATACTTATTTCGTGTCCCTAGTTCAGGCTAATCTCCGAAACGGCTGGATTTTAACGGGACTTTTATTGGCAGATAGCTGAAAATCCCTCGTTTAAGTTACTACTTAAGCTACTTTTATTTTAGACTAGCTGCTTCCCGCGGCATCACCCGCGTGGCTTTTTTAATCTGTACTTTTAAAGTTTTAAAGAGGTATTTGTTTGTTAGTTTGTATGTAGGGGGTTAATCTCTGGAACTACCAGCTGGTTTTGAAAAATATTTTTCTACAGTGTTAGTCTTTATAATGTGCACATATCGAAATTAGGGAATCTATGCTTAATTTTATCTACGGAAAAAATACAAAAAAAAAAATCTAATACCGCCAAACTCTAATTTAACATATATTTTTTCCAAATCATTAACACTACTCATTTAGACGTGATTTTCAGTATAAAATCATTAAAAGTCGGTTACCGTCAACTTAATAAAAACATGCTTTTATTTATCTATTTTCTTCTCTCCACAGATCGTTGACAGGATAGCAGGCGATAATGGTCGCAACATGGTATGATAATAGTGCGGTAATACATATGTAATGTTACATATACATATATTTGTAGTGTATAAACTATTGTACTGAGTGTACGTGAAGTGAGTGTTGCTATTGTAAATTATTATTTTCTATTTAATTTTGATTCTCCTTACTAATAAACGTTGTATATCATCTGTATAATTACACAACGCTTTGTCTTCTTCTATCAAAGTCAAAGTCAAATCATTTATTTCAAATAGGCACGTAAAATGCACTTTTGAACGTCAAAAATTACATGAATAGTTAATTGATTCTAGTTGCGCCTTCCAAAACAAATGGAAAGAAACTCCATACTTACTCTTTTAAAATGTAAACAATAGTTTGTATACATTAATTAATAATTATAGGTGAAGACGATATACCTAGAATAAAAATTACTTACCACAATTGGTAAAAAGAATGAAAAGTGAAGTAATGACAGAAAAATTGTGGTGGTCACATATTTAGAAACATTGTATATGATTTTCCAAAAAATTTAACATATAATAAGTCAGTGTGTGAGTTAAATTATATTAATCACTGAATATAAAATTAATATCATAAAAATTATAAATTATACAGTTAAATTAGCAACCAGTTTGATTTTGTCTAGACTCTAAATTGTCCTATGGAGCAGGACCAGCATGTTTCCAAGCATTCTTATGTTGGATATAATCCTCTGCTGTGTGCTTTTAATATGAGTTTTAAATTTTCTTTCAAAAATTCGAAATCGTAAGTCAAATTACTGACGAGTGAAATCCCAAATCGGTGTGTAACTATACAGACGATATACAACGTTTATTAGTAAGGAGGTAAGTGTGTGTGGGAGGTTTAATTCGGAAATTAGTTCTAAATTATTAAGAGTTTTTGTCAAAAGTGGCAAAGTAAATTTCCAAGGTCGAATATACAACGATTTCTACGAGATTTCATCTTAATATACTCCATTTTAAGGTTGTCTGTAAAAGATCGCTTTTAGCGATAAGACCGCCCATTGTGACACCCTATGGAACAGTTCTACATTTATATCTGCAATTTTTATGGTGTACATAATAAAGAGTATTCTATCTATCTATCTATCATTTTAGGTAAATGAGAGGTTTACTAAAATTGACGGTATTTTTTTATCTATTCATACATTCCCAGCCTCTTCTCAAGAAATCTTCAATCTAGTAATAATTGAATAAATCATCATCAAGATCTGAATAATTTCTGTTATGCGGTTTGGCAGACTTTATACAGGGTAACACTAAGTTATTTTTCACTTTATAGTTTTTTTTTTTTTTTTGTACCTACCCCACACCAATTCATCTTCCACTACTTGCTATGTAAACAACAGTGACAGGAAGTATTATAAACGGTGAAGTTACTATAAAAAGCTAAGATTTCCCTCGATTTCTATTAATTTCTAGTAATTTCATGTCATTTATTAAACTTATTAAACTTGACCCTTGACTTACCTTGCATTTGTAATATTAAAACAACGACTCCCGAAAATCGAACCCACACACACTTGGCTGGGTTTAACGTCCGTGTAATATATGAATATATGTGTAAACGAATGAATAGATTTTGATGCGGTTTTACTGTTAGGTCAATTATTGTTCCAACCGATTTTTTGACGAAAAATCGGCTTGTAAATCCTTTTACGACTGGTCGAAAGCCGATTGTCAATCGGTATTATAAGTTTTAATCGATTGTTGCCCGGTTTCTGACGTCCTTAGATAAACTCTCAATACAACGCAATGTTGCCATTTTAAATATTAAATTTATATAAACTTTTAGAACTAAGTATTGCATATATTTTATTTCTTATTTTGTTACTTTTATCTCATTATATGCTGCACCGGTTCACCTCATCACGTTAACGCCGGCTGTCGCTGAAAACCAGCGCTGGGGCTGTCTCGCATAGGGTCGCAGCATTATGCTGAGCGATGGCCGTTTGCGTGGATGTGGCGCATATTTTCCCCCAACTTGTTATTTTCGTGTTTATGTTCTTTCTCTGCGTCATGTTTGCTGCAAATAAACGTATTTTCTTTCTTTCTTTCAATAGATTTGACAAAGTTATAAAAGGTCAAACTGAATTAGCTAGCGAAACTTCGCAAACGTGATGGGTATAGTATATCTAAACATCTTCTTCTATATAATAAAAATCAATTGCGGTGCGGAATTCGTATGTCTTAAGTCTTTGATGCGTGGCGCGCGATAGCCCGCGAAATTCAAAATTTCTTACGTTTATTGCAATTTTCTGGTCTATGTAAGTTGTATGTTGATTAAAGCATGATTCGCGACCGCAACAATTAGGCTTTACAGAGTTATAATCATTAGAATCAGCAATACAACTCCTTAAGTTAGAATTGTCCTCAAATGTCATGATTTCAAGAAATACTAATTCAATAGGGATGATGACTAAAACAATATATTTTGTCCGTCATGTAGATTATAAAAAAATATTCTTTTTTTACGTAATCAAAACATTACGGAGATAAATTGGGTTCAATTGTGGCATGTCGTAACTTCTCAGTAGATTTTATACGTGGCTGTGACGTAACGAGCCCCCACTCCCCAAGTTTAATGTGTTTTATCTAAGTAATTTTTTATTAATATGATAAAGCAGAAAATACGTGTCTAATATTTTTTTATTATCTGATTGACGGACTAAACAGTTTAACATTTTTTTTTTTTACCCAGGACACTTCCCTATTGGACAGTATGAACTTCGATAGTTGTATTGATTTGATGCGGCCGCGTATCATATTTAGGTCAACATACAACCTGATACTGATCTGCATATTGCAAAAAACATAAAGAACATTTGAATTTCTGGGGCTACCCTGACGCTTTCGCATTAAGAATTTTATGCTAGTCGGGATAAAGTTCAAAATACAAAAGCTAGTTAAACTACTAAAGTTAAATTCGTTTTGTAATGAGACGGAATGTGTTTTTGAATCGTACTATTGAATTGATTAAGTCCGTTTAAGAATACCTCAGAAACCGGGTATCAGTCTTGCTCAGTATTGGGCAAAAATCTCTCGAAGTTGTTTTTATAAATAAACAGGTACTATCACTGACAGACGAATTGGACCACCGTATGGACTATTTCTGCTTGCAGCGCTCGGTACTCGGTCGGTTTCTCGTCCTTGGATCTTTTATTGTTTTATTCCTATTGGTCGAAAAAGGATGGTCTGACAAATTTATTTAAACAAAAATATGGATGATGGATGCCAAGCTTCACAGGTTGGCTCATCGCCGCAAGGTTGCCTGCTTGTCGGTCTTCTACAGATTGTACTTCGGAGAGTGTGCCCATGAACTCCACGACCTCATTCCACCGGCCCCCTTCTACCATCGGACATCTAGACGCACTGCAAGTTACCACCCCTACCTAGTTGATTTTCCACCAACTCGCACTAAGCGTTTTCAAACGTATTTTATAATGCGCACAGCAAAGGAGTGGAACTCTCTGCCTGCGTCTGTGTTTCTGAACGCATACAAGCCTAATGAATTCAAAGCGCGAGTGAACAGGCTTATTCTGGGTAAGCTCACTCCATCGTCGACTTTGTCTCTGTTACCTCTGATCAAGAGACTGAGTCAAGAGCAAACCAGTCGTAAAAAAAAAAAAACTAAGTATTTTTGTTTTATTGGTCGATGCAAAAAGAGAAGGTAAACATGTGGGCACCATGCACTGTGAGCACGGGATTTTGTTTTGAAAGTGAGCCGATTCGTCTGCCCACGATAGTACCTATGGGATCTTAATTAGCGCTTTTTTTTATAAATAAATAATGTTAACTAATTTAATTTAAATTAATTATAATTATGTGTAAAAAAATACTTATTAAGACGAAAGGGTCATGGTAGTCCGCGAAATTCAAATTTCAATGAAATCAGGTTGTATTTTGATCTAAATATGACTCGCGGTCATCATTGTATTTTTGTCGATGATAAAATGGTATTATTGTGTTTATGGCGTACTGATTTTCTGGCCATACAAAAACAATAATAGGGATGTTGACTAAAAATATATTTTTTTGTCCGTCATGTAGATTATTAAAAAATATTGAACACGTATTTTTTCTTTTTTTACGTAATCAAAAATTTACGGCGATACATTGAGTTCAAATGTGGCATGACGTCACGGTTCGCTAGATTGTATAGGTACGTAGTTTGTTAGGATTGTGACGTAACGAGCCCCCACTCCCCAACTTTAATGTGTTTTATCTAAGTCATTTTTTAATAATATGATAAAGCAAAAAATACGTGTCTAATATATTTTTTTTTATTATCTGTCGGACGGACTGAACAGGTTTTTATTTTATTTTTTACCCAGGAAACATCCCCATTGTAGTTATACCAAAAATATTTGGCGATAATTATGTATAGCGGGGCCATAATGAAAATATTAGACTCATAACGGGGTACTTATACAGGCTGACTTTTTTTACCGTATTGAAAAAAAATGGGTATAATAGATATGAACGGAGCAGAAAGAATCCTATGGCATGGATATACAGGATACGTTTTTAACCAGGCGCAAATTTTTTTTGGTGGTTCTGATCAGTAGTACACATTGCCATTATTTGTTCAATACTTTTTTTTTTGGTTCTACTTGAAATCAGCAAAATATGGATACAATCTATTTGTAATAATATCAATGGGCGAGCGCACAGCTGGTAGGTACCTACTACTGCGTTCCGCTTCACTGACCGCGCCGCCGGCGCATTGTGCGACGAGTATCCATTATACCAGTTTCAGAATAAACATCTTTCGTTAACGATAACTAAATTTTTTTGTAAAACACGCTTGGGTTTAATTTGTCAAAATTTGCGCACTGATTAAAAACTTTTTCTGTATATATATATATATATATTTTTTTTTTCTATAGAATGAAATTGTTCTATAAATGAATACTACACATTTAAAATAAACTTTTCAGAACATAAATTTTTGAAGAAAAAAAAAATACTGTCGACTAAAAAATATCGAAATCCAAATCATACGAACTTATAATCTCAATAGTACTAAGCAAATATTATCGTGTATGGCCAATACACCATATTATTTCCCAGACGGTAAAAAAATTCATCCGGTATAATGCAAAATTTGCCAAAACCGCATTCAAAAGCTGTCAGTGTTATTCCACAACAAAACGATGATGACGAGAGATTGGAATAGGTACAGTTAATTTACCTAAACTGCGAGGAAGGAAGTAACGTAGAGTGGATAACCTCCTCTAAAATTGCTAGAAAAGCTCTTTAATTTAATAGTTTTTTAGTACAGAATCCTAAAAAATTATATATGATTTTCAAATCAATAATTTGTAACTGTAAATAAAGTCCAATAAATAATTCGTGATTTTTAAATTCCGGGATTTATAGTCATTATAATTATTCCGGGATTTTAGAGGAGGTATTATCCACTCTGCGTTACTTCCTTCCTCGAAGTTTAGGTAAATTAATTCTTACCTATTCGGATCTCTGATGACGACTCTTGAAGAGGAACTTACACATCTTGAACGTGGTTTAAATGCGCTGATCGCGGTCAGTTTCATTGGTGAAAATTCTCCGTAGTCGGTCAGCAAAAATATTGTAGTCACAACTTATGGGATTGTTCTCGCTAGAAATAGCAAACTTTGTAATATACTTAATGTAATTTTATTCCTATGATAATGAGGCCGATTCCCTTGTTCACAAACTAAACAAAATTTAAGTTCAGTGCATCTTTTTTTTTTCTATTTCATTGTGAAAAGGACAGAAGATAAATTTTAGTTTAGTCCTGTCAAATTAATCAGCGCTTGCCGTAATTTTAGTCGGCAAGTTTTTAATCACGTCTAAACTTTTAAGGAGTAGTGACAGGCGCTGTTTAATTTGACAGGACTAAACTAAAATTTATCTTCTGTCCTTTTCTTAATGAAATAGAAAGAAGAAGATGCACTGAACTTAAATTTAGTTTAGTTTGTGAACAAGGGAATTGGCACCATTATGTTCCTTCACGACTTAGCCAAAGGGAGCTTTCGTTAAGGCATTTTGAATAATTTAATGATAATGTTACTAAATATTTTTCTTACCACCTTGTCAAATATAAGTATTAATGTAATTAAAGGCTTTTATTTGCATGTAGACAACCTTTTCAACCTATAAACATCGATATTCTACAAGTTTTTTTTTTTTTTTTTTGTTAATAAAAATACGGAAAATTGCATCAAAATTCGTTCTAATGTTAATATTATGTACACATAATTATATAAATATATGTTTAATAAATGTAAATATTATTTAAATTATATAAACGACATATTATTTTAAATAAAAATTGTCCCATGCTGGGCGCCATTTTTTTTTTCTAGGTTGGTACTACATGATTCGTTTTTTCCCCAGGACGGACAATCGTGATCCAAATGAATGGGATCGTGTGCTACATTCCTTGTGATTATTATTATTTATAATAAATTCTATATTTGCATTTAATTTTCAAAAAAAAGCGTTTGTTTTTTAATACCTCTTTATTAATATTTTGCCAATACATAGAGACAGTTACCTACCAGTCTTACCAAGGACTATCGTGTTACTCAGTTACTGGGTTGTGGAGGTCAGATAGACAGTCGCACAGTGTAAATACTGGTATTCAGTTTCATCTGTTTAGACTGGAAACCGAACCGGCTACGCAGATGACGATACATATGATACTCTGAATCGCTAAACAAACATTTCCACACAATAGGAATAACGGACAGCCCTCTGTGCAGAGCCTGCATGGAAGCGGAAGAAACCGTTGCACATGTGTTCTTCGAATGCACAGGCGTCACCCAGATTAGAACAGATACCCTCGGGGCACCCAGATCCTTTACCGATGTTCTGAACAGACCAGTAGACGTGATTAGCTTCTGGAAGGAGGTGGGCTGGTTGGAATAACCACCGACGGCCGCCATGGCCCACGCACAATGGTCCATCTTAAGGACTAAGTGCGGAAACCAAACCCTCTAACATAGAACATAGATAGATACTCTGAATAGGTATGACCAGTAGCGCGTAGCGCGGATAGGGCGCGTTTGGGCGACCGCCCAAGGTCGCCAGACATGAAGGGGCGCTCCTTTATGTCTGGTTTCCCATCTCGTCCTTCCATTTAGAACATTGGTCACTATCCTTGTAACGGTAGCGAGTGAGGAAAGGACGCTAATAAAAACCTATCTGCGATCGACAATATCTCAATCGAGATTGACAAACTTGGTAACTTTGTCAATCGAAAAAGAAATTGCGGAAAACATAGACTTGAATGCCTTTATAATGAGAGTTTGACGATAGAAAGGCTAAAAAAGTAGGACAAAATAAACGGTTGTTTAAAAAAAAACACCTGGTTTTCTTTCACATGTGTGAATTGGAGAGTAGAAAAGGGGCGCCATAGAAACCTCGCCCATGACGCCGCCGGTAATTCTAAAACCGGCACTGGGTATAACAATAAATCTAAGTTAGCAGGGTGAGTGTTTGAACAAGTCTCACTATGGCAGTTGTGCCAACTGTTAAACAGTGTGTTAAATTAAACGAGGTACATACTTTCAGGGAGTGCAGTACTCATGACAATGAACAACTTTAACTGGGGACTAACTCTGAAATATGCTGAAATATGAAAGAAAATTTATTCCATACAAAAGTGCAATTCTAACTGGATCAAAATGTAAGGAACAGCTGACAATTTTTTTCATATTTCAGAGGAATTGCCCCATAGTCAAAGATGTACTACACTCCTTATGGCCCTGGTGGCTAACCTAACCTTAGTGTACGGCCTGAGTGAAAAGGCGCGCCGCTCGCCGCCACTCAGGACACTCGCGAGGGATTGTATGTGTTTAACATGAACGCCGCACGCGCCGGCCCGCCGGACGCTCGAGTCGAGCGTGCACTCTAACACGTTGTAATTTCATTGTAGGTAACATCATCTCCAATAATAATACAATTAAAGTATACAAAATATTGTAAAACATTTTAAGAGAGTAACTATGGAGTTTCTTGCCCATTCTTCTCCATACGCAAATACCTTTTGGAAGGAACAACTAGAATCAGTTTCTATTTTCTCGTAAATTTTGACGTTCA
Organism: Dryobota labecula; assembly: GCA_947523025.1. Lineage (NCBI taxonomy): Eukaryota > Metazoa > Arthropoda > Insecta > Lepidoptera > Noctuidae > Dryobota > Dryobota labecula. The sequence continues at coordinate 11,215,083 of OX383312.1, forward strand.
AAAGTACCTTTTATGAATGATTGAGAAAATTAACACGAAATGATCTATAATTGTAGTGCCGGTCAACTCGAATCAAAAACATTATTACATCCGATGTTTTTCTTCAAAAATACAGTTTCTTCGAAGCAACAACGAAACGTAGCGGCATCCCCGAGCCGAGCTATAATCTGTGGGACATCGATAACGTTCATGGCGGCGCGGAGTTTCCGCAGTGTTGCCATTCTAAACATTTTCCCCTGGAAACAGGGAGTTTTTTAATTTGGGATTCAGGGATTGATACGCAGACACTGCACAGGATTCCGGTCGTACAATACTCAAAAGAAAACTTCTTGAATGAGTATGAAAGGAAACAGCGTAGGTATTTGATAACTAGTATAAAAAAACTTTTTGTAAATAAAGAAAAGGAATTCTAGGAATCAAATAATAAACACTAATGGTCGTCCTATCAATAGACATTAAACACTAATAGTACGGTTCAAGGCTCCTACAAACAGGCGCGACACGCGACGCGACACAAAGACACCGGGTGCCGCGCGACGAGCGGTCTCTTTGTGTCGCGCCTGTGTGTAGGAGTCTTCAGCCAAATAGGTATAGATTCCAACATAGATCCCTACATTTTGTTCCGATGGGTCGCGTAAAACAAGTCTCAAGTAGTCTCAGTAGGTATTGCATTTTTCTTATGACGAAATAAGAAAGGAAGTTAAAATGGACATATTAAAACCCATTTGGGTGCTAAGAGATACTAATTATTCTATAATCACACTAAATCTTCAAAAATACAGCAAAAAGAAAAGCATTTCAACTTCTCCCCTAATTGCGAAATACCTAGTCAGTACACCTCGGGTAGCATAAATTAGAAATAGGGCAAACTCGCTCGCTAGTACCCGCCCGATCCCGGGCCCAGACACACGTGAATAATGCAGTAAACGTTGCTATTTTTACCGTAAAAACGCACAAATATTACCGCGGTAAAAAATAAACGAATAAATAATCTTTACCATGACTAAAATTTGAGGAACAAATAATGTGAATTTGGTGTTTTTGTTAGTAATGTTATTTTATTCAATGTGCTAAAATCGGACGCGTCTGGGCGAAAGACATAAAAGGGACGACTATTGTAATATTTTCCCCGATTTTTCTTTTTTTTTATTCGATTGTCTATTGGTGTATTTTTTTTAAATTGTAGTTAAAGTGTGATGTTTTGCGAATGTTTGCCTGACAATCTGAAAGTAAGTATTTTTTACGTTTTTTCATTTTTATTTTCCAATTATAATAATTACAATATTAATTAAAATATACGCCTGTGAAGATCCAATGTTTTTTCAGTAATATCACAGTTTTTGTTGTTGTCTTTTTTACACTTTTAGGTACATAACTGTTGCATTCGTTAAGCTAATATAATTTTAACTGAAAAAAATGCTTGTTTTCTTTTTTAATTCTCGTACCATTTCTCAACATTAATGATTGCAATATCTTGTAAGTATACACTTGAGAATAGCATCAAAAGGTTAATTAGGTAGTTACATAGCTACCAAAGATCACTTACGGGAACCACGCAGGGATGTTTTTTTTTTTTTTTTTTAATGTAGGCACTCCTGAATCCTGGACCAAAGACAATCCTAGAGACGAAAATTTGGCGCCTAAATTCTTTGACGTAATTTTAGAAACAGGAAAATAGTTGATAATCATAAAGGTACCTACCTACCTATCCAAAGTAAAGAATAATGAGGTCCACATTAAGTAAAAAAATTGTATTGACTACTCGTACCTACCGACTGACATAGGTATTCGTGTAACAATCGGGAGTCGGGATCGACGGTGTCACTGTTTTGCTAGACATTGTGGCGTCTCATGTTATGTTCACTTTGAAATTAGGTTTTTGGTACGAAAATTGCGCAGAAGGACTTAAACCTACAATTTGTGTAAGTAAAAACCGTGTGTAAGTAGGTAAAAAATATCTAGGAATCCCTTGGTCTGAAATTAAATGTTTGAATTTGAATTTGAAAATAAAAATATTGTACTTATTTCACATAAACCTACATGAGCACTTATGAAACGTCAGAAGCTAGGTGCACGGTTCCAATTGGTGGTTTCCTATGAAGAAGAACCGGCAAAAAACTGCACGGTTACTCTTTTAAAAATAATTGGTTTTTACAATATTTTCAAATAACAGTGTTAATAGGTATGAGAGGACAGTGTAGGCCTTTCAACAAGTACCAGGTACATAACAAAATAGAAAATAGTCAACAAATCTACAGTCTACTAGGCCTACGACTTTAATAACGTTCACGGAAAAAAATCTAATTGTACTCGTTAAATAAAGTTTTTTTTTTTAATTGGCTGTCAAGGACTGCCGACTGAAGTGAAAACACAAAACTTTGGAATAACTGTTCTTTTATTTAATAATATGGCCAGCCCATGCCACTGCAGCTTGCTTACTCTACAAGTTAAGTCGGTAACTTCGGTTCTCTTCCGGATAATTTCATTCCTGATTTTATCTTTCAAAGAAACTCCGAGCATAGCCCGCTCCATAGCGCGCTAAGCGACTTTAAATTTGTGGACCAGCCCGACTGTCAGTGTCCACGTTTCGGCACCGTATGTCATAACGGGCAGGACGCACTGGTTGAAGATTTTTTTTTTAATCTTTATTAATTGTAGAGGGTTTGATCAGTATGACCATGTCACCCTCATAGGGGCATTCTATGTCTATCTACGCTTAATACCTAGGTGTACAATTTTGTATACATTTTTGGCTGTCCTGGACAAGGGAGCAGCCAAGATACTGTTATACATCATGCCAACATCATTAGAATTAAAATTATTTTCTACTAAATAGTTACTCCTCTCAACCCCGTTCCGGGCACATTCCGCTAAAATATGAGTGGTATCCTCTACCTTGTCACACTCAGAACAATTAGGCGAATCAGTCTTTCTCATTAAAAAGGCGAAGCTATTCAACGGAATATGACCCGAACGTAGTCTGAAAGCAGTCACAATCTCATTTCGATGCATATCTGTACCCACTAACCAAGGAAGGCGGGAAAGGCTATGTTGAATGATAAATGATAAATGATTTTATTTCTGTAAGTAGGTTTTTACAAACACTTTTACACGTCAATCATATTTTAAAACTAGATGAGGTCGGCGTTTCGTATCTGACTACTCTGAGAAGAAAGACCGAAACAAACTCAGAGATCACAGTCTCTTTTAAAGTCCAGACATAATCTTGGTCAAATCATGTGAAGACCATGTAGATTGGTGTCTGAAATGGTCTTTTGAAGAAAGAACCACACAGATTGAGTGGACCTATCCATTCAGTGCACGCATTTGTCAGTAATCGTGCAGCTCAACTCAGAACATAAGGAGCTCAACGATTCGACGAACAATACCAAAGAAAGGACATTTGGGCAGGCCGCATAAATTACTCAAACTGCCATACCATGATCAGAAAAAAAAAATACTGAGAAGAAAAAAATAAAAATAAAGACCCACATAGTCTTCACATTCACAATAATTAAAATAATAATATTATACTTCACAAGTAAATATTCATGTCAATGTGTATAAAGCAATCACAATAAAAAAAGTTTCAATATGTAAAATTTGGAGCAGCTCAATCCCAAGCCTTTTTGTCCTCAATATAATCTTTAATGGTATAAAAGGCTTTCTGGCACAACTTACGTTTAATGAATGATTTGAATTTATTAATGCTTAGATCTTGAACGTGGCTTGGAAGTTTATTATAAAAGCGTATACATTGACATCTGAACGAACCACCTATTTTCTTGAGCCGAGTTTTAGGTACAACATACATGTGTTTGTTCCTAGTATTTATATTATGGATATCACTGTATTTTTTAAACAATTTTATGTTTTTATGGGCATATAAAAGATTTTCAAAAATATACTGAGAAGGCACAGTCATAACATTAATTTCCTTAAATTTCTCTCTGAGAGAGTGTCTCGAACTTAATTTATAAATTGATCGAACAGCTCTTTTCTGCAAAACAAAGATAGACTGAATGTCGGCGGCATTTCCCCACAACAGAATACCGTACGACATTACACTATGAAAATAACTAAAGTACACTAAACGGGCTGTCTCTAGGTCAGTTAAATTACGAATTTTTCTAACAGCGTATGCTGCGGAGCTCAGCTTCTTAGACAATTTATCTATATGTGGGCCCCACTGAAGCTTAGCATCCAAAGTTAAGCCCAAGAATACAGTGCTATCTTCAGGATTCAATTCTTCGCCCTTTATCAACACATTATTTTTCACCTGCCTCACGTGAGGCAGCGTAAACTTAATACACTTGGTTTTTTTTTTCATTAAGTAGTAAATTATTAACATTGAACCAATGAACTACTTTTGAGATCGCGCTATTTACATCGTCAGTAACCAGCTCCTGACGTTTAAGTTTAAACAAAAGTGAAGTGTCATCCGCAAACAACACTATTTCATGATTATCCTTTATGAGGTAAGGCAAGTCATTAATATAAATCAGAAATAAGAAAGGACCAAGAATTGAGCCCTGTGGGACTCCCATTGTTACTAAAGATCCGGGAGATCTTTTCCCATTAACGTCAACGCTCTGAAACCTATTACTCAAGTATGAAGCAAGAAGATCCAGAGCGGTGTTCCGGATCCCGTAGTGGCGGAGTTTCCTGATTAACGTTTCATGAAGAACACAATCGAATGCCTTGGACAAATCACAAAAGATGCCCAAGGCATCACATTTATCTTCCCATGCATTATAAATATGTCCTAAAAGTTCAACACCAGCATCAGTAGTTGAACGACCCCTTGTAAAACCGAACTGTTTACTGTGTAATCATTTATTTTTATTAAAAAATCTTTGCAACTGGTCTAACATTAATTTCTCAAAAATTTTACTAAAGGTAGGTAGTACTGAAATAGGTCTATAATTTGTGGGGTCTGATGTACTACCTGATTTAAACAATGGTATTATTTTACTATTTTTCATAAGATCGGGAAACTCCCCACAGTCGATACAATTATTAAATATAAGAGCTAAAGTAGGTGCTACAATGTCAATAATAGACTTAGCAACTTCTACAGAATTACCCCACAGATCCGCAGTCTTTTTGACGTTTAAAGTGTGAAAGGTTTTAATTATATCTCTACAGGTAATATGTTCAAAATTAAATTCTGAATCGCAAACATTAACATTTTCCTTAAGCAAAGACTCAGCAACAGAAGGTGAAGAGTTTAGGGATTTAGTAGTTAAAACGGGAATATCCGAAAATAAATTTTCAAAGGCCGCGGCGACTTGTGAGTGATTTTATTATTTTGTCATTAATTGATAGGCTGTAGTCAGTATTTCGGTTGCTAGACCTTCCTGTTTCACTATTAATGATATTCCAAGTCGTTTTAATAACATTACTACTGTTTTTAATCTTCGAACTCAAATAACGAGACTTGGCCATACAACAAACTTTTTTAAATAATTTTGAATAATTTCTAACATATAAATTAAATTCAGCGGTATTTACACAAGTCCTTTCATTGTACAGCTCATAAAGCCGCGTTCTACTTTTATGAATACCAATGGTAGCCCAATCACTGAAAGATGCGTTACTATTAACTGAGATAGTTTTGGGAATAAACGTGGAATGAAATTGTTTACAGTATATATAAAAAAAATCATCATATAGATGAATAGGATCAGCGTGAATAGGCAAAGCTGGTAATTTATTAATTAGTTTAACTTTAAAAGCTTCCAAGCGACTTGCAGTTTTGGGATTAACAGTGATATCCTTTTTTGCCATTTTGTTATTTTGGTTTTGGATAGTAATCTGTTGCCCGCAATGATCAGAATCTAGTAAATTTATAATTTCTTTGTGGCTTGGTATAATATCCGTATAAATATTATCTAGGCATGAGGCGCTAGTAGGGGTTATTCTTGTGGGCTCCGAAAATAGGTGTAGGTACAAGATTGTAGGACTGAAACAGACTTATTATTTTACTGCAAGAACCTGATTTTTCTAATAAATTAACATTAAAATCACCACAAGTGATAATGGACTTGTTCGAGTTACAAATCTTGTGTAACACTTCATCCATTACCTTTTCAAAGCAGTCATACAATCCTGAAGGAGGTCTGTACACACTTAATACGATAAACTGCTCCAATTCTATACAGGCTATTTCAATTATCCGCTCAACAGATAGGCTCACAATATCTTTACGGTCTTTAAATTTAAGCTGGTTATTTACTAAAAAGAATAAAGAATGGTTCTATACCAAATACTTTAGTCTTCAAACATTGCGGTATAGGCGACGAAAAGACTTGACGGATGATTGTCATTAAGCGAGCATAAATCCAGAGTCCGGGCTTCTGCTGAGAATTTTATACATAGGTACTTATATAAACTCACGTCATCTTCCCTGTTCTCATGGGGATAGGCAGAAACGCCACCAACGCCACCTGCTACGCTCCTGGCATACTCCTTTTGTTTCGTTTGCATCTGGTCATAAACGCACGCCGGTTGCGAGTGCTATGCCCCTGACCTTTCTGAAGAACATCACCAATTAGGTCACTATATGTTCTCCTAGGGCGTCCCCTCTCGTTTCCTCCGGTTTCCACTCACATCTGCCTTGTAAATACCTTTTTCACTCCTCTTGCTCAAAACGGCTGTCATTGTATCGTACCAGACCGAGGAAAAAATACCATATTTACCTCTAGGGGAAAAAGTGTTTTTTTTTTTTATATTTGTCTGATTTTTGAAAATGGAACTAGAAGCGGCGATCTCTTCGGTAGAATGCGTGCATTGCGTTGTTGCGGCTAGAGAAGAAATTAAAAAAAAAAGACGCTGGCGCGAATTCTTTAGAATTTTTCTCTAATTTGTAAATTGAATTAGTGGCCCTAATTTATTTTTAATAATGAATTGGATTATTTTATTTTCTCACAATCGTAGTGAAAAGTAGAGTGTGACACACGGCGCTAAAAACCCGTTATAACTGGGTTTCTGTTTACTATCTCGCTAAAGCTCGGGAGTAAAACTACCTCGTATAAATGGGTCATTTTAGCCCCTTGTATAGTCATACAACGAACGCGATTAACAATAGTAGATAGTTATCTACTATTGTTAATCGCAAAAACACTAGCACACACATTACTGCACTGCTAGCTTTTTTGTAGTTTTATTAGTGCGAAATTTATAAATTCTGCGTAAAACAAAGCCTTCTCAATCCAACGTCTCTCATCTCTAGATAAGTACTGGTTCCGGCCTGAAATGTCCCAAGGGTACAGTTCAAAAGTTTGTGGGGTATTAAGTGGCGTTTAACTTCATGTCTTATTTAAGAAGCCCTTTAAGGCAGCAAGATCCCTTTTCGTCCGGGGAATTACTATCATGATTGGTACTGTAAGGCTCCTACGTGCCCTAGTGCAAAATAGACACGGCGTCAGGGCCGGATTTAAGGTAGGTTATCAGGGGCTCTAGGCCCGGACCTCCGGCCCCGGACTTCCTCGGTTGTAAGTATTTTAGATTTAAAATTTGAAAAATATATTTCAAGATTTAATTTTACCCCTTTTTCCGTCGGTCCCTTGCCATCCTCCCTCCGACTCTGTCCTAAGCCGAGGTTCGTACCCCACAGAGGGTGCCCTTAGCGCGCAGTCGTTTATAGTTTTTACGCCCTGGCTGGAGGCAAATTTTTTAAGAGCTTAAGGCAACCACAGGAAGACCGGTTAAAGAGTCTCAACCTCTCATGGTTAACTCTGAGAAGCCCTAGCAAAAAAAAAAACACTTTTTCGGCGTAATTAATATGTATACCCATACTTTATTACAGCTTTCTAGTACTAAGAGTCTCTGAGCTAAGCCGCGGACAGACAGACAGACAGAGGGACATGGCGAAACTATAAGGCTGCCTTGTTGACTATGGAACGCTAAAAACCTATATCAAGAAGTAGGTGGAAGATGTATCCCAAGATTCGTCTGATAGTTGAACAAATAATAGTTACATTACTTACCAAGGGCTGTAAAAGAAAGAAAGCCCGAAATCGCAGGTATTTGTGACCCGAGTCGCAGGCGAGGGTTGTTAATATGCGATAGAGTGCTTTCTTTTTTACTGTCCGTGGTGAGTACACAATTTTACGTCTTCACCTGGCCACAATGCGAGTTTTACTGTACGCGTAGCGTGCGGTAAAACTCACATTATGGCCAGGTGTGACGTAAAGATAGTTACCTAGTTTAAAAACGATAGATTCGGATTTCCTTGTACACCAGGGACTAACCTGAATAATAGTCTACCGTTTCTAAGGCAGGTAGTGTTAAAAATGCAAGACGATCTCACCTTGAGAATCTGTGCTTTGAGTCTATACTTCACGAAGAAACCTCTAGAGAAATTGTTGCTTAGCTCATTATTAAACAACAACGATGCAAAGAAAAATGAATTACTTTTTATTTTTTTTACTATTAGGTACCACTTGCGTTTGTTTTCACAGGTGGGAACCCAATACAACAATTTAGTCAAAATTCCCACACTAAGAAACCTCTTCTATTTAGCGAGCATCGTATGGAGCCTTTCGTGTCCAATTTAATAACGCATTCTGATGGGGTTGCCATGGCGTTGCAGTGCATCAGGGATGTTTGCGGGGGCGCGTGTAGATTGTTTTTACGCTATAATGCGCAAGCGCGCTGCATCAATGGAGGCACGAGTCATGGCCAGCCCCAACAGGGTTCTGAAAATGATAGCGGACAGAGTGGACTGTCCTTATATAGTTCACTGTTGTCAATTACATGTGTCACCGTATTGTGTTGTTTACTAACATGTACATAGTTGTAAGAACATTGTTACTAACCCTTTATGAGTCTTGGCTCGAAATAAAGTTTTTATTATTATTATTATTATTATTTACCTATCTATCTAAGAGACGTTACGCAAAAACCAATTAGATACCACCACCAACAAAAATTAAATGATTTTAGACTGTTTTATTTTGAATGACAGGGTCAAAATTCACACCTGTCGATTAACGTATAGATATTAACTAACAATTCCCAATAACAACTGAGTACAATTCTTAAAGAGGACAATAAGTTAAGTGTCACTTTCTAAATTCCGCCGAAGAGCAAGTCAAGATAACCAATCACAGAGACGCTGTTAAGTATTTTTAGTGCCCGCCCCAACGGCGACGGTGCAATTTTTAACAAGTTTGTTCGGGCCACCAGGACTTTAGACAGCTTTGAAGTAGATGGATAGATAGATAGATGATAGAATACTCTTTTACATAGAGTGAGTCAATGGGCGATAATAAATATGAAACAAGAGAACATTCTGTATATTTTGCCCCAACTTGTTCTTTTCGTGTTTTTATTTTTTTTCTTTCTTTGCGTCATGTTTACGGCAAATAAACGTATACAAAATACAAAACGTATTTTCTTTCTTTTCTTTATTTATTTCTTATTTATAAAAAATAAATAAATAATTTGGTGTGTTTTCCTAGAGAGCGTTTTTTTTTTAACCGTAAAGTCAAATCCAGTGGCCGTTGTGTGGCCGCTCCCGCTCTTCCAGAAAACCGTATCTTTCTTTAGTCCCTAAACCAAAAAACTTCGCATCACAAAGGTTTTTTAAAGAAACATTATTGAACTCTGGGAAAGAGCATTTGGTAAATGCAGTACGATTCCATGGTCACATTATAATACCGTGAGAAACAGTTCGTACTGGCATTTGCAGGCCAGCCATTAATGGGGGCTATCATTTTTGTGCTCACTAGTTGGCGCCACTGGCGAGTAAGGTCCTGTGAGTACTTTTATTTTATATGTTTTGGATATGTTTAAGTACTCATTACTTCATAAAATCGTTATTGTATAAATTTTAAAATATCAAATGAATATTTACATTATAATGTTCCTAAAATTGGCAACCATTGAGCAGATAAATATTGTTCTTCCTCCAAGTGTTGAGAAATTAGATTCCAAGTTGTTACTTAAAATCTTAAGCCATATTTTGTTTAATTAATGAATAATAATAATTTTGATTTTTGTAATCTGGTGTTAATTTTATACGAGTGTATTCCTGAAATAAAAATGATTTGATTTGATTTGATAATTAATCAGGAATGACACAATCCTTACAATTATAAATAATTTATAACAATTTGCGATAGAAAATCCCGCAAACAGTGAACGTTCAGTTTCACATTTGACATTTCTAGAGACCTCACTTTACACTAGCGCCGAATTCAAGCGCGATACTTTTTTATGTAAGTATGTATACAGAACGGCTGAACTGCTATCTCACTGTTCACTTTTCACAACAAAACAATGAGACGAAGTGTGGCGCCAATGTAAACGGGGCTGCCAAAATAAACTAAGATATTTAATGGCCCCAGTACGGGCTAATATTGGCATTCCAGTATTAACTACACATCACTGGATATTATTACCGAGAGCCAGTGCCGGTTTTAGCATTACCGGCGCCCTAGGCGAAGTTTCTATGGCACCCTCTTTCTACTTACCAATTCACACAAATGTGAAAAAAAAACCCGGTTTTTTTTTTACACAATCTTTATTTCAATAAAACTCTTTCAAAAAAAAAACTACTACTACTTTTTTAGCCTTTGTATCGGCAAACTCTTGAATAAAGACATCGAGTATATGTCTAGTCTAGTCTATGTTTTCTGCAATTTATTTAATTTTTGATTGACAAAGTTGCCAAGTTTGTCAATCTCGATTGTGATAATGGTGCCGATTCTCTTGTCACAAAATTCTCTAAACTAGACTAAAAATCACCAAAATTTAGTTTATTCCTGTCAAACGACCATTACCCCCTTTTAGAAGCCCTTAAACCACTATTATTCTACATGTAGGTAATCTTTTTTTTTTTTTTCCACACAAAAAGTGAAAAATTCCACAAAAAACACGTCGCGGCTGCCCAGCCAGGCGCGCCTCCGGCTCTAAAAAAAATCATAGGCAAACAGGTACAACGTTGCGAAGGCAAAAAAAAAAAAAAAATACCACGTGGAGTCACGATTGTCAAATTCGATTTAGTTTTGTCAAACTTATTTTTAAATTTAGAGATTTTTTTTGCAGAATAGCTTTAAGATTCTCATAGCCAAAAGTAAGGAATTTTAGTGATAGTTTAGTTCGGTGTACAAGAGAATCGGCACCATTGTCGATCGCAGATAGGTTTGTATCAGCTTAAGCTTAGAAAAAGTCCTTTCTCCACTCGCTACCTTTACAGGTATAGTGTCCAATATTCTCACTGGAAGGACGAGACGGGAAACCAGACATGAAGGGGCGCCCCTTCATGCCTGGCGCCCTTGGGTGGTCACGCAACCGCGCCCTACCCTAACGCCGCTACTGCCGAGAGCAGTGGTGGCTAAGGCCTATTGTTCACGTAAACCGCACGTCATGCGCACGCTTTCGTCAATTGACGATTGCAAGACGAATGCTTGCATCTTGCGTAGAAACAATCAAAATTGTGTCCACGGAGCAGCAACGTCACGTCAGCCTCTCGTCATGCGTTCGTCATGCGGTGCGCGCGGCAGCATGTCACTACTCGACCAATTCGAGTACTTTACTTTTATTTTTTAATTTTCGAGTACCAGTACTTTCTTCGCCTGTTTCGTCATCTCCTAATAAAGTTGTATGCTATAATCACTTCATCATCATCACTTGACATTTTCACAACGAAAAGACGTGCTTTCTCGATGCTAGTTGAAAGGAAATCTTTAGCTGGCAACATGAAATCAATCAATCTGCCTAGCCTTTTCCCAACTATGTTGGGGTCGGCTTCCAGTCTTAACCGGATGCAGCTGAATACCAGTATTTTACATGGAGCGACTTCCTATCTGACCTCCACAACCCAGTAACTGGGTAACACGATACCCCTTGGAAAGACTGGTTGTCAGACTTTTTTTTTGGGCTTCTGACGACCCGTAACGACTGTCAAAGGTCCAAGAATGACAACCGGGACCAACGACTTAACGTGCTTTCCGAGGCACGGAGGAGTCTCGGTATGTAAAGATGGTCACCCATCCACGGACCAACCCCGGCAAGCGTAGCTTAACCTGACGGATCGACCCGTGCGGCTGTTATTACTTAACCACGAGCTCCTGGCAACATGAAATATAATCAGAAATGTTATCATAATCCTATATTTCTACTCATATCAACAAACGAATGAATGTAAAAAATACAAAAGTACCAAATCTTTTTTTTTTTTTTTCAGACTATTTCATGTTACCAACTGTCGATTTTTTTAAATTTGCCGCCATTTCTTTGTAACACGATTCCCTGGCAAAACTAGCGTGAAACCAAACCGCACCATCTCCCCTCGATATTTTTCACAACCCACAGCAAAGCGAATTATCTTCTACACCTCTTGGAATACGAGTATGTAGTCTGTTATCTTAACTTCCGTTTCTACATTGTGGTGAACGCGAACGTCTGCGAGTGAACCGATTCTATTATCTGTATTGCAACAATGTCTAAACATCTGAGCCAACTGATCTTAATGTTTACGTCCCAATCGCTGGGTTATGACTGTACTATCTTTGTCTCTTCAATTTGGTTCGATCTCAGTCAAAATTTCCTCTATTACTCATTGCTTAGTATTTCAATAGTGCCGATTCCCTTGTTCACAAACTAAACTAAATTTAACTTCACAGTGCATCTTTTTCTTTTTATTTCATTAAGAAGAGGACAGAAGAAAAAATTCAGTTTAGTTCTGTCAAATTAATCAGCGCCTGTCACTACTCCATACAAGTTTAGACGTGATTAAAAACTTGCCGACTAAAATTACGTCAATTTACGTCAAGCGCTGATTAATTTGACAGGACTAAACTAAAATTTATCTTCTGTCCTTTTCTTAATGAAATAGAAAGAAAAAGATGCACTGAACTTAAATTTAGTTTAGTTTGTGAACAAGGGAATCGAAACCAATGGCTTGTATTTAATCGAAAGTCATTTATTTCTTATTTTGCTTTCCCCAAAATAATATTGAACAGTCTAATATCAAGTACATAATTATTACCTCAATGTCTAATCTATACTAATATCTATACTAATATATAAAGCTGAAGAGTTTGTTTGTTTGTTTGTTTGTTTGTTTGAACGCGCTAATCTCAGGAACTACTGGTTGGAATTGAAAAATTCTTTTTGTGTTGGATAGTCCATTTATTGAGGAATGTTATAGGCTATATAACATCACGCTACGACCAATAGGAGCGGAGCATAAATGAAAAATGTTGCAAAAACGGGAAAAAATATTCCTTTTTGAGAGCTTCCGTTGCGTGCGCTGCGTAAACGGTTTAAGTTACGCAAATATCATGTATGATGGAATTGTTCCTCTTTAAATGTTCTAAAAAAAAGTCCGCGACAGCATATGTCTATCTTTTAAGATTAACTCGCTATAACCTTTTTTATGGTAATCAAATTTGTTCGAAATTAATGCATTATTTGCGAAGGAGTTTTCATAAACATGGTATTAATCCTTATCCAAATAAATACGTTATTCATCACAAGTATTTAATTTTGAACAAAGTTGCCCTTACATCATTTAATTTCAATGAATATCTTAGGAGATATAACTGTTTTATAATAACTCCGCAGCAAAATAATGATCAACTCTGCGAGGTAGTCTATTCTAAAGTTGAAGAGTTAGTTTTTAGGGTTCCGTACCCAAAGGGTAAAATGGGACCCTATTACTAAAACTCCGCTGTCCGTCTGTCTGTCTGTCCGTCTGTCACCAGGCTGTATCTCATGAACCGTGATAGTTAGACAGTTGAAATTTTCACAGATGATGTATTTATGTTGCCGCTATAACAACAAATACTAAAAAACAGAAAAAAAAATATATTTAAGGGCTCCCATACAACGGACATGATTTTTTTGCCGTTTTTTTTTGCCCCGCCCGCGTGGATGTCGGTTATCGCGTAAAAAAGTAGCCTATGTCCTTCTCTATATCCCAGGCGGTCTATCGGCGGTATCTCAGCGGTTTAGGCGTGAAAACGTTACATACAGACAGACAGACAGACAGACAGAGTTACTTTCACATTTATAATATTAGTAAGGATTTGTATGGATGGTACGAAACCCTTCGTGCGCGAGTCCGACTCGCACTTGGCCGGTTTTTTGTTTTTTGAACGCGCTAATCTCTGGAACTGCGAGTTGTATTTGAAAAATCTTTTTGCATTTTACAGCCCAATTCTTGAGGAAGAATAACATTCCTATTAACTAGGACACAATTTTTTTTAAATGAAAGTTTATGCGAAAATGAAGTAAAATCACGGACAGGCAATGTGTTGCGACGGGGTGGGTCGGGGGAACAAGAAATTTAACGCGGACGAAGTCGCGGGCAGAAGCTAGTATACTATAATGAATGCGGTTCTTTTGGTGAACATCTAATAATTCCTATTTTTGATAAGTAGCCAAGTAACTGCTACCGACTTGGATATAGTGCTCGCCGACCTGGCCGCTTCCGTGGTACCGCTCGCTCGGCTCGCGCGTGTTTGATCAGGGGGTCTACTCCCTAAGCACGAAGTCCGTCGTTTCGGGCTTCGTTTCGGGCGTTTCCTACTCCCTATCACCAACGGACGGACGATTCGTTCGAGGCCCGACGAAGAATGAATGACAACACGATTTGACAACTGTCCCTACTCCCGATGCGTTTTTGCCCGTCCGAAAAGTTGAACTTGACGCTTGTTTTGACGGAACCTTATGTCAGTTGATACGACATCAAAATAGTTATCGTTCTGTCGACGAACGATTATAATTGTTTACACTATTTAGAGACAAAGTAAGGAATTCCAAAGTATGGCTGCTTTTTTATTGCTTGACGAAGCTATATAGGAAGAGCGGAGGCAACGTCGACAATATTTACGCCAAGAATTTAGGTTGGCGAGTATTCCCGACGTTACTGACTTATCTTAAAGCTATTTGGCAATTTTGCTATTCTGAATTTGACGTTTTTAAACTAAATTTAGATTTTCTAACTAAATCTGACTATTATTAATCGCGATTAAAAAGATGTAGAATAAAATCAATTAGTTGTCATGAACTAAACTTCACACCAACATCTCGACTACTTGTACAAAATCAGTACTGTTACTGTATATATTTTTTTCTTTTCTTTTGCATATATCTCGAAAATGGTGCGTCCTATCGCAAAAATAATGAAAATTTCGACCCCCTTTTAGAAACCCCAAACCCCTAAAATTGAACATGTTAGAAAGTTTTCTTTTTTTTTCCACACCAAAAGTGAAAAATTCTTTAAAAGCACGTTGAGGCTGCCCAGCTCCTGCGCACCTCCGGCCAGAGGTGTCCGTGAGTTTCTGCAGCGGTTGGGGCCATTTTACGAAATGAATAAGAAAGAAACTAAAATAAAATAATTTTAAAACTTCCCGGCTAGTATCGTTGAATTAATTTGAAAATTTCCGTCAAAATGTTAAAAAGGAAAAACGCAAAGGTATCAACAGGATAATGCCGGTTTCCGGACAAAAATGTCAAAAATAATTCTAATCTTTATAACAAAAAGTATATTGTTAAAAATGTAGTCATTTTCTAAGGAAAAAATATAGATTTTTGTTTATTTAGCTTGAAAACCACAAAATAATTAAACCGGTAATCGACCGGTAAAATAGCACAACTCTATTGTCATCAATCGCCATGCGTCTTTCGTTCACGAATATTGTCTACGATTCCGTTGGAAACTGATGAATCCGAAATTACTAGGGAGTAGGGTTCAGTCCGACGTGTCGGACTACTAACGGACGGGCCCGTTACTTCGTTGACGGACTTAGGGAGTAGACCCCCAGTATTCTAACCGAACCGAACCGAACCGTTTGGTCGGGGTAGCTTAGTTATTGCGACCAACTGTAACAAAAGCCCAGGGCCTCAACTCTGCTATTACAATAGTGTCAGAATGGTATATCATTGATTTCATAATTGTTGATTTTGACAAGTTTGGTAATCTACTAATTTATATTATTAGCGTTAGCCATTATTGACGTCATTATGACTTTCCAATGGTCAGCCACTGACACTCCATTGATAGAATTGGTAATCTCGTACATAATGACAAATGAAACTTCCTACTAAACTTCCAACTTCCTACTACTTCAGATTGCTTATAACACTAATAAATAACATGTAAAAATATATATAAATGAAATCTGGCACGAATAAATGTTCAAAATGCCATTGTAATACAATTCTATTACGAGTCGACACCATTGACCGACCAATGATCGACCGTTATGAATTTAGCAGATTACGAACTTCTAGCAAAATGACAATGGGATCGTGTTGGAGTGACGAATTTATAAAAATAGCAGACTTGGGCCCCTGAGCGCTAAAAAGAGGCGCTTTTTTTTTTAAGTGTGCATCATTAGATGCCCAATAAGTTTTTACAGGTTCATCCATACTAATATTATAAATGTGAAAGTAACTCTGTCTGTTTGTCTGTCTGTCTGTCTGTCTGTCTGTTTGTTACGTTTTCACGCCTAAACCGCGTAACCGAGCGTCATGAAGTTTGGCAGAGATATAGCCTGGGATATAGAGAAGGACATAGGGTACTTTTTTATGCGATAACCGATATCCACGCGGGCGGAGCCGCGGGCAAAAGCTAGTTAATTTATAAAATCGTACATTATTAGAAGGTCAATAAGTTCTTAGAGGATCAGTTACCAAAATATAACCCTTGGAAACAATGTCGAAACATCTGAAACGACTGATGTGTTTACGTCTCAATCGCTGCAGAGTTGTAAAGTGTTTATTTAAATTAAACCATTAATTAACAGGCTCTTTTGAATTGTCAAGGAGTCGGTCAGTTAGCCAGAAAGTTGAAGCTAGCTAGTTGTTGCAGTTGCCTTTTCTAAAGCGTAGATCTCCATAATGAAAAACAGGACAGGAATTCCATGATAAAAAAGAAATCGGGGTGTCGAAATACGTGTAGTCTGCAAATGTACTGGCGTCGTCATTGATCCGCTCGGACGCCTTCATTCTTTTACGTTCCCTGCACTGCTTCACTCTGTCATATTGTGTTTTATGGGTATCACGGTATTGTCCTTGAGAAGCCCTTTCCAACCGTATATGATACTCGTATCTACATTTTGATTTGTCTTTTTGACCAGTATAAGTCGACATGGCATTATTTATTTTAATGTTTTACTTTAATTCCATATAAATTAACTATATCTATTTCACACTAATGTTTTACATACGATAGGAATAGATCTTGACGAGAGCTGACGGTTGAAAGTCAAACGAACGTCGTAGCTTCTCCGAGACAAAATTTATACTTATGTGACTTAGCAAAACGACTTCAAAATGGCGGCGCTTCCTCCTCCGCCGTGCGCGATGCATACCAGTCCTCACTCAATGTAACGAATTCTTTGATCCTTTAGCTATCGTGTGGTGTAAATATATTGGATGTAGATGTAGATATGTAGCTACAATACCAAACTGTATCCCTCGATTTTGCTATCATCAGTTTTCTCCCACTATAAAAGCAAATACAAAGACATATTCACGTCTATTCTATTCAATTCAAAAACAAGTTATTACCGATCCGGCTCGAAGGACCAAAGGGATATTCAGCTAATAATATTCGTGTTGATTCACCTGACAACTACGTACAAAGGTATTTTATTTATCGCTGCTAATTCCAAAACGCTATGTATCTGGCCGTATACTTGCTAACGGACTGAATTATTATGAGCCATTATCTTTAGTCATAATTTATTACATAAGATCACAACATGATAATCTTGGTGCATCGCCGGGCATAAACAATTCACCATCAGCCACGATATGCTTTGAATTTATGGGCAATGCATTTAATATAAGGAGCGGTACCTTTTGTAATTTAAGATTTACAAAGCTTACTATACGATCCAAGATTTTCTTAATAATTAGTACCTACTATAATCTGTCACCATACACCTTATTCTTATTTTTTAAGATTTGCTTTAATGTGATGAACGATGAAATTTTTGATATGTTGCATGTTGACATAATTTATTATTGTATGCCTATTAGGCAGGACATAATGGATCTGTAATTTATTTAACATCTGTCTGTATAACCTATGCCCACAATAAAATAATTTGATTTGATTTGATTTGATTTGAAAGTAACAGATTATTAAAATTAAAATATAATATCATAAGCTAACTGTAACTATTAACAAACTGAAATATGGCGGCAGAAAATTCTTCGCATCGCTGTGGATTGGTAATGTACGCCATATTTTAGTTTGTTAATAGTTTAGGATAATATATATTAATTTTAATAATATGTTAGTATTAGTAAACTTTACTATAGAAATTAAAAAAAATAAAAATAAAGATAATAAACCTGCTTACCAATGCCTAACATAAACAAAGTTACCTGATGGTTCCCTAACTCGTGAACTTTTATTGTGCCAATCCCTACGCTCCTGTAGTGAACCATTAACTCTAAGTTAATTGTCCTTTAACTTACTACGGAGTTAATTTTTAATAACTTACTGAAAAATTAATGGTCCAACGCATTTGCTGCCCAGTTCAAAAATATTTTTTTCTTCTAAGCCATAAATTGTTTGGCAAACATACTTAGATTTGGTGTCGCTAGTCGGGTCCTGGGCATGAACAGAAGTCATCTATAGCGACTGCTCGAATGCGGGTTGTAGGCACACGAACGAATTATTTTTTGACATATATGCTGGGTGCTGGGCAGCGAATGGGCTAACTTTAAATTATTTTTAGGGTTCCGTACGTTCGAATTTTTTTTTTTTTTTTTTTTTGAGTATGGGTTCTCGGAGGTATAACCACTGGGGGTTCCTGCTCCTTAACCGGGCTTTCCTGTGGTGCCGCAAGCTCCTATCGAAGTTTACGCCTCCAGCCAGGGGGTTTTTACTATATTCTACTTATGCTAGACGACTGCTCGCTAAGGGCACCCCAGGTGGGGCTCGAACCTCGGCTTAGGGCAGTGTCGGAGGGAGGGTGGCAAGGGACCGTCGGTGGCTGGATAATATCAGGGTTCTGATTATTAATCGGGGGAGTTTGGATTACAGGCTCAGCTAAACCACATGCTGGCACATCGTTAAGCGTCGTCAAGGGACGGGGAGGGCTTATTAATCGGGGTCGGTTTCGCGCGGGACCTCTAAAGCGAGGTCGGAATTGTGATCGTGTTCGTGTTGTGTGTACTCTTCGAGCTGTACTAGTTTCCCTACGGCTCTCCTGAATGAGAGTGGTGGGGTCGTCTGGGTCGGTCAGTGCGTGCCTTGGACGGCGGATCGTACTAATGCGTGAGGGGGTATAATTGGCGGCCTGCACAACGAGAGTGTTGCGGTGGGTGGCGGCAGAGTCGAAGAATCGCTTGGAAGAGCGTTTCAGAAATTGGGCTATTGTAGGCATTCTAAGCTCTACATGGAGGTTTGTGTTCCGAACGAACCAGGGGGCTCCCGTGCATTTACGGAGGAAACGATTTTGAATGATTTGCATCTTATGGATGACATGTGATTTTGCTTGGGCAAAGACCGGACTCGCATAGGTCATGATGGGGCGGATGCACGCGGTGTACAATCGCAATTTGCACTTGAGTGACAATTTGCTATTTTCGTGGACAAGGGAGTGAAGCCTATAGAGAGCGAAGGCGGCGCGCGAACGCACCTTACTTACATGCTCAGAAAAGGAGAGGCGTTGATCGAGAATGACACCTAGATATTTGGCTCGCTTCTCCCAAGGGATAGGCTTGCCGAACATGGTGACAGGTTTGGGCTTTGGGGGGATTTTTCTAGGTTTTATGAATAGGACCGCTTGGCTTTTGTCAGGATTGACTTCGATCCGCCACTTTCTAAACCACGCACCGAGCTTGTCGGCTGCAGTCTGGAGAGTGTTGGTAATGACATTATGACTCTTCCCTCTGTAGTAAACGGCCGTATCGTCTGCGAACAGAGCCAACTGAGCCTTTTTAAACTTCGGGATGTCGCTGGTGTAAAGCGTAAAAGCCAGGGGGGATATCACAGAGCCCTGAGGGACTCCTGCGCGTATGGGATGGGAGGAGGAGAGGGCTCCCTCTATGCGATAGCGAAAGGTGCGATTCGACAAAAAGTCTCGTAAGATGAGCACGAGACGCTCGGGCACACCGAGTTGGTACAGCTTGTAAATCAAGCCGTTGTGCCAGACTTTGTCGAACGCTTTCGCTATATCAAAGAAGATAGCTCCTGTCATAAGGCCGCGTGTAAAGCCGGCGCTTATGTCCTCGACTATACGGTGGACCTGATGGGTCGACGAATGTTTGGTACGGAATCCAAACTGTTCGTGGGGGATAAGGCCCTTAGTCTCGGCGTAGTCTCTGAGACGCTTATAAATAAGCCTCTCGTAGAGTTTGCCCATGACTGTGAGCAGGCTAATGGGGCGGTAGCTCGCGGGCTCCTTCTTGGGTTTACCGGGTTTGGCAATACCGATTACTGTGGCCTCTTTCCACACTTGCGGGAAGACATTATTGTTCATGGCTCCATTGAAGATGGTGGCCAAGAGCATTATCAGGTGGGCGGGGAACAATTGGACCACCATATTGGTGATACCATCAGAGCCAGGGGCTTTACGAGGTTTCAGACCCTTTATGAGCTCGTGCACTTCCGCCGGTGTGACGGGAGCCAGAGGATACTCAGGGTCTTCGACGGGCGGGAGGGAGGCTCTACGTTCGACTTCAGCGTCGACCTCATCGAGGTGCGCCTGGTCTACTGGTTGAGAGCTGGGCGAGCACTGGGCCTCTAGACTGTCGGCTAAGCATTCGGCTTTGTCGATGTCTTCGAAAGCGAGAGACGCGTCTGGGCGGATCAGTGGGGGCATTGAGGCTGAGCCACCTCCTCGGGGATTGAGTTTCCTTTGGAGTTGCCAGAATGCTAGATGGTTCGGCTCTAGGCTGCTCAGTAGCTTATCCCAGTCGGCGTCACGAAATTCCTTCACGCGTTTACTTACAGCACGCTGCAAGTAGCGCATGTGGATTTTGTTAGCCGTGCAGGGAAAGCTACTGTACGCACGGACGGCTGCGTTCTTCTCCGTCATCAGTGCACGTACATCGTCCGGCAGTTTCCCGCGACGGTTATCCGTCGCCGGAACCTCCCTTGAACATGTGTTCAGGACAGATTGTACGTGCTCTGTGAGAGAGTCGATCGCGGTCGTCGTGTCTGCGATAGAGTCGAACTGGTCGGGGATCGAATCCAATTGGGGGGACGTGTTAGCTTTCAAGCTTTCGCCTACTCGCTTCCAGTCCGTTATCCTTTTGGTGCGCGGGGGGATATTGGGGTCGTGAAGACCTATGCGAGGGGCCATTTCTACGAGAACAGGTCGGTGGTCAGAGTGAAGCTCGTGGTGCACCTCTATAGAGACCAACCGTAGGTTGATGTTCTTTAGAAGTGCCACATCGAGCACGTCAGAGGCATGGTCAGGATTATGCGGATAGTGGGTGTGATTCATCGGGGCGATGATATCAAAATTTAGGAGGGGGCAGAGGTCAAAGAGGACTTTGCCCCTATGGGAGGTGAGTCTACTATTCCAGGCTGGGTGCTTGGCATTGAGATCACCCGCCATGATGACGGAATCACTCATGCTCAAGAGGGTGCTAAGGTCGTCGGTCAGTAGTCGATCTTGGATAGGATCAATTGTAATGGTAGGGGGCAGATAGGCTGATATTATCGTTATAGATGGGTGGCCCGTCATACCGATTCGGCAGATCGAGACTTCTAATAGGGACTTTAGGACAGGAGGGTCTATGGGCGTGCAATAGAGCTCTGATTTATAATAGATTAGAGTACCTCCCAGGTGGCACCGCGACCTATCGTTGCGAATTATACGATAATTCGCAATTGACGGGTTACGGTGCCTGGGTTTTAAAAAGGTCTCTTGAATTAGGAAAACGACGTTCGAATGAAAAAACGGAACTCTTAAAGAATCACTCGTGTATCTGTCTGTCCGTCTATCACAGCCAATTTGCACTAAATTTTATGAACCGATTAAGTTGAAATTTGGTACACATATGAATTTGTGTGACCCAAACACAGGCGTAATAAACGGCATAGCAAATGAAAGGACTTACAGTGAGGGTTTCTAGTATATTTTTTTTTTTTTTGTAATAATTTTAAAACCAATAGTTTTAATAGTTTCAGTTTTAAGTTAATTGGGGGAGGCCCGTGTCCAGCAGTGGACGTTTTTCGGCTGAAATGATGATGATGAGATGAAAATTGACCACTCCCCTTACTTCCGAAACTATTGAGCCTAAAATTGTGAAAAAGTACCGAAGTTTGTTCTATACTTAGATATTACAGACTATAAGACGTCTATGGTCTTAAAACAACATGATAAATCTCTCAATATTGTACTTATAAACTTCCAATCGCAGTTGACATGTATGGGGAACATGTTTTTCATCTATACAATGTAAGTTTGTTCTTGTGATAAATTCATCCCAACTATGGAACCCTTGATTGTGCGTGGTCCGACACTCACTTGGACGGTTTTATTTATTTTTCATATTTTATTTTATTTTATTTTTCATTAGCTCTTGAGATACCAAATTAAAGCACTATTATCTAAATCATTTCCTCTAGTCTAAAGTATGTTAGTTTTCAATATTTTAAGCCTATTAAATAAAATCTTTCTCAAAATCGGATAAAGCGAGTCGTGGTATTGCAAAAACACTGTATTCTTCAAGAACTGCACCACAGAGCTCGGAGACGCCTCAAAGTCAAAGTCAAATCATTTATTTCAAATAGGCACATAAAAGGCACTTTTGAACGTCAAAATTTACAACTATAATTAATTGATTCTAGTTGCCCCTTCCAAAAGGTAGTTATGGAGAAGAATGGGCAAGAAACTCCATAAAATTGAAAGGATTTATTTCAAAAGAAAACAAAGATTTTTAGGTTATATTTAGTAAGAAACAATCCTTTCAATACTTCGAAATACATGCTAATAAATGCATGCCACTGGTGCCGATTCTCTTGTCACAAAATTCTCTAAACTAGACTAAAAATCACCAAAATTTAGTTTATTCCTGTCAAACGACCATTTCCTATTCTGAAATTGACTAAAGTGACACAACTTAACTATATTTTAGTTTGACAGCTCTAAGATAGTACTGAGTTTTTAAATTTAGTGAAAATGGCAATTTTGCTATTCTGAATTTGACGTTTTTAAACTAAAATTTAGATTTTCTAACTAAATCTGACTATTTTTAATCGCGATTAAAAATGTGTGGAATAAAATTTGTTTTCATGAACTAAAATTCACACCAATCACCTCGACTTCTGGTGCAAAACCAGTACTGTTTAGAAGGTGTATCTATTCATACACGAAATATTTTAAGAGAAACATCTTTATGTCGTAAAAAAGCGAAAAAATCCTTTATTTACATATTCTATGAATGACCCGCCTCGACGCGGTGACGCCGAACGGTGCGGTGGGGTGGCGGCACGAGCGCGGTGAATTTTGATAATTAATCATCATATCAAGTAATTTTAAATTATTTAATTTTTTAAATAATATACTCGGAATAAAAAAGAAAATCATTTCCATGGCTTCTTTACCACTTATAGGTGTATCACTTAAAATATTTCGTGTTTATCCCTATATATTTTTTTCTTTTCTTTTGCTTATATCTCCAAAATGGTGCGTCCTATCGCAAAAATAATGAAAATTTCGACCCCCTTTTAGATAACCTTAAACCACTATTACGCTACATGTAGGTAATCTTTTTTTTTATTTTCCACACAAAAAGTGAAAAATTCCATAAAAAAACACGTCGCGACTGCCCCCCATGTGCGCCTCCGGCTCTAAAATAAATCATAGGCAAACAAGTACAACGTTGCGAAGCCAAAAAAAAAAAATACCACGTGGAGTCACGATTGTCAAATTCGATTTAGTTGTGTCAAACTTATTTTTAAATTTAGAGAATTTTGTTTGCAGAATAGCTTTAAGATTCTCATAGCCAAAAGTAAGGAATTTTAGTGATAGTTTAGTTAGTTTAGTTCGGTGTACAAGAGAATCGGCACCACTGTTATTTATATTGCCTGTATGTGGTTTTAGAACCCCTTGACGGTCGAGCGGACTCAATGAGTCCTCTGTCAATTATTATGCTTTAGATACATGGTGCTCACATATTTACATACATTGTAACAGTAGATGATTTCCCTAAAATTTTAACATTTAATAACCTATGTCAGTGTGTGAGTTAAAGTATACTAATCACAAAAAAAAAATAATGTCATAAAAAATATAAATTATACAATCAAATCAGCCACCAATTTGATTTTGCCTAGACTCTAAATAAATTTTCCTATGGAGCAGGACCCTCGGCGGCCGCTGCTACAAGCAGCAATGCCTACTAGTACTTACTTGCTCGCAATATGACACTAATCACGTGTAGAAACTACGACTTTGAAGGCGGCCCTTGAAAATAGTTGTGCGGTCAAAGCACTTTCGGTGCCATGAATTTTAAGGGTACTGCCGTCTCTAAACGCTGCCGTAATCTAAACAAACTCTTAAAATAATGCAAGAAAACTATTTCCCAGACTCCGCAAAAGAAAAATCATTTCGAACGCTTAAAATTCTCGTAGTCGCGCGTGTCCAAATATTTTACTATCTAAACGAAATACTATCACGCGACTTTTTGGCTGGATGCCACACGACCAAGGAGTTCGCATGTTAATTTAATTTTCATCTGTAAAGAGGTCTAATAGTTTTGGCAGCGCGACGTTTGACGTTCGTGTATAATAATCTGTGGCGTAGTTTTCGCGGGAAATGAAGTGTTTTTTTATGTTATTGACATGTTTGTATTTAATCGTACCTTGAATAATTTTGCGCTCCTAAAATTATTATTGATCATTCTAATATAACACTTGCGCCTATTTTTGTGAACCTAAAATTATAAGGTACTATTATGGGGGCTAAGGAGCTCATGGCTAACTAATAACAGCCGCACGAGTCGATCCGTCAGGTTAAGCTACGCTTGCCGGGGTTGGTCCGTGGATGGGTGGCCATCTTTACATACCGAGACTCCTCCGTGCCTCGGAAAGCACGTTAAGCCGTTGGTCCCGGCTATAATTCGTGGATCTTTGACAGTCGTTACGGGTCGTCAGAAGCCCAAAAGTCTGACAGCCAGTCTTACCAAGGGGTATCGTGTTACCCAGTTACTGGGTTGTGGAGGTCAGATAGGCAGTCGCTCCATGTAAAATACTGGTATTCAGCTGCATCCGGTTAAGACTGGAAGGACCCCAACATAATTGGGAAAAGGCTTGGTAGATTGATTGGATTGGTTTGCCTAGAAATGTTCCATTTGTCTATCTGCTTTCCTCTTTAAGGTTCCATAGTCAATAGACAAAGATTGGTGAAGGGCCAATCGGAGGCCAATAGTGCTTCCAAAATTACGGATTTGCTAATTACGTAACTAGTTACGCATTTTGATGCTTCAATTACGTAACTACGTAATTACGTACTTAACTGTTTTGATTTTTTAAAGCACGATAAATTCTGGGCTTATTACGTATTTTAGAAGTAAAAAATCAAACAACTTCAAATGAAAAAAATTATAATATTAAGGAATTAAAAGTAAATTACAGATTAAAATGATAATTTTAAAATTAAACTCAAAATCAAAATCGTCAATCAAATCCAAATGTAATATTTTGATTTGATTGACGATTTTGATTTTGACTAAACTCAATCAACAATTCAAACAAAACATGTACCACGCACAAATGGTTTAAAAGTAAGAAACAATATAAAATATGGTTATTTTTCCAATCTTTGTTCTTGATAATATGATCTCATAAATGATAACGAATGCAATGTTCTGTCACCAAGGGAACTTCTTAGTTTAGAACAAAGATAGCCGGCAGAAGAAAATGCCCGTTCTGCTTCAACACTAGTAGGCATTATACATAGTAAATAATTATAAGCTGCTGTTAGGAAAACTTCACGACCGCCGCCAGTGCTATCGTAGATACACATTTCAACTCTGATGATGGATTCAAGATCTGTGTTTACTCCAGATTTGTTTACTGTAGACATAGTTTTCTGTATTTCTTTTTCTAGTTGCTGTGCAACAGTCAACTCGTCGCCACAACCATCATTAGCATCATTGTCATCTGCTTCGGAATCTAAACTCATTTGTGTACTTGTAGGCGGTGTAAATTTGAGCCTTTCTAATAAGTTTGCAACATATGTTCTAATATAATCCGACGTCGGTTTTGTAAAAGTTTCTGTTTCTTCGGTTTTATAATATTCTTCATTATTATGCAAATACTGCAAGACACCAGACACATTTGTTCGCCTTTCTTTTATTCTTTTTCTAAGGGATACAGCAAGCTTGTCACTGAGCCCATTGGACTGAGCATCAAGCTTATTTAACATAAACTGAAGCGCAGCATCTGCTGCTAACAAATTCGAGTCACGGCGACACAATGCCATCACTGTAGTTTTTATTATATCTAAACTATGATGAATGTTATGTAGATCTTGTATTTCTGTGTCTGTGAAACTTATATTTGATTTTAAGTCTAATAAAGCCTTAAATAAACTTGATTTCAATTTCAGAAATCGTCCAACCATATCTGATAAGCTGTTCCATCGCGTTTTGCAGTCTAGTATAAGATCGAGGCTTTTACCATGCTCTTGTAAAGAATATTTTTGCAACAAATCGGTCTTCAGTGGTGATTTTTTGAATGATTTAACAAGTTTTCTTACTTTTACTATAATATCTTTGTACAGAAACTCTGGTTCTAGAACTCTAGGTACTTCTATGAAAAGTCCGCCATCGTTTTCTTCAATTTCTTCAGTGTCAGTATCTGAAGCTTCATCTTCTAGTTCTGGTTCAGTAGTTGTACTTTTCCGTGTCTTATATAATACGTCCAGCACTGCAAGTTGTATTCCGTGAGCAAAACACAACTGATGGTGACCATCAAAATTTTTGCCCATTTTAACCATAACACTGGCTCCGTCCGTTGTGAATGCAATTATATCTTCAAGTTTCAAATAAAAGTCATTTAGATGATTTTCTAACAGTACAGTTCCAACGTGAGCTGGCATTGAACCCTTTATCCTTACTAGTCCTAAATTTTTATATTTAGCTGGTTCTAGGTCTTTATTATGAATATTTATATTCATATACCTCCGGTTCCGGGTAGAGGTCCATTCATCAAACGTTATAGTAAACCGTTTTTTTTGGGACTTCATATCTTTAAACTGATTTATTAATTGTTTTTTTATGGCACAACTCTGTTCCAGGACAATTTTGGTAATAGTTGAAGGAGATTTCGGTAGATCATAGCCAGATTTTTTGAAAACATACCTTAGATCTTCAGAAGTACAAAATTTGCTTAATGGGATGCCATCCAATGCTGCCATTCTAGTCACTATAACGTCCAAGGAATACTCAGTGGAAAAGTAATCCGTTAGTTTAGTTTTCTTCGATGGAGGTTCTAAACTTTTTCTTGCTTGAAAGCACGATGAAGTACTTGCCCTTTGCGCATCTTGCTCTTGTGACATCTCGCCAATATGTTTAGCACGCATATGTGTATGTAGTGCTCCAGTAGCACCACCAGGAGTCTTCAAAATTTTTTGACAATGTTTACATTGGACACTTTGCCCATTTTCAGCCCTCAAAAAGTGTTCCCATATAGCTGATTGTGTGCGTTTGTTCAAAAACTCCTTATAAATAGTCTTCTTTACTGCAGACCTAAAACAATATATAAATATTTCATAATTTAATAGTTAGGTAATACATATAAATAGCATCTATAGTTAGGCACTACACTTAAAACGGGATACATTTACATACGTACCGTGAACTCATAATCAATGTCTATTTGCACAGACATCTAACAAGCAACAATAAAATAAAATCGCACATATTTTTTTTTTTTTTTTTAAACGTCGCACCACACTAGGAATTACTGCTGTATCGTGGGTGCACTCACAATCATGTAAACTAACATACACAAGACACCCAGACCCGGAACACCTATCTGTAGGTCATACAAATATTTGTTCCGTACGGGAATCGAACCCGTGACCCGCAGCGCAGCAGCCAATCACTCAACTACTGCGCCAACCGTGCCGTCAACAATATAAAATCAACTACTAAATTATATGTATAAACTCTCACACAATACCCTAGAAACAAAGTAAGTAGACAAGTAAAGTAATGTTAAAATAGGTACTTACATTTTCGTTGAAGTATCTCTACTCGTGTATGGTGATATCTACTTAGAAACTTGTAATGAAAAGCTTCTGAAAACCAAGCGTCAAACTTTGCGGCACATACACAAAATCACAAAAGTCAATAAAATAAGCTTAGACCAGGCAGGACAGTATCTCGCAGGTGTACGTAAGACGACTGAGTACCGAGTATTGAGATTGTTTCTAAATTCACGAAAGTAAAGAAAAATGTAGGGAGTTCCCTTAGCTTGCTCAATCCACAATATTAAACTTTATTATCTACGAGGTAGATCAAATACTTGCGAAACACTTATAAACTTTGATTGTGTTACGTACCGAACTATCCACAACCAACGGGGATTCCCTTCGTTTCCCGATTGGTCAACAATGAACTCTATTCTGTACGACTAAGAAATTAAATCTTGCGGACTCAAATTGGAAGTTATAAAATAAACCCCGGGAATTCGGGGGATACCCACAGAAAGGGTTTTGGTGTTGTCATAATGTAAGTCGTAGGTTAACTAAATTAAGGTAAATTGTAAATACACAGATAAACCCATGCCTTTTTCCCATGGAGTAGGCAGAAACTATAGAACTAAATAAATGGGTACCTAAATTAATTAATATTATCCTATAGTTACGTTATTACGGACTGCAGCTCTTCAGTTACGTATTTGTGAGATTTCTAAAATCTGTCCGTAATTACGTAATTGCGTAATTACGTAATTACGTAATGGAAGCCCTAGAGGCCAATCGGAGCGCCGAACGCGCTCGATGCGTAAAAATCGAGATGGTTAAAAGAAACTCACACTAGGGCCTCTGATACTCTTAATACTAGAAAGCAGGGGGCCAAGTCTACTAATGTACAAACGTTGCAATGATCTCTTCATTGTGAGTTTTTGACAGATTTGCCATACAAACACTGTCAAATACTCACAATCGTGAGACCATTGCAACGTTTGTAAATTACTAGACTTAGGCCCCTGTAATTTGGCATGGGTATACCAGTTATAATCACGCAGAGAAAGTGGTAAGACAAAATCTTGAAAAAAAAAATATATATTGTTGGTTACCTTCCCTTGTCCGTAAAGTGGGAATGATATTATTTCTCGTCTATCCCATGGTGTCGTTCAAAAATATTCTGGTTCTGTTCTGGATCTGTTGAAGCAATTTTTCGATTCAGGAATCCGTTTGCGTAGGTATTAAGCCTTAAAATGTAAATTTTTGTTAGAGCCAAGTGTGTGCCCTTTTTTGTGTGTTGGAAATTATCATATATCTTCTCACGCTCTGGGCGGAACGGGTGCCGTGTCATACTTTTACTGACTTAAACCCATCCGTGTTCGTTTAGTTGCCTGTGTGCCAGGGCCACGGTATCCCTTTCGGACAAACCCGCAACCCTGGCAGGCACCGGTCCCGGCGGACTCCGTCAGTGCGTGCTGACATCTCTGAGGCGCGCGTGGGACACAATGTGCCGTCGACCCTGGCCTGGTCCTTACCGGACAGCGAGCTGCCCATAGCTCGTCGTCCGCAAGCCCGCGCCTACGGTGGCCGAGAATCGGCGATTCCCGCCTCCCAGGGCGTTTCCTGCGGCGACTAGGGGCATGAGGGCACACAGACTACCTCTCCCACACGAGTTCCGCCTCCTCCTTTGCGAGCATTACTGCTTCGCAGAAGGAGGCGACTACCTCTCATGCACTCTCGCTCCGGATCATGGCCTTGACCTGGACCGGACGCGAGAGATCGTCGCCGCCGATCGCCTCCGTGAGGACACGGCGGTGCTCTGCCCAACGTGTGTAAAATTTTGTTAGAGCCAAGTGTGGACCCTGCCTGCTAAATGGTTGTTTTTGGATATATGAAAAAAATCACGGCAATAGTGTATATAACGAAGTTAAAAGGAAAACACAGTTAAATTGGCTTTAAAAGTAAACGATTTAGCTGGGAAGAAGAAGTGACGCAACAAATTCCCCAGCAGCACATCTGTCTGTTCAATTAGATAAACTTGATTCTATACAATAGCAGATCATCATCATCTTCTTGCGAAGAGAGGCTCTGATATGAAGGTGCTAGGCCCGTACCCACTTCTCCCTCTGCCTTTCTCTCAATTTCGTGCGTAGATTCGCCAAAGATCTACCGAACTCCATAACAACAGATGGTCACGGGTAACAGACTGTAGACAGTTAAAATTGGCTTTACCAATGGTACACCCGCGATTAACCAAAAAACTCCTCAGCTTAAGTAGAAATAACCTTAGAATAATAATAAGTACAATTACGGGCCATAATCTCCTTATAAACATCTTTTTAACATAGGCGCCACAGACAGCCCCCTTTGCAGGGGCTGCCTTGACGCCGAGGAATCAACCACCCACGTCATCCTGGAATGCGAAGCCGTGGCTCCACAACGTGAAGAAACCCTCGGAACAGTGAGGTCGCTCCGTGAAGCCTGTGAAGCTCCCAGGAAGCTTCTGTGCTTTTGGGCGGAGCAAGGCTGGCTCTGTTAGCCGGAATCTCCACGCACAATGGACCAAATGAGAGTATATGTGCGGAAAAGGGAGCCCCATCATCATCATCATCTTCTTTTTGCTCTTGTCCCATGTTACTTGGGGTCGGTGTAACACGTTTTCTTTTTCCATTATCCCTGTCTACCGTCACTATATAATTCATTCCCTGCTCTTTCATATCATTCTTCACACAATCCATCCATCTTTGTTTTGGCCTTTCTCTCCCTCTCCATCCATCCACATTTATCTTCATCACACTTCTCGTCACATGCGTGTCCTCCCTCCTCATCACATGCCCATACCATGCCAAACGACGTCCTTTCAACTTTTCTGTCACCGGCGCCACTTTCAAACTTCCCCTTATATACTCATTTCTGACTTTATCCATTCTCGTCACTCCACACATCCATTTCAACATTCTCATCTCCGCTACATGCAATCTTTATTCATCCATCCTCTTCAAAAGATAATAGATATCCAAAAATAATTAACATTACGAGGCACAGAACAGTAAGTTAAATTATTTGCCATAAGTCAGCTAGCACACGCCAATATACCAGCAAGCAGCCAATATGCAAGGAAATGTCATATTTGTTCTTGGGATTAATTCATCTCAACTACGGTACCATTAATTGTGCGTTGCACTCGGCCGGTATTTTTATTATTGTGCTAAGAGTTGTTTCGGGAACTATTGCCAAGAAAAATATATTATGCATTTTGTTTTTATGAATTTAAAGACATTTCAAAGTCACTTGGGAATTGCGTTGTCTACAGATCGGTTAATCGGATGCATATAATTTACCTAAAGTTGAGGTGTTGGCTATTATGGAAAGCACTTTTGTATTGAAAAAAAAAAATCTCTTGATTCCGGAATTGATAAATTTACTACTTTTTGACTATAGAATTGAATGCTAACTTATGAAGTAAAGTTAAATAGTACCACATATTTAAGAAGTCATTTGAAGAGCTCGTGGCTAAGTAATTACAGCCGCATGGGTCGATTCGTTTGGTTAAGCTACGCTTGCCAGGGTTGGTCCGTGGATGGGTGACCATCTTTACATACCGAGACTCCTCCGTGCCTCGGAAAGCACGTTAAGCCGTTGGTCCCGGCTGTCATTCGTGGATCTTTGACAGTCGTTACGAGTCGTCAGAAGCCCAAAAGTCTGACAGCCAGTCTTACCAAGGGGTATCGTGTTACCCAGTTACTGGGTTGTGGAAGTCAGATAGGCAGTCGCTCCATGTAAAATACTGGTATTCAGCTGCATCCGGTTAGAGTGGAAGCCGACCCCAATAGTTGGGAAAAGGCTAGGCAGATTGATTTAAGAAGTCGTTTCCATACCATGTATCCGATTAGTTGTGAATTTCCGGATTTTTTGGACTCCTGGGAATTATATTAATAAAAAAATATTTAAGAATCCGCTTCCATAATTTCATAACCAAAAAATTATTTTAGGTAGGTAAATATGCATCCGCATATCCGATCTCTGGATGTCACACTCACACACTGCTCACCTGAATTACTCACATAAAGTCAAAGTCAAATCATTATTCAAATAGGCACATAAAAGGCACGTTTGAACGTCAAAAATTACAAAAATAATTATTCAATTAATTATTTTTGTAATTTTTTGCCTAAAGGTTTATTTTTGTTTGAAAAAAAAAATCTCTAGTGTAAAGTTACCAACATATCGTTTGGTCAATATTGCCTATCAAGCGTCGATATGGAGACTTCTCTGGCCCTCGAATCGGAAACTGCAGGGCTTGTTAACGTTACCAAATAACAAAATAATAACCGTTACATAACGTTAAATTACAATGTTATACCTATTAACGTTACAAAAATTTAACGTTACTTGATAACATTACCAGTAATATAACGATAATTAACATTAACAAAAATACGATAACTAACGTTAATTTAGCTACGTTGCTGTTCTGTGGGTAAGAATCAGGCAGATTCGGGCAACGTTTTGATCGGCACGGCACTACTTACATCTCACCCGTTTAAAATAACGATAAAATTAATAGTCGCATAAGTAACGTTAAATCGATTACCGTTATTTGAATAATAACGTTATCTCTGTCAACACAAGGTAACGTTATGAAAATCTACCGGTATTTAAAGCCCTGTCCGAAAGTACGGTAAGCCGTTGTCCCGACTGTCATTCGTACATCTTTGACAGTCGTTACGTCTAGTCAAAAGCCGAAAAGTTTGACAATCAGTCTTGCTAAGGGGTATAATATCGTATTATCCAGTAACTGAGTTGTGGAGGTCAGATAGGTAGTCGCTCCATGTAAAATACTGGTATTCAACTGCATGCGGTAAGATTGGAAGCCGACCCCAACATAGATAAGAAAACGCTAAGCAGATTGCTTGAGCTATAATGTTAAATATGTAAGTAAAGTTCAATTTTAAATGGTATCTCAAGACAAGATGTATTTTTTTTAGAGATGGGCCGAATGTGGTTTGAACCGAATCCGAACTTTGGCCGAACATTCGGTTAAAATAAAAACAAAATACCCTTAAATTGTAATAAAAAATACTTGATGTTAATGAATGTTTAGTTTGTGAACCAAAAACGTGATTTTTTTATTCAATTTACGAATATCCAGATGTTTGTTAGAAGAATACTAAGTTTATTGAATTGTTGTAATAGTATTCTAATTTTTATGTCTAATTAATTAGGCAGAGATTTTCAAGACTAATAAGAAGAACTGATTTAATTCAAGGTTTACATTTACAATGGTCCTAACTAAAATAAATGACCATAAGTGGGTAAACGATATAATTTTATTTTACAGTAATGCTATTTCTAATTCTATTAAATTTCAGTCAAAATAGAGCAAGAGTAGGTATTATTTTTCTTGAACCAAATTCCGGCCGAATGCCGAAGTCCGATTCAAGCTCTCGAATTTCGGTTTAACCGAATGTGAACCGAATTTCGGCCCATCCCTGATTTTTTTACTAGCATCTCGGTCGTAACTATCAAAATATACATTTTTATATCTTTTTAGTAGTGAACGTATTCTCGTTAATTTTTTATAAATTTTACGATTACAACATCTTTGATGTTCTTTTATATCTTTTGTTTATTTGTTTTATAATATGTAAACATTCTTGTTTTTGAAGTGCGCGATATAGGCATCCTGTATTAAACTTGCATTATGAAGTCTGTCTTCCTCGTTACTCTAGAAGTCTAGTTAAAACTCAACTTCGACCAATGAAACAATGCGTCCCTGAGACCTGTCAGCTGAATACAAAAGAAAGAAAATAACCGGCCAAGTGCGTCTCACACCCCGCACGATGAAGGGTTCCGTCATCATTTCAGCCGAAAGACGTCCACTGCTGGACATAGGCCTCCCCCAAGCACCGCCACCTCGACCGGTTCCGTGCTTCCCGCATCCAGCGGATTCCTGCGGCTT
Source organism: Dryobota labecula (assembly GCA_947523025.1). NCBI lineage: Eukaryota > Metazoa > Arthropoda > Insecta > Lepidoptera > Noctuidae > Dryobota > Dryobota labecula. Next base: position 11,249,175 of record OX383312.1, read on the forward strand.
TCACAAGGTCATCAGTGCACCTTGTGGGAGGCCTTCCTACGCTATGTCTTTCGGTACGCGGTCGCCACTCCAGAACCTTTCGCCCCCAACGGCCATCTGTTCTGCGAGCAATGTGCCCTGCCCATTGCCACTTAAGTTTGGCAATTCTTCGAGCTATGTCGGTCACCTTGGTAAGGTCATGTCAAATGCTCATGTAACACCCACTCTTATGAATATCGGAGACGCTACACTCGAAGTTGTGGACGAGTATGTTCACCTAAGACAAACTGTCCAGTTAGGTAGGTCCAACTTCGAGAAAGAGGTCAATCGTCGAATCCGACTCGGCTGGGCAGCGTTCGGGAAGCTACGCAATATCTTCTCATCCCACACACCGCAGTATCTCAAGACGAAAGTCTTTGACCAGTGCGTGTTGCCAGTGATGACCTATGGCACTGAAACGTGGTCGCTCAGAACGGGCTTTATTAGAAGGCTAAAAGTCACCCAATGGGCAATGGAGACGGCTATGCTTGGAGTTTCCCTACGTGATCAAATCAGAAATGAAGAGATCAACAGGAGAACCAAGGGTTTCGTAGTTGGGATGAATTTATCCCAAGAACAAACTTTACATTATAGATCAAAAATAAGTTCTCCCATACATTCCAACTGGAGGTAGTGGGCTATAAACTTCCTCGCCGGCACAGTGCGGATTGGTAGATGTCACATGCCTTCGAATTTTTGGTTCCAGGACATGCCGGTTTCCTTCACCGTTTCGAAAGCAGTGGTGTTGAAATATTTACACAAAATAAAGCGCCTCCCTAAGTTCAAACCCACGACCTACAATTCGTAAGTCAGGACCTTTATCACTGATTGACGCAACCCAACGCTGGGCTCGCCACAATCGTGGCCATAAGTCCCCTCTTTGAGGAGTGGGTAGAGAGACGCCACGGCGTCCTCACCTTCCACCTGAAACAGGTCCTCATCGGACACGGTTGTTTCGGGAGGTTCCTGTTTCAAATTAGGCGGGAGGAAACGCCCGGGTGTTACCAGTGTTACCACTGTGTGGATCGTCCGGAGAACACGGTGGAGCATACGGTGGAGGTCTGCCCGGCTTGGGCAGAGCACCGCCGTGTCCTCATAGAGGCGATCGGCGGCGGCGATCTCTCGCGTCCGGCCTTGGTCCAGGCCATGATCCAGAGCGAGAGTGCATGGGAAGCAGTCACCTCTTTCTGCGAAGCAGTAATGCGCCCTCAAACCCCTATTCGCCGTAGGAGACGCCCTGGGCGGCGGGAATCGGTAGCTGATTCCCGGCCACCGTAGGTGCGGACTTACGGACGTCAAGCTATGGGCAGCTCGCCATCCGGTAAGGACCAGGCCCGGGTCGACGGCGCGTTGTGTTCTACACGCGCCTCAAAGAGATGTCAGCATGCATTGACGGGGTCCGCTAGAACCGGTGCCTGCCAGGATTGCAGGTTTGTCCGAAAGGGATACCGTGGCCCTGGCACACAGGCAACTTAAGGAACACGGGTGGGTTTTAGTCAGTAAGAGTCTGACACTCCGTCTCCAGCAGACTGGCTCCGTCTAGAGCGGGAGAAGTTATTAGATAAAATACCACCCAAAAAAAGGGCCTTTATCACTGAGCCAACACTGCTCTCAACTACAGGGGCCCAAGTCTGCTATTTTTATAAATTCGTCACTCCAACACGATCCCACTGTCATTTTGCTAAAAGTTCGTAATCTGCTAAATTCATAATGGTCGGTCATCAATCAAATGGTCTCGTAATAGAATTGTATTACAATGGCATTTTGAACATTTATTCATGCCAGATTTCATTTTATATATTTTTACATATTATTTATTAGTGTTATAAGCAATCTGAAGTAGTAGGAAGCTGGAAGTTTAGTAGGAAGTTTCATTTGTCATTATGTACGAGATTACCAATTCTTTCAATGGAGTGTCAGTGGCTGACCATTGGAAAGTCATAATGACGCCATTATATTAGTACTCGTAGATTACCAAACTTGTCGAAATCAACAATTATGAAATCAATGATAGACCATTCTGACTCTATTGTAATAGCAGACTTGAGGCCCTGCTCTTTACCATTAGCAAAAAATAAATCTATTTTTATTAATTTTCTGAATCTCAAGTGGTTGGCTCTGTTTACCATCATTCTTTGACTAACACTTGTAAATGTCAGATATCAGATCAGCTATATTGGCAAGTAATGTGGCCTGAAAAATAATACTGGGTGTAATAAGATGTGCATTTTGTTCCATTGCCAATTTTAAAAAGAAAAGTTATTCGCAAAGAACAAAAAACTGACAAAGTGCAAAGGTGTATGCAATACTCAAACTCAAAGCATTTATTTCAATTAAACCATTCACTTTTGCACGCCCTTATCTCCGAAGTTTGCAGAGAGAAAAATCTGAATGTATCTGTTTATGTAAAGACTAGCTTCTGCCCGCGACTTCGTCCGCGTAATATTTCGGCCCACAACCCACCTCGTCGCATCGCATCGCCCGTCCGCGTAATTACTTCGTTTTCGCTTAGCGTTTTTTCCGACCTTTTGTCGTTTTGCTCGGCTCCTTAGGGGCGTAGCGTGATGTTAAATAGCCTTTACTTATTTTGTTGCGAAGTTATTTTAAAATTATGATATCTCCTAAGATGTTGATTGAAATCAAGTGATGTCAAGGACAATGTTGTTTACATTTAAATACTTGTGATTAATAACATATTTGAATAAAGATTATAATTATTATGTTGACAAAACTCCTTCGCAAATAATGCATTACCTAATTTCAAACAAATTTGATTACCATAAAAAAAGGTTATAGTGAGTCAATCTTAAAAGATAGACATATGCTGTCGCGGACTTTTTTTTATAACTTTTAATGAGGAACAATTCCATCATACATGATATTTGCGTAAGTTAAACCGTTTACGCAGCGCACGCAACGGAAGCTCTCAAAAAGGAAACATTTTTCATTTATGCTCCGCTCCTTTTGGTCGTAGCGTGATGTTATATGAGGCCATGAGAGCCAGAGTGGCCTAACTGTTATTTTTCAATTCTGTTTTTTATTCTTCAAAAACTGCTTCCATGAGAGCCAGAGTGGCCTAAAAACTGTTCTAAACTTCTTACCTCGGAAGCCGTTTTTGAAGACGAAAAAACAGAATTGAAAAATGACAGTTAGGCCACTCTGGCTCTCATGGAAGCAGTTTTTGAAGAAGAAAAAACAGAATTGAAAAATGACAGTTAGGCCACTCTGGCTCTCATGGCCTCATATAGCCTATAACCTTCCTCGATAAATGGACTATCCAACACAAAAATAATTTTTAGGTAGGGTAGGTAGGGTAGGTAGGGTAGGTAGGGTATGTAGGGTAGGTAAAGTAGGTAGGGTAGGGTAGAGTACTGGAGTTTATACTATATTTCCTTTGCGCTTATACAAACTGCCATATGCCCAAATACTCAAACGTTACTTAACTTTAAGACGTTCTTATAAGTGTTTCTGTCGCTACAAAACAGTTTAAAGTGACAGAGACAGCATTAGACTTAACGGCGACTTAAAATTGAATTACGTTTGAGTATTCGGCAGTTAGTCAAATAGCTTTTGACAGAACGAAGTCTGTCGGGTCAGCTAGTAATCAATATTTTTATGCCGTAGTGTTATTTCATAACAAATTTGATTGCGTATTATGTATTGAGAAATTAATCAAAACAGCGAAATATTTGACAGATATTTGCAATGTTGCCAACTTTCAGAATGCACCCTCTTCAAGATGAAGTCTACCACATTTATTCACAAAATAACAATGACTTAGGCACTTGTCACACCACTGACGATTAGCGAGAAACAAATAGACATTTATTTATATATACTTTATTGTCGCTCACAATGGAGCTCGTGGCTAAGTAATAACAGCCGCACGGGACGATCCGTCAGGTTAAGCTACGCTTGCCGGGGTTGGTCAGTGGATGGGTGACCATCTTTACATACCGAGACTCCTCCGTGCCTCGGACAGCACGTTAAGCCGTTGGTCCCGGCTGTCATTTGTGGATCTTTGACAGTCGTTAAGGGTCGTCAGAAGCCCAAAGAGTCTGACAACCAGTCTTACCAAGGGGTATCGTGTTACCCAATTACTGGGTTGTGGAGGTCAGATAGGCAGTCGCTCCATGTAAAATACTGGTATTCAGCTGCATCCGGTTAGACTGGAAGCCGACCCCAACATAGTTGGGAAAAGGCTAGGCAGATTGATTTTTTTGTCGCTCACAATGGACCTTATTCAATGGGCTAAATTTAAGTCACCCGAAGGGCAATGGAGAGGGCTATGCTCGGAGTTTCCCTACTTGATCGAATCAGAAATGAAGAGATCCGCAAGAGAACCAAAATAACCGACATAGCGCCAATTTAAGAATTGCCAAACTTTAGTGGCATTGGGCAGGGCACATTGCTCGCAGAACCGATGGCCATTGGGGCCGAAAGGTTCTGGAGTGGCGACCGCGTACCGGAAGACGTAGTGTTAGAAGGCCTCCCATAAGGTGGACCGATGACCTTGTGAAAGCCGCAGGAATCAGCGAGATGCGGGAAGCACAGAACCGGTCAAAGTGGCGGTGCTGGAGGCCTATGTCCAGCAGAGAAAGCCAAAACCTTGGCTTAGGGCGTCGCTGGGGGAAGGGGACAGCAAGATGGGGCAGGCTGGACCCAGGTCTGGTTAAATATTATTAACGGGGGAATTTAAAGCAACACGCTCAGCTACGGCGAAGACTGGCATTTCGTCGAGCCTCAACCCTTGGGGGGACAAATTATCGTCGGAGTGACGGTTTTTTGTGTGTGAATACTGTATTGGTCCTACTGCTCTCCTGGAGGAGGGTTTTGGGGTCATTGGGGTCGGTGAGGAAGTGTGAACAGTCAGCGATCTACTACCAAATTCAAATTCATGTATTAAGCTTACACAAAGTTCTTAAATACAGTGCGAGTCTTTATAATGTGCACATATCGAAATGAGGGAATCTATGCTTAATTTTATCTACGGCAAAAATATTTAAAAAAAACGAAATATTTTATTTTATTATTTATGGAATTTAAAAAATAATTGTTCCCAGTGTAAACAAAACGGTGTAACTTTTAAACTAAATGATCTATCACGATAAAACAAACTCCATAATGAGTGGAAGTAATTAGGCGTCCTCATAAAATAAAAATTGGGGAAAAGACTACCCTCAATTGAAAAGAAACATGTTTTTTTAGCAAAAATCTGTATTTTTTTTTTCATCATTTTTTACAATAATTGTATTTTTTTTCAATAAGGGGGCGACTTATTGAACAATTTTGAAATAAAAATAAAAAATAAAAATTCCATAAAAAATAAATGTAGTTTTTTTTTTTGTATTTTTTCCGTAGATAAAATTAAGCATAGATTCCCTCATTTCGATTTATGTGGACATTATAAAGACACACTGTATATAAGTAGCATGGTATGAAATATGCATGTCTTTTACTGACATGGAACCTACATCTATTGTAAGTTTCTTGAGCGAGAAGCTAGTTGATAGCTAGTCGCGTGCTCTTCGGCAGTGGTACACATGCCTTAGCAAGATTACATTGATATGTAAAGCTTCTAAAACATCCAATGTTGTTTTTACTGCGATCTTTACCACCTTGACCTTGCCAGTATGAAAAATAAGAATCGAAATATACTCAGAAATAAATGTAGAATGTGTTCGTGACTTATTTATTCCTCGGTGCGGTAGAATTTGGGTGGAGCGGCCAGTAGGGTTGGTAATCACGGTTATAAGATACTACAGTCATCATTGTAAACACAATGACATTCATATTTACTTTGTAAAGTATTATATTATTTTAATACGGGGTCATTCAATTATTACGTAAGCACCAAAGGGTGTGGGGGGGTCTTTGCTTTGATTATTTTTGATGACATGGGGGATGGGGTCTGGATGGTAGGATTACGTCAGCAATATTTATTAATTTACTTTTCAGATTCAATTGCAAAATTTAATTGAATTTGATTTGAACAAAGATAGCAACCCAATGTTCAGAGATTCCCCAAAATAATTGATGTTGCTTTCTCGCTCTCACGCGATTTTTTATGGTTAGAAAAAACCGAAGTAGGGAATTTACTTAAATGGGCATTCAATTACTTTTAGTCTCTAAATTCCTTATTTCTAGACTCATGAATAACAGTAAAGAAACCTGAACAGATTAAAAAAAATACCAATGTTTACGTAAGAAAAGGGGGCGAGGGGGGTATGAGCTTTGTTTACTTTTGCTGACAAGGGGGAGGTGGGGGTTCAAAATTACTAAAATTTTGCTAAAATACTTGAATGGCCCGTAACTAGCTTTTGCCCGCGGCTTCGCCTGCGTGGATGTCGAAAAATATATATTATTTTTACTTGAATACAAAATTTTGCGAATGAACACTTCAATACAAAACTTCATCCCTCTTTTCAGAGCTTTGTGGGTTGAAATTAAAAAAAAAAAACAACGATTTACGTTGTGTTAGTTTCCAACCATAAGCCGAAATATTAGTTGATTTTAACTTAAAAAATAAAGAAATTTAATTAAAAACAATTTTCATCCCCCTTTTCACCCCTTAAGGGTTGAAATTATAATAACACCGTTGCGTTAGCTTCCAACCATAAGCCTAAGTAGTAAATTTAGAGTTTTTTCTTCGAAAATTAAGGACTTTTCAACATCATCCCCTTTATAATCCTTTCCCGTTTTTGCCCTGACTGGATGCCTCAATTTATTGAACCACTCATAGGAAAGTCCGGTTTTAAGCAGATGACAACCTTCTAGGTTGACCTGCGAGTTGCTATGTATAAAAATAAAAAAGCAGGTAGGTTTTTAGGCTTCCAAAGTCAAAGTCAAAGTTAAATCATTTATTTCAAATAGGCATGAAGATGCACTTTTGAACGTCAAAAATTACATGAATAGTTAATTGATTCTAGTTCCGTAGTCAACAAGGAACCCTTATAGTTTCTCCATGTCCGCCTGTCCGCGGTTTAGCTCAAAAACTATTGGTACTAGAAAGTTGTATTTTGGCAAGAGTATACACGTTAATGACGCCAAAAAAGTGGTAAAATATTTTTTTGAAAAAAACATTTAGGGTACCTCCGCTACATGTAAAGTGGGGATGATAATTTTTTTTTTCGTCCTTCCCATAGTGTGGGATATCGTTGGATAGGTCTTTCAAAAATATTAGGGTTTTGGAAGACCGTTTTTTGATTAAGTAAACCGTTCGTGACTTATCAAGTTTTAAAGTACCAATTTTCGTTAGAGTCAAGTGTACCCCCCCCCCTCTACCAACTAAACGGTTGTAGTTAGAAATTCAAATGTCACGGCAGTATTACCTATATATAATGAAGTTTAAAGGAAAACTATCACACTTAAGTGGGCTTTACAAGTTTGAGTAATAGTCGACCAACTTAAATTTGCAGTTGAATAACATGTTCTCCCATACAATCTGTATAGGTAAGCATGTTTCTCAACTACATTCATCCCAACTACGGAACCTTTCATTGTGCGTGGTCCGACACGAACTTGGCCGGTTTTTGATAAATAAAAACATACATTCAAAATTATAATATCGCGTGCGAACCCTAGCTACACAAACAGAAGTAGTTGTGAGTTTATTTATAACGTAATGACTATCTTATCTGTGAATTTTAAGACTTGGAGTCTGCACTTTAAACAAAACATCACGCCTGTGAACGGTTAGGTAGAGGTGTACATTTAGTAGGTAAGTACATCCACATTTCGCCAGTTATGGTTGAATCCCATATGATAGGCCCCTCGCCCACGGCGACTTTTTGAGCGATGCTGTCGCGCGCTTCGTAAACGCGCAACAGCATCGCTACTAACGCGTGTTAGTCACATTTGCAATGCGCTACAGAAGCGATGCCAACGCGCTAATAACGCGCTACAGCATCGCGACTGTATCGATGCAAACGCGCGACCGTCTCGATGCAAACGCGCGACCGTCTCGGACTACATCGGGGAGAGAACGGAGGGAGGGTGGCGAGTGAGTGGAGAACCGAGCATCAGTGCAACTGTGGCATTTTTGTGCCGTTACTGAATCGCGTTTGCATCGCGACAGAAGCGCGACAGCATCGCGTTTGCATCGCGACTGAATCTGGGCCCGTGGGCGAGGGCACAAAGCTAGCGACCGCTTCGCGACTGTATCGATGCGGACGCGCGACAGCATCGCTACTGCATCGCTACAAAAAGTCGCCGTCGGCGAGGGGCCATAGGGGGGCGAGTCTATTGCCATCAAGCAAGTTCATCATGCTCCTTAAGATGTCACTGCTTGCTGTAGGGTCGGGGGTAAGGTTGCTTCCTTCCCTCAAATAAGGTGTTGGTTCGTGAACGGGTGCTGCTTGTGCTGACGGGTTGTTTTGCTGACCACGGTTTTGTTATTGTTATTAGTAATTAAATGTTTATTTATTTTACTTCAATGGTGCTAGTATATCATTTGTGACTTCGGCTTTCATTTCGGTATTATTTTCGGTGTCGTCATAATAATCTAAATAACCGAAAACGGAAATGAATTAATTGTTTCAATATAGACACTTCTAGAAACTTCGTTGTCAAATGAATCCATATTTTAATCTGTGAAGTGTCTTTAACCTAATGTTGGAAGGTTGTACATTCTAAATTTGCCGAATTAATATTCTGGGAAAATTACCCCAATCAAGTCAAATTTTGGTATTAGAAATTACAAATGATTTGTTTGTGTCTGGATTTGGAAGATTCTTATTGTTTCAGCGTTTAACGTCATGTGTAACAAAGGCCACTGTGTGTGTGTTTTGTTCGGCTACCTTCTATATCTACCCGACGCTGCCAGCTATTCTACGGCTCGACGCCGCTACAGTTCTCGGCGGAAAAGCCGGCAGCCTGGCGGCACCCTACATCGCCTGGGCCTTGTGGGCCACTGTGACGTCGTGCTTTAGGTGGTATGAATAAGAGACAGATACCACTTGGATATCACGTTTATTAGACTCTAAAGGTGTAGGTTCTTAGGCTTAAGCGTTCATTCACTGGCAATGAATAAGGGGACTTGTCCTGGGCTGGACCGTCCGGTTCAAACTCAAACTCAAATCATTTATTTCAATTAAACCATTTACAGGCACTTTTGAATTGTCAAGGAGTCGGTCAGTAAGAAAAATGAAGCTACATGCCCATTCCAAAGCGTAGGTACCTATGGAGAAGAACGGGCAAGAAACTCCATGGACACTCTTTTAAATTAAATTGTTACAAAAGTATTCGTTACATCTATAATGTTGAATTTATAACTAAATGTGAGAACGATGTAAAAATAAAAATAATAAAAACTTTAAAAGCGTCAAGAGTAGGCACAACAAATAGAACAAAATAAAATAAAATAACCCGTGGCAGCTGAGAGATGACCAGTCCCAACACGAACATAACGCATGGATTAGCACCATTCAGCTCAACCATTTTGAAGGGAGCTAAATGATCCAACACACACACCACCATCAGCGAGACCTTTAAGTGAGCATGACATACTCTCAACCGCCAGGGCACATTCAAGTCAATGAAAGACATATTACCCGGTCAATGGTAGCTCTATAGTACATAGGACTCACACCTGTGCTATGCATTTATATAACACAAAGGAGATTGAGTTTATACAATGCAAAGATAGTCTTACACTCTTCAGCAGCTCCAACATGATTGTCAAATGTTAATCAACTAGCTGTGGTTGTGGAGCAGGACCAGCATTCAGCCAAGCATTTTTATCAGCGATGTAATCCCCCAACTTATAATAGGCATATTATAAGTTGGGGGATTACATCGCTGCATAGTGTGCGTTTTATACAAGATTTAAATTTTGTCTCATTCAGTTGAAGTATGTGGGGAGGAATTTTATTGTAACTTTTTAAACAGTACCCCATGAAAGATGAGTCTACTTTAGCCAGTCTGAAACCTGGTTGAGCTAATAGGTCCCTATTTCTAGTACTATAATTATGGCTTACATCTCTTTTTCTAAAGAGGGTTGGAACCGCAGAGGCAGTATAAACGGGAAGCAGACGGCGCTCACCGCCTTCGGTGCAGTTGGTGCAGCGATAGGTTGTGGCTAGGGTTTCCAACTATATTGTTTTAAACAGTATTATACTTTTTTTCACTAAATTATACTTTTTACTGTTGAACAAAAATAAAGTATACAAAATGCTGTTTTCAGCATTAAAATGCAAACACATTATTGTGTGTTATACTGAGACGCTCACACGAATTAAGTTTTTAATAGAACTATTAATAACTTCACACTTTTTATTGATAAGGCTAATTTGTATTTAGAGAAATGGTTCGATTTCGATCAGACTAACTGGCTTTCTTTAATTAGCTGTTTGTCATTGAAGTCTTCGGTCACATTTGATCATTTTGAGAAAATTATAGATAATCTAAATTTGTATAGACTCAATATTGGTATGGATGATTTATATTCAATATATAATCTATATTCTATAAACAAAAATATGGCGTAAGCTCGTTATTGAGTATTTTCCTATTCAGTGTAAGAAAGTTCTTAGATATGATATTTTAAAGTTGTATCCGGTAAATCCGTGAATTTTGTATGACAGTCCCTGACATGTCTCAACTCCTCACTTGATTAAGTTGATATCGTTCAATGAATGGCACATCATCCATGTTGAACGCATTAAGGCTCTTACATACAAGCGACACGCGACGCGACACAAAGGAACCGCGTGTCGCGCGACGAGCGGTGCCTTTGTGTCGCGTCGCGTGTCGCGCCCTTTTTGCAGGAGCCTTTAATTTGATCACGAAGTCGTCTCCAACTCCTCACTTGATTAAGTTGATATTGTTCAATGAATTGCACATCATCCATGTTGAACGCATTAAGGCTCTTACATACAGGCGCGACACGCAACGCGACACAAAGGAACCGCGTGTCGCTCGACGAGCGTTGCCTTTGTGTCGCATCGCGGGTCGCGCCTGTTTGTAGGAGCCTTTAATTTGATCACGAAGTCGTCTCCAACTCCTCATTTGATTAAGTTGATATTGTTCAATGAATTGCACATCATCCATGTCGAACGCATTAAGGCTCTTACGTACAGGCGCGACACGCGACGCGACACAAAGGAACCGCGTGTCGCTCGACGAGCGGTGCCTTTGTGTCGCGTCGCGTGTCGCGCCTGTTTTGTAGGAGCCTTTAGTTTGATCACGAAGTAGTCTCCTTTTGTTCCTTGATTCGTTATTTTGATCAGAAAAGTCACATTTTCTTTTGCTATTTATTTATTACTCGAATAACTTCGGCAAATAAACCCAAAACAATTCAATAAAAGCTCCTCTGAAGTAGCGTAAACTGAATGGATTGTGAGGTTACTTTTTGACAAGTTGTTATATGAAAAGAAATGTCAAACGAACGTTCGTAATACGGTATTGCCAGGCAATATTCGGGCAGAAGTCGCCCAGGGTGTCACGTGACCGCTGCCTGGCTTGTTTAACGAGTTCATAATACGAAATTGCAAGGCAGTTCTGTTTACGCTGTAAACTGCCTGGAAATAAGAGTTCATAATAGGGCCCCAGCCCACAAAGCCCAGGCAATTTAGGGAAAACCTTAAGAGCGTTGTCACCGATCCATTAGCCACTCCTTTAAAAACATATTATCTCGTGACTGAGAAGGAATTATGAAAAACGGCTCAATCAACTATATCGGTAAGGAATACCGTGGCCCTGGCCCACTGTGCAACTGAAGGAACACGGGTGGGTTTTAGTCAGGAAAAGTCTGACACGCCCTCCCGCTCCGCTCAGAGCGGGAGAAGTTATTTGATAATTTCCCACCCAAAAAAAAAAAACCGGCCAAGTGCGAGTCGGACTCGCGCACGAAGGGTTCCGTACCATCCATACTAATATTATAAATGTGAAAGTAACTCTGTCTGTCTGTATGTTACGTTTTCACGCCGAAACCGCTGAAACGATCGTCATTAAAGGCAGAGATATACCCTGGGATATGGAGAAGGATATAGGCTACTTTTTTACGCGATAACCGACATCCACGCGGGCGGAGCCGCGGGCAAAAGCTAATTATCTATAAAAACGCAAAAAAAATCATGTCTGTTGTATGGGAACCCCTTTAAATATTTTTTTTTTTTTCTGTTTTTTAGTATTTGTTGTTATACCGGCAACAGAAATACATAATCTGTGAAAATTTCAACTGTCTAACTATCACGGTTCATGAGACAGACGGGCAGACAGACAGACAGACAGACGGACAGCGGAGTCTTAGTAAAAGGGTTTCCCTTTGGGTACCTAACACTAAAAAGGATTTCATGCTCGGCAGTTAGCGCTAGCGACCACTAGATCAACGAAGAATTCACTTTACTTACAATCATATTGCACTATTATTTAGGTAGGTAGCTCCTAGCGCCTAAAGCTGGCGAGACTTTAACAATGCATATGCCCCATTTTAGCCGTAGTCTGCACTATCGATCTATTATGTATCTAACTGCATTAACAGATTACATCTAAAATTGACCGATGACCGATGATAGGAACCATTTTTAACCGACTTTCCAAAATGGAGGAGGTTCTCAATTCGGTTGTATTTTTTTTTTTAATGTTTGTTACCTCAGTTCTCTGTCGTTTATGAACCGATTTGAATTTTCTTTTTTTTGATTTGAAAGAATCAAAATCCAGTTCTGATGATGGAATCCATGAGGAATTGAGGGAGAGAGACCTCCTCAAATTTTATAGGCAAACATATAGCGATTTTTGTATTTTCATCAACAACTCAAGCATTTGCATTCAGAAAGTATAATTTGATGAAGTGGAACTGATCAAGAAGACCACAAATGGCCACCGGAACTCCTTAATGATAAGTATTTCACGGGTGGCGATAAGATATCTCGATTAAGATTGTTATGCGACTATGAAGCAAGTTTAAATAAATAATTCTGATGAAAATGGTACCATCGAACTGATCTGAAGATGAAGCCGGAAGGTATGCACCGGAACTCCGTAATAAAACAATATATCTTAGCCGTGTTTGGGCTTATTGGAATTGTCATGAGATGCACTCGGGCTACAAATGGTTATTAACCGATTTTTATTAACTTTGCTTGGGTAGTTTTTGAGTTGTTTAGTTTGTATTTAATCTACTTCGTATAGGTTTCTTGTGTCACTCTTGTTTGTGCGGTATAGCAAGTAGTGGTAATCGAATTGTTGTGGGATAGGCATCACTAAAAAGTGAAAAATAAAAAACTTTTAAACAAAAAAACAACCGACTTTCAAAAAAAAAAACACTAAAAGTGAAAAATAACTTTAATTTCGGAAGTCGGTGGCATAAAGCGAAAATACACTAGGAGTAATAACAAATTCAAGATCAGCCAATAAGCTAGTGAGTCATGTGATCATGTCCTTACGAGGCATTTCATGCGGCCAATGATTCTGCCTGAGATGCCTCAGCACAGGAGCTCTCGGGTCCTCAGCCACGACTTTCAGGATACTAATGCTACTCCCCCGAATCCTCCTCAAAAGCGATGTCTCCTTTTTCCTGATGATAGTGTGGCGATATCAACAACGCCACATGCGAACTACGCATCAAAGACCTGACGTCACAAATCCTGCATCGCGCTATCAGAGTTTACCGCGCGACTAGCGTATAAACAACATCCCGACATCAACCGTTGGGCAGTTGCCCACCAGACACAACACCCGTCTGGTCGGAGGATCCTCCCTTTACTATAGAGTATGAGTGAACTTTACACCCTGTTCCTCATACCTCTAAAATAGCATGGAAACCATCTGTACGCGATTGAGCAAACATCCCCGAGGCATTACAGAAACGAGGGAGTTCAACACCATCCTGAAAACATTGTTATATTGGACGCGCAAGGTATACAACATTATTTTTAGTATGTATATGCAAAACCTGAATATAGTTTGTTCAGAATAAGTAACTGAATCGATTCCAATAGTTTTTACACCATGTTATATTTTTTCCCAAAAATATTTAAAAATGGTTACAAGTTGGACACCGAGCGACACTAAGTACCTATCCGCACTGACCATTACGAAAAAGTCCAAAGCCTGCAAGTGTGATGGAAAATGTTATCACCAGTTAATTACAATACAATCGTCGTACGGTTAGATACCTACTGCCAAATTAATATTATTATTAATGAACGCAAGGCGCGGGCGGCGCGGGTGCGCCGCGTGGTGAGCATGTTTTTGTACGGACAACCAGGTAACATAACAAGCTTATAACTTTGTTATTTTTCATGATACAGTTTTGAAATTCTGTACATAAATTCTTTACATAAAAGTACTAGACACGTGTTTCGGGTTTCGCATAAACTAAAACTAATGTTGTATAACGTCCCCCGAGAACAGCTAAACCAGACTTCCCATGTACAGGCCTTGACAGTTCACTCTAAACAAGGTTATTTTGAGCAGAGGCTCTTGTGTGAGTTTATTTTAACCATCTTAAATTTTCGCATCGCGCGCGTTCAGCACTCCGATTGGTGAAGGGCCAATCGGAGGCCAATCGGAACGCCGAATGCGCTCGATGCGTAAAATCGAAAGGTTAAAACAAACTCACACTAGGGCCTCTGATCGGTACAACTAAAAATAATGCGCGCTAACATGTTCCCACGGACTGACAACGCCTTGATCTACCTCTCCACATTTTCATGCTCTTTAACGTCGTCGACAATTATATAGCCCAGATATTTAAAGCTTGGTCACCTACTTTATACAGGATGAAATTTAATTCATGGGCATCCTCTTAAGGGGTCATTATACTCATCATTATGAACAACTTTCACTATGGGACCAACACTGAAAACTCGACAAAAAAAAAATCTGCTGTTCCCTATATTTTGACGAGCTATCAAATCCAAATTCAAATAATTTATTTCAGATAAACAAATATCCATGCGAACAAGAATGTAGGGAACAGCAATTTTTTTTTTTTTTTTCAAGTTTTCAGGTGCGATTTATTTTTATTAAAATTATTCTTATTTGTATTGTAAATTATGTGTGGACTGTATTAGACATTACTTAGTTATCATGACATTATATATTCTGACATTACATGCTTATTAATGTGAATTTATGAAATGGTATAATTTTAATGGTGCTTATAATTTTAATAATAATTTTGCATGCCTGAATTGGTGCAACACAGTGGACTGCGCATTCATTTCACATCTAGAAATGTATGATTATGTACTGTGTTGAGTAATAAACATTTGAATTTGAATTTTATTATTTAGCTCCCTACCTATTACCTACCTTGCCTAACGATACTCTTTTACGTCTTTTTAAAGCCAATTTTTCTTCAATATTTTAGGTTCAAAAGATCCTTATCTTGATATATGGGCTCATGCAGGGCTTTAAATACCGGTAAATTTTCATAACGTTACCTTTTATTGACAGAGTTAACGTTATTATTAAAATAACGGTATCCGATTTAACGTTATTTATGCGACTATTAATTTTATCGTTATTTTAAACGGGTGAGATGTAAGTAGTGGTGTCTGAGGCGTGCGGCGGCGTGGCGGGTGCCCGCCCTCGCGCCTCTGTGATGCCGTGCCGATCAAAACGTTGCCTGAATCTGCCTGATTCTTACCCACAGAACAGCAACGTAGCTAAATTAACGTTAGTTATCGTATGTTTGTTAATGTTAATTAACGTTATATTACTGGCAATGTTATCAAGTAACGTTAAATTTTTGTAACGTTAGGAGGTATACATTGAAATTTAACGTTACGTAACGGTTATTATTTTGTTATTTGGTAACGTTAACAAGCCCTGGGCTCATGTAAGAGCATTTGTATTTTATACGCGAACAAATAAAATTCGTGCTTAATATTTTTACGGTCATAAGCGAATAAAACAAGTATTGGGCGTGTTTTTCTTAATATGAAAATGTAATACTTCTTTACGTGTTTGGGGTTAGACACCCACGAAATCTTATAAATTATAAATGATTTATTTCTGTAAGTAGGTTTGTACAAACACTTTTACATGTCAAAAATAAATTATGTTGTTAGATGAGTAGAAGAAGGACCGAAACAAACTCATGAGACTCGAAACAAATCCATACTAATATTATAAATGTGAAAGTAACTCTGTCTGTCTGTCTATCTATCCGTCTGTCTGTCTGTCTGTCTGTATGTTACGTTTTCACGCCTAAACCGCTGAACCGATCGTCATGAAATTTGGCAGAGATATAGTCTGGGATATGGAGAAGGACATAGGCTACTTTTTTACGCGATAACCGACATCCACGCGGGCGGAGCCGCGGGCAAAAGCTAGTTATTTATAGTTTAAGAGCTAGACGGTTTTAAAGTTTTTTGGGGAATTCCCACTTGACATCAGACTTTTAAATTTTTCTCTATCTGTGTCGCATTTTTTGAATTTATATGTCTTAATGTGTAAAAATGTCAAAATATGTATGATCTACGACCAATAAAAAATATTATCTGTCTAAACATCACCCGAAGTGACCAAAACTAAGCTCAAAGGGAAAGTTTAACTCGACAAGATTCGTTCTAGATATTCAGTCTTTTAAAAAAGAAAAAGAAGGGTGGCAATGACCCCAAAGTAGTTTAAAAAGGTCCAAGGAACCCCAGCTTTCAGAAGCAATACAAAAAAAAAGTACTTTTAGGGACATTATTT
This sequence comes from Dryobota labecula, assembly GCA_947523025.1. Taxonomy (NCBI): domain Eukaryota; kingdom Metazoa; phylum Arthropoda; class Insecta; order Lepidoptera; family Noctuidae; genus Dryobota; species Dryobota labecula. Next base: position 11,265,840 of record OX383312.1, read on the forward strand.
AGTAAAATGTCGAGGATTCGAGTATTTTTGGGTTCAAACATGGTAGGAAGAGCGTTTTTTTTTTTAATCTAGTGTTTTTATTTTTACACTACCTTTTGCCCGCGGCTTGACCCGCGTGGATGTCGGTTATCGCGTAAAAAAGTAGCCTATGTCCTTCTCCATATCCCAGGCTATATCTCTGCCAAATTTCATGACGATCGGTTCAGCGGTTTAGGCGTGAAAATGTAACATACAGACAGACATACAGACAGACAGAGTTCGTTACGATACGTTCACACGTATAATATTAGTATGGATAATTATTATAATTTTAAAATTGCTTAAGAAATTTTGCAAAAAAAAAGGTTTTCTCACTTATTCTGTGAATGAACCGCCCGGACGCGGTGCCTTTTGATAATTAATCATCATTATCAAGTCATTTTAAATTATTTAATTTTTAGAATTACATACTCAGATAAAAAAAAAAAAAACATTTCCATGGCTTCTTTACCACCTATAGGTGTATCTCTTAAAATATTTCGTGTTTGAATAGATTCACCTTATCTATATGAGGGGAGACGCAACTGCATCCACCTCTGCAACAGGAGCAGATTCCACCGCTCGGACAATACCTTCAGGACGCAGTTCGAGCTGTTTTGTAGGCGACTTATTTATTTTATTTTCATCTAAGGCATCTCAGAGTTGATCATTAGAGATCGTGACTCTTTAACCGGACTATCCTGTGGTTGCCTTAAGCTCCTAAAAACTTAAAGCCTCCAGCCTCCTTTCCAGTTAGGGCGTAAAACTTATAAACTAAACGACTGCGCGCTAAGGGCACCCCCTGTGGGGTACGTACCTCGGCTTAGGGCAGAGTCGGAGGGAGGACGGCAAGGGACCGACGGTGGCTGGATAAAATCAGGGTTATGATTATTATCAGGGGAATTTAAAGCTACAGGCTCAGCTACGGCGCGGGCTGGCGCTTCGTCGAGCAAGGGTCGAGGCGGACTATTTAGTCGGGGATTTCGCGATGGGCCTCGGTGACGAGTTCGGAATGACGGTGGTGTTTTATGTTTGCGAGCTGTACTGGTTTCCCTACTGCTCTCCTGGAGGAGAGTTGTGGGGTTGTCTGGGTCGGTCATGCGACTTATTAGCGAAGCTAAACTTATTTATACTAACTAATAACTATGTCTTAGAAAATATTCTCCTCAGTTTTTCCCCCTATAAAAAATTCATTCACATCAGCTAGTCAGTCTAAAAGCCAACCTTTCTCAAGAAACGAGTGGAATCATGCTGCAATAATAAAACCTTGCAGGTACACCTATTCAAAGTAAACCTCAAAAAAAACTTCCCGTATTGCCTTTGCTCGCATTTTCCCGCCAGTAAACCTGACTGCCATTACAGAAAACATGAATATAAAATCAACAGTTTTAAGGTCCTACATGGTAGTTACGGACCAAACTCATGTGCCCGGGGCTTAATAAAAAATGGGTAGCGTTTTATGATCGGAAAAACGTGTACTGTACGAAGCATCGTGTATGGGGAATCGGGGATCTTTATTGTGTGTTTCCAGTTGTGTTATTAGTTTTTTTTTTTTTTTTTTTCGTTGGAGCTGTCACTTATGATTTTTTGGCGCGCTTTTGTGACAGATATGAAATGAAAAATGCGTTTATTGGCATTAAAACAAAAAAAATGCACCTTAAAACTATACCTAAATAAAATAAAAAAGCCTTTTAATTCCATTAGCTGTTAAAATTAAAATTACATAACAATATTTCATTTGATCGTAAACATGCGAAACAAGAGTTGATTTTATATGTTACTAGCTTTTGCCCGCGGCTCCGCCCGCGTGGATGTCGGTTATCGCGTAAAAAAGTAGCCTATGTCTTTCTCCATATCCCAGGCTATATCTCTGCCAAATTTCATGACGATCGGTTCAGCTGTTTAGGCGTGAAAACGTAACATACAGACAGACAGACAGATAGACAGACAGAGTTACTTTCACATTTATAATATTAGTATGGATATGGATTTACATTTTTTTTTTAAAGTAGTAAGTGCCAAAGGAAGCAAATCTCTCCTAACCTCAATCTATATTGAATCACAATGACTCAGCATAGTACAGAATACAGATCTTGCCCGACAACCAGCGCCATCTAGCGGATTCTGTCGATACCTTAAAACTATAATCAACAGAAAATAATATAAAAACTCAAAACTTTGCGATAACTGAAGCCTGGCGCATCACGTCACGCATTTCGGTAACGCGAACCCATAAGTTTTTCCCCTACAAAAAATCGCTCAACGCAGCTAAAGAAGTTTTACCCCCCTACACGTAAAGTAAGGATGATATTTTTTTTCTCGTCTTTCCCATGGTGTGGGGCAACGTTGGCTAGGCCGTTCAAAAATATTGCGGGTTTGTGAATACCATTTTTCAATTCAGGGATCCGTTTGCGTAATATTATTTTTTGTTAGAATCAAGTCCCCCCCCCCCCCTCTGCTAGCTAAATGTTTGTTTTTGGATATGTGAAAAAAACCACAGCATTAGTATATGTATACATATAATGAAGTTAAAAGGAAAATTATCTCAGCTAGGTAGGCTTCATAAGTAACTGAGTAATAGTCGACCAACTTACATTTGCAGTAGGATCAATTCGTTCCAACTACGGAACCCTTCATTGTGCATGGTTGGACACGCACTTGGCCGTTTTTTTATTATTAAAATTATGATACAAAAACACTCACTCTCCTTAATGTTGTTGTTTTTTTTTTCGCTCTTTTATCATTATGATTATTGTTCACACGGCTACACATCAAGCTATACATTTCCAGAATATGCTAGCTAATAGGCCTAGCTTGATGTGTAGCCGTTTGTACTATATAATATATGTTTTATGTATGTATGTATTCATTGCATATGTAAATGGAACACCACAGACAACCTGCAGTATTGTCTCTCATTCTCCCTTTTAATCCATCCAAAGGTTGTCTTTACAAGATCGCTTTTAGCGATAAGAAAGGCCATTATAAAATTTCTACATTTATATCTGTAATTTTTATGTTGTACATAATAAAGTGTTCAATCTATCTTCCAACCTAAATAATTGTTTACTCGTAATATTAGGATTTCTTGGTGCATAAAAATTAAGAAACATTAAAATAGGTCGTTTGAAATTCTTGTCATTCTCACCTTAGCCGCTGGGCTAGCTTTTTACGTGCCCTAAAGTGGCTCTAATGTAGGCTATTGTACGAAGGTTCAAGAGTCCACGAAGAAGAGCTTTTCAAGAGATCTTTTTTGAAGTCAAGTCGCTAAACGACTTGCTGTGAGATCTTGCAGACTCGAGCAATATTTTGAGGGGGCCCTGAGCCCAGGCTCGCACGGGTGATTTTTTTCGCGCACTTGATTTTCAACGCTCTGCTTGGCGCCGAGAGTTGTAAATCCAACAGTATGTTGTCTTGACACGCTGGGATGCGCTCTGTTGGATTCTCAATGCTCAGCTCAATACTGAGAGTTGAAAATCGAGTGCGTGAAAAGAACCATCGCGTAAAAAAATCGCCCGGACTTAGTTGAATTAGGGCGTTTGTGCACTACAAGGAATTTTACTGTCCGGCAGTCCGATGTTTTACGGTCTAATATGGCACGCCATAAATTTATATACTAGCTTGTGCACTATACGTAATTTCACCGTCCGACATTTTACTTTTTCCCATTCGGAGCCGTTTTTTTTTCTGGTCCGAGATGACAGCAATGAAAAACGTGTTTATGCATGGTGCACTGCAATTAGTATTATTTACGAGCTGGCGGGGCGGGAGCGAGGGAGGGGGGCGCGTGTGTCAAATTTTTGGATGAACCCAAAATTATTTTTGTCTTCTACGTAAAAATATTATATTATATTATATTATCTTCGCATGTAGAGTAATTTAATTTAATTTTTTATTTTTATTTTATTTTAATTAATTTATTATTATTCAGATAATATGATCCATTATGGTTAGTAACAACAGGAGCTTATATACTATGTTAGTAGGTAGAGAATATAAATATAAATAACAATTAAAAATAGCATGTCTATTTTACCGTCCCATTAACCACGATGCTTACCCAGAGCGAGTGCATCGGACACTGCTAATGACTCGAGACTGTCCTCAGAATGTCGTTGCTGCTGCCGCGTACTCTGCTCAACAGCGACCACACACACTTGCGTTTTATTGCGTAAAAGTCATCCGTACGCGCTTCGGCAAACATAGCAGATGCACTGCAGAACCGCGAGAACCGCAACAACATCCTGAAGACGTTATTGTATTATACCCGCAGAGCGCTGTAAGCCTTTTGAGTATAATTAACCCACAGGCTGCTCGTGTAAAACGATTGGCAATATGCTTTGAATAGCGCTAACTTGACTTCAGCTGAGCAACGAGCAAACCTGCGAGCCAACATATTACCCCGGACCGCCAGCGCTCTGCGTTCACGTTCAATGTCCTCGTTGTCCCTTAGATCATCGGTGACAATGTGCCCTAAATACTTAAACTTTTTCACCCTAGTGAGAGGAGAACCGTTCAGAAAAATAGGTGGAGGTTCATGAGGGGTTTTATCACCAAGACCAAAAAACATACACTCGCTCTTGGCAGCATTATACTTGAGACCATGACTCTCGGCATAACGCTCACAACTTCCAAGTAGCTGACGAAGGGCCCTAATTGACGGGCGCAGCAGCACCATGTCGTCGGCATAACTTATATTATTGACAGCGACTCCATCAATATGACAACCTACATGCATGCTGCTAAGCTCGCCAATTAGGCTATCCATATATACATTAAAAAGAGTGGGCGAGGAAATTTCCCCTTGCCATAAAGCCTTGTAATAAAGCAAGCAACTGCCGAAGCGGACGTTCCAAGAAACTCATCGTTCCTAGCGTAATTACGCGTGCGTGGCGTGCGTGTAGTTTCAAAGAGAGGTACCCGAAACTGCGCCGCACCGATCCGAGTAAAGACGGACAAGTGCACAAGACAATCATCCATTTTTTTCATGCAGTAAAATTTCTTGTAGTGCACAAGCGCTCTTATGCAGTAAGATCGGAAGAGAGTTAGTTATCGTTCTCTTGATTTGGATGAAAAACCCGGATGGATTGATAATGAAGAATAAATATTTACTCAATAGCTTGTTGAGACACCCTTGTTGAGTCAAAATTCCCGCACCCTGATTGCGTAACTTATTTTTCATCATAATCAATTAGTGGCTTTTGTGGACATGATATTTAATATTTATTCGGATTTGTTACTGTAGTTGTAATGGCAATCATATCATTTGGTTTTATCAGTTTTAATATCAATAACAACTTATGTTCTATGGCTTTTTACAAAACAATATATTTAGCAAAAACAAACCTTCAAGATTTCGTTTTTCTATACATTTAGAGCGTTGAATTAAAAAAAAAAATGATGTATGATAGTCTGATGAATTCAAATCTGAAGAATAGGGATGATGACAAAAAAAAAAAATTGTCGTTCATGTAGATTATTAAAAATATTGGACACGTATTTTTTTTCTATCATAACATTACGGCGATACAATTGAGTTCAAATGTGGCATGACGTTACTTCTCACTAGATTGTATATGTAGCTGTGACGTAAGGAGCCCCCACTCCCCAAGTTTAATGTGTTTTATGTAAGTAATTTTTTTATTAATATGATATAGCAAAAAATACGTGCCTAATATTTTTTATTATTTGATTGACGGACTAAACAGTTTTTTTTACCCAGCACATATCCCTATTATGAAGTATTTTCGTAAACAAAAATTAATTTTGATTTCTTCTGCTTTCTAAAAAAGACCAAAAATTCAAAGACGTGTGACATCTACCAACTCGCTCTGGGCTCGCGTGTTAGATTACAGCCCACACCCTCTCGAAGAGAGGTTTATGTCCCAGCTGTGGGAAGATTATAGGCTAATTGTTCTTATGCTTATACTGATACCTTCTCTACAACCTGATTCTTCTTAAAGCGGTTAAACGAAGCCAAAATCGCTTTTGAGACCATTGCTTAGTATTTAACCGTATTGTTGCGCGCCGTCTAGTATCGAGTAGCAGAACTAGAAGACCACTAGCGCCATCTAGTATCAAGTAGCAGAACTAGTAGAGTCAAGATTCTTCTAGAAAGTTCGATGCTAGAACTTTCTAGAACTATCAACATCTAGTCAGTCGGGGCCGGTATATACTCGAAAATTCTAGATGTTTCTACAGTAGAAGGTTCTAGAACTATCTGAGGACTATATAAGGCCGGTATGGACCCCGACCCGGGTCAGTCGAAAAACAAGCCATCAAGCGACAAGTAAACTTAAAACGATACACAATTACACAAGCGATCTTCAAGTGCGACTTTAGAGTGATCAGTAGTGCAGTTGTGTTTTATAATTAGTGTGTTTGAGTTGTTATCAGTGTTGTTTCATTAAAGTCTGGTTTTATCGGCAGTTTTTATTGTCACGAACCCCAAGCTAGTAAAAGTACCATACCATTTAATACGAAACATTTCCATACACACACCAAACAGCCCATTTGGAACGAGCCACACGAAAAGAACACCGCATGACACATTTATTTATGCTAAAACCAGAGAGGTTATTAGTAACAAAATGGCGGCTTCCCGCGCTTCGACGCCCGCCATTATGCCCGGGTTACACGAGATTATTTTTTTAAGCTATGATTGCACGATCATGCTAGTCACTCGTGGTCTCGTGTATATACAACTATCCTCAATTGTAGGCTATAAGTAAGCTAGTGAGATAGTTTAATAGGATTAGGTTCTATTTTTGAGCCAAAACCACCACTGATTTTACTATCCTGGCTTTTCTACGGTGGCCAGCACATCAAGTTACCACAAACTCAAATTTTCTCGTTCAATTTTGTTCAATTGTGTTAGTTCAACATTTTAAAGTTTAAAATCGTTTGGAGAAATTTGACAGCCTAGGCTTTTACTAGCCTTTTTATAGTATCCAATCGGATCATTTTACTCAATGGACTAAGTCACTGCAATAAAAATATTTAAAAACCGATTATTTTTAAAAGAGTAACCGTGGAGTTTCTTGCCGGTTCTTCTCCATAGGAACCGTGCATCTAGCTTCTGACGTTTGATAAGTGCCCATGTAGGTTTATGTGAAATAAAATATTTTGATTTTGATTTGAATGCTATTGGCTTATTTTGTAGCTACGTGTAAATAGAGCTATATAGCTGGAGCTAGCATGTGCCAAGTATAAGCCAGGATATTACTTGCTTGCTATACTAATTAAAAACTAGGCTTGTGTAACCTGGGCATGTTGCACGAGGCTAGTTTTTCAAAGCTAGAACCTCTGTATCCTGACTTGCTTTCCTGGCTTGGTACAATCTATTGCTGTTACACAATGCTTGTTAATTTTAAACCAATAGCATTGCGGTGACTTAGTGCATGGAGTAAAATGATGCGATTGGATACTCGCTTTGCCGATCACCCGAAGCCAGTACACAAGCCAGGATAGTAAAATCAGTGGTGGGGGGCGCTACTAACTCAAAAATAGAACCCCATCCTATTAAACTATTCTGGCTTGAGACGCTAGCCTAGAAATGATTTTAGTTCTGTATACACGAAGCCAAAGTTACTAGCTTACTATCCTGGCTTAAAATACTAGCCTCGTGTATCCCGGGCATTAGGCTTGGAATTCGCAGCACGATGCTTATCCGCCCCGGCCGCTAGATTATGTTAATGTTGGTAACATATTATTTGGTTGGATTTATGGAGTTATTCCATTGCAAGCGCTGGTTAATTTGAATCAACTTTCAGCAATTCTATCTTCAGGGTTGTGAGGAATTGATGCGTCCATGTAGCGACCTTGAAGGAGGGAAACCTGTAATCTGCGAGGCTTTTGTGCTGTTGTATACTGTGAGCATTATTATTGTTGTCGTTTATTTCAGGTATTAACCCATATCCATATCACAATGTATGTTGTTGAAATATTACATCACAATAAATTAAATTAAAATTATAATTAAATTACATTATTTAAATTAAATTACATTATTAAAATTTAAATTAAAAAATAAATTACATTACAAATAAATTTAAATTAGGGGTATAAACTACATATTTCAGCTTATTAGCGTTTTAGCAGGTACACACAGCGAAATAACACAGACACTATTTAATTATTGAATGCACATAATCAATCGATCGATATTAGGGAAAAGATCTCAAAGATTACCACAGGAGATTATCTTAAGAAATCCCGGAACCTGTCACTTACTGCACCCCAGACAGAAAACGTGTTAGGTCAGTATGGAGCAGTACAAGATAACCCTCTGCTTTTTCCAGACCCGATCGCATTACTTTGTGGGCATTATTCAAAAGTTTTTTATTCTAACAAGCAAAAATTATTTGCAAGTGACCCAAATATTGATAATTTCCCACAACTCTGGATAAGTAAAAAAGTGTAGTCTGACCTTAAAACAGATTACACCACCATTTAAAACCGTATACACGTCGCTTTACCGACAAGTGATTAGTAGAGAAAATGATTTATTACTTGGCGCCCGACATGGGACCGAGCATCAAAGATGGCGGAATGGGATTAATTACTGTAGGTACACAGACGTAGATTGCAGTGTTATGTAACCACGTGGGGAACATTAATTACAAATGTTGAAGGACAGCCTGGAAGGATGGTTTAATTCATGTATTTTAGCAAGTTTTTACATTGGATGCAATGTCTGACCTGCATTGCTATTTAAAAGCATTCGATAGAATTTCGTGCTGAATCAATGTTAACGAATCCCTCTAAATGCTGTTCACAAATCCGAAACCCGAGAACTTTGACAGTTTTAACCTAAAAGACCACTGCTATTCGTCCGACAGGTAGCGGGGACTAGGCAAATTAGGTAATCAAAACGGTCTCATTTTCGATTCGAAAGCCTCCCGAATGGTTTCGAATAGCAATGCAGGGCAAATATTGCATCCAATATAAAAACTTGCTAAAATACATGAATTAAAACGTCCATCCAATCTGTCCTTCACCATTAATTGTAATTAATGTTCCCCACATAGTTACTTAACACTGCAATCTACCTCTGTGTACCTACAGTAATGAATTCCATTCCGCCATCTTTGATTCTCGGTCCCATGTTGGGCGCCAAGTAATAAATAATTTTCTTTACTAATTACTTGTCGGTAAAGCAACGTGTACACGGTTTACGCTGATGGTAAGCGATGATGCGTTCGACAATGATTCACGCTTGATCAATTCAAGTAAGCTTGTCACTAGTGACTTGTAAAGTCGAATAATTAATTCATTGGTGTAATCTGACATGTGCTAGTTGTCAGTTTGTGTAATAAAATAGTCATATTTATAGTAATGTTGATCGTTTAGTTTAATTGATTCATAAGTGTAAAATAAATGTATAATATATATATTGTATAAGTGTAAAACTCTAGAATACAATACATATTTCCTTATTATTTAAAAATGTGACAGCTAACATCTGTCAGTTTCCTCCAGTGAATTAATAATTCGACTTTAGACTCACACGTTAAAGCTATCTGGGAACATAGACTCTCTTATTTAAAATAACACGAGTAGGTAATAGTTCTAGGTCAAAGAATACTTATGGAGTACCTTAATAGAGCCTCCATGAGTGGCGGCTATACTTAAGTATGTCCGGTGCCCTGTTTAAACAACCCTACTACCAACTTTACTGACTGGATAATCTTTTGTTACGCTGAAATATGTAATGTTATCCCCTCTCTTTTTATGGTTTGTTTGTTGTCATTTGCCAGTATCGCAACACAGTGTAGTTACGCAATGTGTCTTTGGTCCCTGGTTCTGACATCTAGAAATGGCTACTTTGCATGTGTGTATTTTATTTTTTTGTAATGTTCGTTTTGTTTGTACAGTATAAACATTTTTCTTTCTTTCTTTTTCTTTTCTTTGTCTTACTGTATGAAGAACTAGCTTTTGCCCGCGGCTTCGCCCGCGTATATGTGGGTTATCGCGTAAAAAAGTAGCTTTTGTCCTTCTCCATATCCCAGGCTATATCTTTGCCAAATTTTATGACGATCGGTTCAGCGGTTTAGGTGTGAAAACGTAACATACAGACAGACAGACTTGCAGAGTTACATTCACATTTATAATATTAGATATTGGATTCATTTAAGGCTTGAACATCTGCAAAATACAAAAAACAATCCGTGGCATCACCAGATTGAAAGTTCCTAGTGACCGTTCACTGTAGCGTCATTTAGTAACAACTCAGTTAACTATTGGTCACTGGAAACCCTTTGTTCGTCAGAGGACTTAAATACCCGTC